>SJYV01012291.1:54288-96621 GCA_006410875.1 Neotragus pygmaeus | reverse complement strand
AGCCAGCTGGAAGGGATAAGGCAGGTTTAATTTGATGGCTAAAAATAAAGCAATAAGATGGGCATTCACGGCAAGTGATAAGAAATTCATATCAATTATAAAATGTTGTTTGGTGCATTAAGATCAAAACCAACAAATCAGAGGGTAATAATTTCTTCTTACCATTAGATGTTTTGACAATAATTTTTACTGATTTTAACATTGTGACCACAGCTTTCTTTTTGTCTGCACTGGCCTGACACACCAAGACTGGTCCTTCTATTTTCAAACCTTTAAATCACTTTTTCCAAGTTGTAAATAGTAGTACATAATGGTATAGTTTGGCTTCTGTTGTTTTACCCAATTAGAAAATCTTTTAAAAGAAAAAGTGAATCTAGATGCTTCTTTTAAAAGCCATTATTTTCTGGGACTTCCTGGTGGTCCAGTGGCTAAGACTCCACGCTTCCAGTGCAGCAGGTTCAGTCCCTGGCTGAGGAACTGCCAGATCCCACATGCCGTGCAGCACAGTCCAAAAAATAAAAATAACATAAAAGCCACCATTTTCCAATTAAAGGCAGCACAATGACATATGCCTCATCCTCTCTACCTTCCCAATACCACCCCATTAATGATAATAACAAACTTCTAACCCCTAAGGCCAATGGGCTGACATTTCTCCCAAGGAATGAGACTGAAGGTTTGCTTTCTAAAGAAATATACCCGCTACACAGAAACCAATCAAAGAGCTGGGGAATGAGAGAAGAGGTAGAGAATCAAGCCAGGAGGTCTGCACCTTACTAACAGATGTCTTAGCCACTGGAACAGGGAGCCCAGGTTCCATCCCTGGTCAGGGAACTAGATCCCACATACTGCAACTAAAAGCTTGCACACCGCAACTAAAGATCCTGAGCGCTGCAACTAAGACCTGGCAGAGCCAAATAAATAAATACATACATTTTAAATTTTCTTTAAAAATAAAGAAATACAAATGCCAGGCCAACCTCCCTCCGACTTGACTACCGCCTATGGGCAGAGCCTCTAGAACTGGGCTAGAGGCTAGTTCTAGCCAGCACTGGGTATTATTAACAAGCAGGTCTAATTCCAGTGACTGAGCTACCTGTGTGACTGCGCCACCTAGTGGTCAATAGGCACAACAGCGTCTGTGCTCCGGGAAAGGACCAGAAAACCCAGCCTGAATGACCAAGGGAAGGAACAGCTGCTAGCAGGCTATGGATGGAGACTGTGGATGCTCAATAGAGCAGACTGTAGATGCTCAACGGCACAGACTGTGCTGTGCTTTCTAACCAGGATAATCCCAGCACTTAAGCACTATGTTTAATAAAAGGCAGACAGTTAATGAATACTGGTTGAATGCATGAAGATGAACGAATAAACTTAAAAAGACACACGTTCTAATGCCTATTCTGTCCACAAAGTGTTTGTGAAATTGAAACATCTTAAGATGCAGCCTGAGGCCCAGTGAAGCCAGGTTTAAGAGGTGGAAGGAGACAGGGTGGGAGAGAGGGCCAAGCCACTGCCTGCAGCGGCAACTTCCAGGCATCCAGGTATAATGTTTGCAATTGCAGCAGCCCTGGGCATTCAACAGGGGACCCTCCTGGGTGAGGAGCCCATCACAGTCTGTGTAGAGGATAGAGGGGGCAGGAGGGAGACTCGTCCTAGGGTGATGGGACCCTCCCCCCACCCTACTATGCCAGTGAGGGAGGAGAAAGGGGGGTGCCGGGGCATTATGTACCGGTCTGCACTCAGGGGCAGGACCAAGGCAGGAAGTCTAGCAAACAGGGAGGGACAGCAGGAAGGACAGTCACAGCACAACAGGAGGGGAAGGCTGGAGTCCAGCACATTTGGTTATTTGCTCCCCAAGTTTTCCCTGCCCAACAGGAAAGCTGTCCTTCACTCCTGAACCCAGTGCTGTGTTCCATGTCCCGACAAGGAGCAAAGGCCCTTCTGAGCCAGTGTTTACCATGTGCCAAGCCTCATCCCCAAAGTTCTTAAGTAGAACCATGTAATCCTCATCAAAACCCAGTGAGGAGCCCCACTGTACAGGTAAGGAAGCAGTGGAAGCAAGGCGGTAACCAGCCAGCCCACAAGCCACGGACACCAGGCCTGCCGTGGCCTGTCTCAACCCTGGGGGGAGTGTTCTCCCCATCTCTGAATTCTGAGCACACAGCACAGTCAGTGCTGGATTGAGAATTCAGCGTATTTTACAGACAGGAACACTGAGGCCCTCACCTGTACCATCTCCCAGCAGATGGTGTTTACTTCGTCACCACTCACACAATCAGAGTCTGGGTTTTTACATACCTGCAGCAAGATGACCCAGCATGAACTACTGGGGTGATCTGAACATTTCCACCCTGTCTGGTTCTTTTGGGTTTTTGATGAAAGAGAAGTTGGAGTGGGGAGGGAGAGAAGGACAAGGGAGGGAGGACAAATGGAAGAAAGGAAGAGGTAGAGGAGAAAGAGATAGAAGGAGGAAGAAAGAAGGAAGGAGACAGGAGAGGGAAGGGAGCAGAGAGGAGAGAGCGAGGAGGGGGAATTCTCGGACCTTGGGAAAAACTCAGCAAGTTTCTGCAGGCAAATTTCTCACCCCCCAAATCTGATTTACTGGGTCTTCCTTTAGGAAGTTACAGTAAACGCAAATGTGTTTTTAAATGGACCGTAGAAGCAGCAGCAGACTTCCTTTGTGGTCCAGTGGTTAAGACTCCATACTTTCAATACAGGATGTGCAGGATTCCATACACAGTGCAGCCAAAAAAAAAAAAAAAAAGGCAGCAAATTCACTTCCTAAAATAAATACAAATACATATCTAACCCTAGATACGCATCAGCCACAAAGAATAGGTCAAATCATATACTAATTACTGTTTGAATGGAGATCTGTTAATTGCAACGTGTTTCAGGAATTCCACATGAGCAACTTACCTGAAAAGCTTTCCAATTTGTATGTCAGGAAAGTTGGTAATTAAACCCTTCAACTCCCTATTGACTTTATCAGAGATATGATAATCCTTACACAGTTAGATTATAATTATTTGTCAAATGAAGTCAATACTTATTTAGGAAAATGTTACTCTTACAGTCTTTAAAAAATAGAAAAAAACCTGGGACTTGTACTTGACAAGGAACACCTGAAGCTGCCTATATATGGTGTGTAGACCCCACAGAAGTTTGCCGAGCACACAGGGAAGGGTTTCCCAGTTGGCTCAGATGGTAAGGAATCTGCTTGCAATGCAGGAGATCTAGATTTGATCCCTGGATCAGGAAGATTCCCGGCAGAAGGTAACGGTTACCCACTCCAGTATTCTTGCCTGGAGAATTCCACGGACAGAGGAGCCTGGCGGGCTACAGTCCATGGGGTCACAAAGAGTCAAACATGACTGAGCAGCTACCACATTCTCTGCATCTACACAGGAAAGGGCATCTGGAACCACTGATCACCTTTGCTTAGCCTTGTCAACCCAGAGACTTGCTTTTTAAGTAATGCCTGCTAAAAACAGCCTTGTGATATAACATCACTTTTGTTGTGTCCTTGATAACAGACAAGTTTAAAAGCACAATCCCAAGGTCATCATGCAGCAACATCAAACAAAACCAGATTGCGGGATATTTTACAAAGTGACTGGCCTGGACNTGGCAAAACTCTGTTAGCCTTTGACCTGCTTTGTTTTGCACTCCAAGGCCAAATTTGCTTGTTACTCCTTATCCATCAGAAGACAGATAGCATGAAAACCACAGTCACAGAAAACTAACCAAACTGATCACATGGACCACAGCCTTGTCTAACTCAATGAAACTATGAGTTATGCCATGTAGGGTCATCCAAGACGGACAGGTCACGGTGGAGAATTCTGACAAAATTTGGTCGCCTGGAGAAGGGAATGGCAAACCACTTCAATATCCAGAGGCAGGTGTATGATAAACAATGAATTACCCACCCAATATCCATTCTCCCTTCTTTCTTCCTCAGATAATGTAAATTTGGTTCAGGGCACGAGATGGCCACCACAGCAACCAGTAGAGAGGCGTTTTCAGGTAGCACTGGTGCCTGTATGTATGCTTGGTTGCTAAGTTGCGTCTGACTCTTTGTGACCGCCATAGACTGTAGCCCACCAGGTTCCTCTGTCCATGAGATTTCCCAGGCAAGAATACTGGCGCATGTCACCATTTCCTTCTCCTGGGGATCTTCCTGACCAAGGATTAAATCCATGTCTCCAGTATTGGCAGGTAAATTCTTTACCACTGAGCCACTTGGGTGGCAGCCAGGGGGAGACGCCCCGCATCCGGGGTCAGGGTGGGCCAGAGGAAGCCACCTTGTGCTCGAGGCCAGGGGCGGCAGCTGGGAGGAGCCACCCACACTGGAGGCCAGGGCCAGCGGCCGGGAGGAACAACCTGAGGAGCAGTGGCTGCGCAGGCGCAGGAGGGCCTAGAGGAGCTATCCCACATTGAAGGTCAGGAAAGGCGGCCGTAAGGAGATACCCCTCGTCCAAGATAAGGAGCAGCGGCTGTGCTTTGCTGGAGCAGCCGTGAAGAGATNAATCTTTGTTTTAGGCTATGAAGGGCTTTATTTGGAAGCAATGCAGGGTCTTTGAAAATTTAAATTATTAAATAAAAGAGCTATGTTCTCAGAGTTTTACATTGGAAGGTTAATCTGAAGCATTCAGTATCTAGGACAAGTTTATAAATGAGGTAGGTGGTAAGATAGATGCATTAAAATTCTCTTCAAGTGGGTCAAGTGAGAAAAAATTGAAGTCTACCCTTTAGTGGGAATAGATAAAGAGAAGAATAATGAGGTAAATATTGGTGTGACTTGGCAACTGATTAGAGAGCATACTGAGGACTTATGCCTGGATTGATTTCTTTTTTTAATTCTAAACACCTTTTTACCTTAGAGTTTACCATTAGGGCTGATGAGTGATTATAGGCATGAGTTTGTGCCATTAGATGCTCATAGTTTGCTTTCATATTTTAAATATTACTCATCACCAAGAATTTAAATACCCATTCAGTTATGGTAAGAAAACAAAGCAAAACCACCCACACAGCCAGCCATTGCAGAGGAGAAATTGGTGCATCTGTTAGTTTACTTCACCTGTGTTTTGCTCTTCGTGTCGGCAGCAATTCATGTTTAAGGAGATCCAGTCTAATCAAATAATCTAGAAAAGAAAGATTTAAAAACAAAAAATCTTTGCCTGAAATAAAAATCCTTATAAAGTCAGATTGCATATCAACAACCATTTTCATGCTAGTACTCCTAAAGACACTCTTGTTAATAGGAGAGCTTTTTGTAGTATTGGAAATCAGGTTTTTTGTGACCCCATGGACTGTAGGCCACCAGGCTTCTCTGTCCATGAGATTCTCCAGGCAAGAATACTGAAGTGGGTTGCCATTTTCTTCTCCAGGGGATCATCCCTACCCAGGGATCAAACCCACGTCTCCTGCATTGCAGGCAAATTCTTTACCACTGAGCCACCTGGGGAGCCCTTAATTGGTCCTTGCCACACATCAGTTTTACTCTACAAGTTTGATGTGCTGAATGCAGGAAACCTTCCAAAATAAATGGATAGGAAAAAAATTCTGTCCCAGTTGTATGAGTGATTTAACTTCCTTATTCTCCCCTAGATACAGTGAAGCAGTCTACCAAAGAACTTGAACTGTCTCTTATACACATCTGNCCAACCAGTCCATTCTGAAGGAGATCAACCCTGGGATTTCTTTGGAAGGAATGATGCTAAAGCTGAAGCAACTGAACTGATCTGAACTGAGTATTAACAGAACATGATTACATAGACAATGCTCTAATGAAAATGTTTGACCAGTATTTCAAATTTCAAGACATAGTCTATTTAGACCTGAACCACTCACAAAATAAAGGAACGCTTTTCCTAGTAATTACATTTCATAAACCCTTTTTTACGTCCTTATCTCTGAGGCTGTAGATCAGAGGATTCAACATGGGGATCACTACTGTGTAAAACACAGAAGCCAATTAATCTTGAGTCAGGGAGTAGCTGGAAGTGGGTCTCAGATAAGTATAGATGGAGGTGGAATAAATCAGAATAATATCAGTCAGGTGAGAGGCACATGTGAAGAATTCTTTGCACTTTTCCTCCCTGAATGCATANTAAAACACAGAAGCCAATTAATCTTGAGTCAGGGAGTAGCTGGAAGTGGGTCTCAGATAAGTATAGATGGAGGTGGAATAAATCAGAATAATATCAGTCAGGTGAGAGGCACATGTGAAGAATTCTTTGCACTTTTCCTCCCTGAATGCATACAAAGGGTAGAGAAGGGAATGTAGGAGTTGGAAGTGAGGCTCACCAGCGGACTTCTGACTGTATCCACATCAGGCACTACAGACAAGATGATTTCATACAGATATGTGTCTGAATATGAGAGCTTAATAACTGAAGGGAAGTCACAGAAGTGATGGATAACATTAGAAGTACAGAATGTGAAGCTGCTTCTTCAACTTGTTTGAAACTTGGAGTTCAGCAGTCCTTCAGTGAAAGTCCCTGCTGCCATTTTCAGGCAGACCATCCTGGACATGATCAAGGAGTAAAGGAGAGGGCTGCATATGGCCACATAGCAGTGACGGATCATTAACCCAAAAAGGATGCATTCATTTGTGGCCAAGGCTAAAACGAAGTACATCTGCAGAAACCAGCCAGCAAAGGAGATGGTCTTCTACCAGCATCTTTGTAGTGATTATGGATGAATAACAAATACTCACAAAGGACAGGTTAGCCAGGAAAAACTACATGGTGTGTGAAGACAGAAATCAGTCCTGATTTAGAGGATCATCCTAACATTCCCAACTGTAAGTGTGTAAATCACAGAAAGGAGCAAAAAGCGGATAACCTGCTGCTCCAGTGTGTCTGCCAATCCTGAAAAGATGAAATCAGTCAGTGAAATATAATTTTTTCTGGCCATTTATTATAAATAACTTAGTGTGTGTGCTGCCAGTCACTAAGTTGTGTCCGACTCTTTGTGACCCCATATGCACTGTAGCATGCCAGGCTTCCCTGTTCTTCACAATCTCCAGGAGTTTACTTAAATACATGTCTATTGAGTCAATGATACTATCTAACCATCCCATCTTCCACCACCCTCCTCCTTTTGCATTTAATCTTTCCCAAAATCAGGGTATTTTTTTTTTCCCCCAGTGAATTGGCTTTTCACATCAAGTGGCCGAAGTATTACAGCTTCAGCATCAATCTTCCCAGTGAATATTCAGGTTTGATTTCCTTTGGAATTAACTGGTTTGATCTACTTAGAATTAACTGGTTTTATCTCCTTGCAGTCTAAGGGACTCTCAAGAGTCTCCCCCAGCACCACAATTCAAAAGTATCAATTCTATAGCAGTTAGCCTTCTTTATGGTTCAGCTCTCACATCCATACATGACTACTGGAGAAACCATAGCTTTGACTATATAGACCTTTGTCAGCAAAGTGATGTCTTTGCTTTCTAATACACTGTCTAGGTTTAATCGTAGTTTTCCTTCCAACAGTAACATATTTTAATTTCTACTTAAACTTACATTAGGTGTAAATATTTCCCTTTAAAAAGTTTGCTGGACATAGTACAAATAGTAATAAACAATATTAATAAATTATTAATAAATATTAACAAAGTAAGTCAAATATGAATAAAAACTAAGGACAACGGAGTATACTAAACAAATAACCAAAGCAAGAAGAAAATTAATGTACAAGTGAATAAGCATTGACATTTATTAAGCAATTTACTGTGTTGTTTCTTAGTTGTATGACTCTCGGATAATTGATCTAAATCCACATTTCACTTCTGCTTTTTGCAAATGCAGCATCTATGTTTTATTTTTTCTCTTTTAGTCCACATCCTAAGTACAGCACTATCTTTGCTGAAATATTCACAGATATTTGAATTAACTCAAATGGATTTATTTTTTTCTCATAAAGATAGCTCTCTATGTTCTTCAATCTCAAATTCATGCATCACCACTATTAAATAACTTCTGTGTTCTCCAAATAGCAAAAATAACTCATTTTAAATAACTGCTATTTTAACATTTTTCATATTCTTAGGAATATTNGTAAGGAATATCTGTAATATGTATAATAGAAAAAGATTGTAAAAATTGTTTAAAGTGTCTAGAAATATAGACAGGGTATAACATGTTGTGTAGCCTCACTGCAAAGAGGTGTGGCCCAGATAAAAGAGGAATTTGTGTCTATACAGAATTGTAGGAAAGAAAATGGAGAAAGATCAGGGCAATGAGTTATATCCATTTGTCATAGTTCATTAGGTCATAAACCACAGGATTAATACCTTGTGTGATGGGTAGAGGTCTACAAGTAGAACGATTATTAATAATTTCTTTAGCCTGGCGGTATGCGATTTTCCATAGCAAGTGTAGGGACCCAGCGTTGTTATGTAACAGGGCATGTTGTTCCTCTGGAGTAGCAAAGGAAACCAGTTTATCAGCTTGTTCATCATCATAAGTCATGGGGCCTGGAAGACAAGAATGTGTTTGAATATGTGTAATATAAATGGGAGAATTGTGGTTTCTATCAACAGACTGTAGTTGGAAAAAGAGTTGTTGAATAATAGGTTGATTGGAGTTTGGTGGAGGTTTCTATATTTTTTAATAAAAAAAACAGAATATATAGAGTCAGAGACTATATTAATGGGGTAAGGATGTAGGCAAATAAATAAAAGCATATAATTCATTTTGTTGAGCAGAATGAAATTTAGTATAAAAGACTTTATATTCCTTAAGAGACCAGAATGAAGCTTTGGCGCTTTTAGTCCCATCTATATAAAAAACCTCGGCCTGTGGTATAGGTTGTGAGCTGATAATGTGAGAAATAATAAATTCAATATTGTTGAAGAAATTCCACAGCTTACCAGAAGGATAATGAAATGAAATTTCTCCAAAATATTCCAGAAAAGCTATTTGGAAATCGGGAGAAGTTTGTAAAGCATTCACAAATTGAGATTTATTGATAGGCATTATAATTTTATGAGGATTGGAGCCAGTGAGAGTTTTAGTCCTATTTCTTCTATTGATAATGATTACAGCAATTAAATCAAGGTAGGATGTAAATGACCTTATTTCCCTAAAATGGGTATAGATACATTCTACTTGGTGTTCTTATTGGGCAAGAAGTCCTGAGGGAGAATGAGGAGACGGGCTGCTGCTGCTGCTAAGTCACTTCAGTTGTGTCCGACTCTGTGTGACCTNTTTAATTATAGAATCAGTCCTCTAAAGTGGAAACTCCATTATCAAAAGTAATTACATATGATCACATGCAGGTGGATGCAATAAAACACTATGTGGAACTTGACTCATGATGTAGTTACAGATCTCTTTGTTACTTTAATGTTTCTTGCCAAAGTTTAAAAATTATTAATTTTTATTGGTTATTTAATATACTTTTTCTCTGTAGTTTTAGTCTATTCCAAAATGGGTGCACATCCCCAATCAAGTTATTATACTTTCCTTCAGTTCAGTTCAGTTCAGTTCAGTCACTCAGTCATGTCCAACTCTTTGTGACCCCATGAATTACAGCACACCAGGCATCCCTGTCCATCACCATCACCCGAAGTTCACTTAAACTCACATCCTTTGAGCCGGTGATGCCATCCAATCATCTCATCCTCCATCATCCCCTTCTCCTCCTGCCCCCAATCCCTCCCAGCATCAGAGTCTTTTCCAATGAGTCAGCTCTTCGCATGAGGTGACCAAAGTACTGGAGCTTCAGCTTTAGCATCATTCCCTCCAAAGAACAGCCAGGGCTGATCTCCTTTAGAATGGACTGGTTGGATCTCCTTGCAGTCAAAAGGACTCTCAGGAGTCTTCTCCAACACCACAGTTCAAAAGCATCAATTCTTTGTCGCTCAGCTTTTTTCACAGTCCAATTCTCACATCCATACATGATAGCCCATAGCCCTGACCAGACAGACCTTTGTTGGCAAAGTAATGTGTCTGCTTTTCAACATTAGTGCAAGGAATTTATCCCATTCCTGTAGTAATCCAGCTGATTTCTTGAGTGAAATAAATGAGAAGGGGACACTAACTACATCCATTGATTGAAGAAACACTCTACCTGAGCAAGTAGGGCAATAATGTTTGGATATAAACTTTTTCATGGTTTCAGAATTTCATTTGTTTTTTCTTTTCTTTTTTCTTTCTTTTTTAAAATTTATTGACTTTTTTAAAATTGAAGGATAATTGCTTTGCAGAATTGTGTTGGTTTCTGCCAAATGCCAGCATGAATCAGCCACGGGTATACATGGAAACTTATATTACCATATGTAAAATAGATAGCCAATGGGAATTACTGTGTGCCTCAGAGCACATATGCATTTGTTTTTTTGAAATTGTCTGTGATTTTTAACTTACATGGGGATTAACTACAGATTTTTCATATCAAATACACAAGTCACAGGTTAAATAAATTACATTGGGTGTACATATGAAAGGAGAGAATATTTACATAAATAAATAAATTATAGGAACATTTTCTTTTGTTATTATTTCAAGGCAATAGAAATAAAAGCAAAAATAAACCAATGGGACCTAATGAAACTTAAAAGCTTTTCCACAGGAAAGGAAAGTATAAACAAGATGAAAAGACAATCTTCCAACTGGGTCAAAATTTTTACAAACAATGCAACCAACAAGCACTTAACTTCCAAAATATACAAACAGTTCATATAGCTCAATCACAATACCACCAACAGACAGCACAATCCAAAAATGGACAGGTGACCTAAATAGACATTTCTACAAGGAAGATATACAGATAGGTAAGAGACACATGAAAAAGTCTCAACTTTCTTAATTATTAGAGAAATGCATATCAAGACTACAATTAAGTGGCACCTCGTATAAGTCAGAATGGCCACATTAAAAAGTCTAAGTAAGTGAAAGTCACTCAGTCATGTCCGACTCTTCATGACCCCATGGGCTATGTAATCTATGGAATTCTCTAGGCCAGGATACTGGAGTGGGCAGCCGTTCCCTTCTCCAGGAGATCTTCCCAACCCAGGGATCAAACCCAGGTCTCCCACAGTGCAGATAGATTCTTTACCGACTGAGCAACAGAAGCCCATGAAATAGTCTACAAATAGTAAATGCTGGAGGTGTGTAGAAAAGGGAACCCTCCTATATTGTAGATGGGAATGCAAATTGATATAACTATTATAGCAAAGAGTATGCAGGTTCTTTTATAAACTGAAAATAGAGTTGTCGTATGATCCAGCAATTTACTTCTGGGCATATATCCAAACAAAATTATAGTTGGAAAAGATATATGCACCCCTATGTTCATAGTGGTACTTCACTTCTAAACAATCTGCCCTATAATTTACCTACTAATTAAAAGCTCTGAATTCCTTTGTTAACTATTAGTCTTTGTAAAACATTTCGTCCTCATTTGTAAAGAAATTTCATTCTAATATTCATAATATTTTTCAGGTAAGCTTATTTTTACAAAGCATTATTGAACTTTTCCCTCTCATATCAGAGGAAAACAGACCTCTTCACTTGCCAGTACTGACCTGGATTTTTGAGGAAGGATAAGGATATCTCAGGGGCTTCCCCAGTGACTCAGGTGGTAAAGAAACTGCNGGGGGTGGGGGGGGGGGGGGTGAGGAACCAGAGCAGTTATTAAAGGAGCAGTTAAATAAAGGAGACTAAAGAGGCATCATAAGTTGTCATCCTAGGTTGAACCTAGAGCCAAGAAAATGGTTTGGGCTATGAAGAACAACTGGTAAAATATGAACAAGGTCTGCAGCTTAGAATATACTGTTATGTGAATGCCAACTTCCTGATCTTGCTCATAAATCGCAGTTCTGTAGAAGGATGTGCTTATTTTCAGTTTACACACATTCAAGTGTTTAGAATTAAAATGAGGCCCAGGTTCGATTCCTCTGTTGGAAAGATCCCGTGGAGAAGGAAATGGCAACCCACTTTAGTATTCTTGCCTGGAGAATTCCATGGACAGACAAGCCTGGTGGGCTACAGTCCACGGGGTCACAAAAGAGTCAGACTTGACTGAGCAATTAACACTTTCATTTTCACTTTTGTCTACCAGGAATTATCAAATTGTTCAGAAAATAGAGGAAAAAAACCTAAAGAAACTGATGAAACAAAAGTGAATGTTAACACTTAAAAGAATCTAGATGATGGGAATACAGGAGTTCTGCAGTCTTCTCAAGACTACTGTAAGCCTGTAATTATTGCAGCATAAAAAGTTACTAAAAACAAAAAAATAAACCTTGTCATGGTCACGCTGCTTTGCACTGGTTTTAAATGTGGGAGACTGGGTGACCAAACCATCCATCCATCCATTCATTCAATAATATTAGAGATGTTGTTGTAGTTTAATTGCTAAGTTGTTTCCGACTCTTCTGCTACCCCACGGACTATAGCCCACCAGGCTACTCTGCCCACGGGATTTCCCAGGCAAGAATACTGTAATGGGTTGTCATTTCCTTCTCCAAGGGATCTTCCTGACCCAGAGAGGGAATCCATGTCTCCTGCTCTAGCAGGCAGATTCCTTACCACTGAACCACGTGGGAAGCCCCTAAAATTGAGGTGCCTACAGTGGAAAAGAAAATCTCAGCTCTAAGTGAAATGAAGCAACCTGGGGTTTCTGGCAAAGCCCCACCTACATGCCTTGAACTCTTGATGCCTTAGACTCAACAGGCCCAGGACTGAATCCATCACCTCCCTGCCCCTTCCACCAAAATACCCGCAAACACTGGGATTTCATCAACAACCTCTGTCTTGGGAAATGGCACCCTGACTTTCCAGGGACTGAATCAGGAACCTGGCCACTGTTGTGCTCACCACCTCCATCTGATGCATCATCTGGTTCTGTTGGCTTCATCTCAGGGGTTCACCTGCTTCTCTCCATGTCCACTGCCACCTAGAGAGGGCCTCTGCAGTCCCCTCCCTGGACCATGGGGAAGGATGCCCTCAGCCTGTAGGCCTGATTCAACAGCCAGAGAGGTCTTTTCAAAATTCACCTCCTGCTCACAACACTTCAATGGCTTCCTATTGCATCTGGATACAAAGACACCTTTTTCCCCTAATACTTACTTTAATAATACCCTCCTGCTCATGACTCTTTAATAAACAACCAGTTCTCCCGGCAGGGATCTCCGTGGGCGTGGGGACCACGCCTGGCTTTGCACACTGCTATGCATGCACAGTTGGCATTCAATTAATATTTGCTTAATTAGGTGGATAAGCAATTAAAATAATTAATGTCAGGCTTGGACCAGTAAATGGAGAGTGATGCCATTCACTGCTGCAGGGGACCTGGGGAGGGGGTGCTGGCTTTGCAAAATGAGGGGGACACGTGGACGGAGATGCTGGGCGGGCAGCAGGAAATAGAGACCTGTGGTTTGTGAGGCTGCTAGGAAAAGGCATATACTCTGGTGCTAAAATGAGCAGTGTACCCCCAAGCCAGAGGTCCCCAAACTTTTTGGCACCAGGAACTGGATTCATGAAAGACAATTTTTCTACAGACAGGGACAGGGGTAGAGGGGATGGTTTGGGGATGATTCAAGGGCCTTACATTTGGTGGCTCAGATAATAAGTAATTCGTCTGCAATGCAGGAGATCCGGGTTCAATCCCTGGGTCAGGAAGATGCCCTGGAGAAGGGAATGGCAACCCACTCCAGTATTCTTGCCTGGAAAATCCCATGGACAGAGGAGCCTGGCGGGCTACAGTCCATGGGGTCGCAAAGAGTTGGACACGATGAGTGACCTTCACTTCACTCACTTATTTCTATTATTATTACATCAGCTCCACTTCAGATCATTAGGCATTAGATCCCAGAGGTTGCGGGCCCCTGTTCTAAGCCATTCCTGTAATTCTGTCTCTCACTCTGCCCTTCAGGAGGAGCTGGTGGGGGTCCACATTCTCGCCTGTCCGTAAGAGTCCACCGGTCATTGCCATAAGACTGGCCCAATACTGCCTGTTGAGGAGACCAGCTGTACGCACAGTGCAGCCAACCTATTTCACTCAGAATCTCTCTACCCGCCCAGAACCCGGTACAGGGGGGCAGAGGGGCGCCCAGGGAAGGCTGGCTGAACCGAATTAGAAGTTTTCTGGTCTGAAATGCTTTCAAAGAGAAAGAACACAGCTGTGATCCTTGATCACATTCATTCATTTCATTCTTTGGGGGGCTTGGAATCCATCAAGCATATCAAATTATGGCAAATGAACCCAGACGAGGCCTCATTTCGAACTTGCTGATGTGATAGAAAGAGCAATGCTGTTCTAAAAATAATAATTAAAAAAAATCATGCAGTTCTGTTATTTCACATTTAAATTAACTTTCACTGTGGATATCATAATTTTCCGAAAAGCACCGTCTTGTTTCTAAAGCCACCATGGTTTCTTATTCTGAAGTGGTGGCCTCGGGGGCCAGCCTCTTTGTAACTCTCAGGTTCCTTTCCCAGTGGCCACTGCCCAGGGACCCAGGAGAAGTCCTGTCCTTGTAGACCGGGGTTTCCCAGCCTCCCACTGGTGACCCTTAGGGCTGGATCATTCTTTGTGGTGGGAGCTGACCTGTGCTCTGGAGGATGTTTGCCAGCATCCCTGGCCACCACTCCCAAGATGCCACCTACCCCGCACCTTCCCACCCACCCTGGTATTGTGACAACCAGGAATGCCCCCCTGCAGCTCATAATCTTTGTATGGACACATCTCTGGGCCCCCGTGTCTGGGTTCTTAGATGTTCTGCCACTTGGCTCAGTCAGAGTCTCTTCAAATAAGAAAGAGAATAGCATCTGGTAATAACTAGTAATAAAATGCTTCCCTGGTGGCTCAGCAGTAAAGAATCCACCTGCCAATGCAGGAGACATGGGTTCCATCCCTGGGTCGGGAAGATCGCCTGGAGAAGGAAATGGCAAACTGTGTATTTTATTCCAACACAGAATTCATTTACAATATACAATATGTAACATACACTAAAATTCTATTTTATATTAATTTTTATTTTGAAGTCTGTAACAACATATGCAAAAATATTAATAGTGGGTAGGAGAACTTAACACTTTCGTGTATTTTCCAAATTTCTTATAATCCATGCATTATCTTTCTTGATGTACTCAGGGAAAAAGTGATTATGGGGAAGAAAGAAGCCAATTCCTCAGAAGGGTGCAGGGAGAAGACCCCCTCCAGGCTCTGCTCAGCTGCCCTCGCAACATAACCAGAGGAATAAAAAATGCCCCACACGATGTCCAAAATCAAGAACTCCTTACTGGTGAACATTTTTGCTTTTCTATGAATTTGTCTGGAAAATGGCCCAATTGTCATAGTTTGGAAAGCCATGCAGGCTCTGCTTATCTGCAAAGGGCCTCACTTCCAACTGCAGAGCCAGTGGTCCTCAATGCTGCCTTCCTGAGACCCGTGTCAACCCCTGGGTTGGCGGGGTGGGGGAGGCAGGTGAATGAGAACCAGCCCAGGGAGCCTTATCCATGACCGCTGGCGGTCACACAAGACATAGCAGCAGTTTCACACCCAGAGCAGAAGGCTGGGGAGGGGAGCACCCTGTGGGATTTCCACAGGGAATCTGGTGGGGATACGGGTCTCCTGAGACCACCAGTTGGTCCCCAGGCTGCTGCCAGTCTGACCTGTTCTCCTTCTGTGGTGGTGGTGGTTGTTTAGTCGCTAAGTCATGTTTGACTCTTTGTGACCCCATGGACTGGAGCCCACCAGGCTCCTCTGTCCAAGGGATTTCCTAGGCGAGAATACTGGAGTGGGATTTCTTTCCATTTCCTTCTCCAAGGAATCTTCCCAACCCAGGGATCGAACCTAGGTCTCCAGATCCCCTAGAGAAGGAAATGGCAATCCACTCCAGTATTCTTGCCTGGAGAATCCCATGGACAGAGGAGCCTGAGTGGGCTACAGTCCACAGGGTCGCAAAGAGTCGGACACAACTGAGTGACTTCACTTCACTGCTGCATTGGCAGGCAGATTCTTTATCACTGAGCCACTGATAAAGGGATCAGGAGAACCTCTTCCAATAGAGTAAGAATTCAAGCTGAGACCAGAAGGAAACAAAAGGAGTGGCATGGGGGAAAACGGTTAGGTGTGGGGAGTGGGCAGGAGACACCAGGAAGGACAGGTGAGCGGTTCTTCATCCTCAGAAGAGAACACAGCAGCACAGGCTAAAGCCCTCAAGTGGGAAAGGGCTTGACGAGAAGTGGGAGACCCCACTTTTCTTCACTGAGCAAGTTCTGTGTGTGCAGCTAGTCCACCAGCTTGACCCTCATGACAGCGGCCCTACCTGCTTCTGTGTGAGGACCGCCTCGGCTCCCCATGCAGTGGATCCCACCCCAGGCAAGTCTACTGCACACTCCTTTCCTAAGGACAGCCCAGCACTCAGCTGACACTCGCAGTGGAGTCGTAGCTCTGAAAAAGATACAGAAGTGACTTCCCCACGCATCTCAGCACAACAGGCCAAGGACGCGGCAGTTATGGAGGTGACACTGGGGGGCTCAGGGGAGGTGGTCCAGGTGTTCCACTCTCGGGGAGCCCACATCCCTCAAGGAAAGGGCTTAGAGAAGCTGCTGAGAGGCTGGCAAACACTATTCACTTACATCTCCAGCCCTCGTTGCTCAAATCCATGGCCTCCCCAGCGGCTCCCCGACAGTGTCTCCAAGACACCTCTACCCCAGTGCTAAGTGCAGGAGCTTCACGGACACCCCACGGCCACATGTACCTCACTATATCCCCATCATCCCCTACCATCCAGGTGTTAGGAGTCAACCTCAACTGTTCTTTCTCCCAACCCCACACCATATATGGTGCTAACCCAAAAGAAGGGCTGCTGCTGGCAGTGTGGCCAAGGATATAACTGGTGTCTCTGCAGCTGCTCAGCATAGCAGTCTGGCCTCCAAATAGATCTCAACTCCATCCCCTTCCTTCCATGCTCACCGCCGCCCTTGTCCATGTCAACAAGCTCCAATGAGATGCTGGCTTCTCCTCTTGCCTCCGTCCAGTCCACTCTCCATACAGCAGTCACTGCAGGTGGTACCACGTACCTCCATTGCTCAAGACCCTTTGAGCTCTCTACTGCTCTTAGCATCAAATCTCAACCCCTTGTCCCAATCCATGCCTCCCATGAGTGGCTTCTACCCTCTTCTCCAACCTCNGGGGGTGGGGGGGGGGGGGGTGAGGAACCAGAGCAGTTATTAAAGGAGCAGTTAAATAAAGGAGACTAAAGAGGCATCATAAGTTGTCATCCTAGGTTGAACCTAGAGCCAAGAAAATGGTTTGGGCTATGAAGAACAACTGGTAAAATATGAACAAGGTCTGCAGCTTAGAATATACTGTTATGTGAATGCCAACTTCCTGATCTTGCTCATAAATCGCAGTTCTGTAGAAGGATGTGCTTATTTTCAGTTTACACACATTCAAGTGTTTAGAATTAAAATGAGGCCCAGGTTCGATTCCTCTGTTGGAAAGATCCCGTGGAGAAGGAAATGGCAACCCACTTTAGTATTCTTGCCTGGAGAATTCCATGGACAGACAAGCCTGGTGGGCTACAGTCCACGGGGTCACAAAAGAGTCAGACTTGACTGAGCAATTAACACTTTCATTTTCACTTTTGTCTACCAGGAATTATCAAATTGTTCAGAAAATAGAGGAAAAAAACCTAAAGAAACTGATGAAACAAAAGTGAATGTTAACACTTAAAAGAATCTAGATGATGGGAATACAGGAGTTCTGCAGTCTTCTCAAGACTACTGTAAGCCTGTAATTATTGCAGCATAAAAAGTTACTAAAAACAAAAAAATAAACCTTGTCATGGTCACGCTGCTTTGCACTGGTTTTAAATGTGGGAGACTGGGTGACCAAACCATCCATCCATCCATTCATTCAATAATATTAGAGATGTTGTTGTAGTTTAATTGCTAAGTTGTTTCCGACTCTTCTGCTACCCCACGGACTATAGCCCACCAGGCTACTCTGCCCACGGGATTTCCCAGGCAAGAATACTGTAATGGGTTGTCATTTCCTTCTCCAAGGGATCTTCCTGACCCAGAGAGGGAATCCATGTCTCCTGCTCTAGCAGGCAGATTCCTTACCACTGAACCACGTGGGAAGCCCCTAAAATTGAGGTGCCTACAGTGGAAAAGAAAATCTCAGCTCTAAGTGAAATGAAGCAACCTGGGGTTTCTGGCAAAGCCCCACCTACATGCCTTGAACTCTTGATGCCTTAGACTCAACAGGCCCAGGACTGAATCCATCACCTCCCTGCCCCTTCCACCAAAATACCCGCAAACACTGGGATTTCATCAACAACCTCTGTCTTGGGAAATGGCACCCTGCCTTTCCAGGGACTGAATCAGGAACCTGGCCACTGTTGTGCTCACCACCTCCATCTGATGCATCATCTGGTTCTGTTGGCTTCATCTCAGGGGTTCACCTGCTTCTCTCCATGTCCACTGCCACCTAGAGAGGGCCTCTGCAGTCCCCTCCCTGGACCATGGGGAAGGATGCCCTCAGCCTGTAGGCCTGATTCAACAGCCAGAGAGGTCTTTTCAAAATTCACCTCCTGCTCACAACACTTCAATGGCTTCCTATTGCATCTGGATACAAAGACACCTTTTTCCCCTAATACTTACTTTAATAATACCCTCCTGCTCATGACTCTTTAATAAACAACCAGTTCTCCCGGCAGGGATCTCCGTGGGCGTGGGGACCACGCCTGGCTTTGCACACTGCTGTGCATGCACAGTTGGCATTCAATTAATATTTGCTTAATTAGGTGGATAAGCAATTAAAATAATTAATGTCAGGCTTGGACCAGTAAATGGAGAGTGATGCCATTCACTGCTGCAGGGGACCTGGGGAGGGGGTGCTGGCTTTGCAAAATGAGGGGGACACGTGGACGGAGATGCTGGGCGGGCAGCAGGAAATAGAGACCTGTGGTTTGTGAGGCTGCTAGGAAAAGGCATATACTCTGGTGCTAAAATGAGCAGTGTACCCCCAAGCCAGAGGTCCCCAAACTTTTTGGCACCAGGAACTGGATTCATGAAAGACAATTTTTCTACAGACAGGGACAGGGGTAGAGGGGATGGTTTGGGGATGATTCAAGGGCCTTACATTTGGTGGCTCAGATAATAAGTAATTCGTCTGCAATGCAGGAGATCCGGGTTCAATCCCTGGGTCAGGAAGATGCCCTGGAGAAGGGAATGGCAACCCACTCCAGTATTCTTGCCTGGAAAATCCCATGGACAGAGGAGCCTGGCGGGCTACAGTCCATGGGGTCGCAAAGAGTTGGACACGATGAGTGACCTTCACTTCACTCACTTATTTCTATTATTATTACATCAGCTCCACTTCAGATCATTAGGCATTAGATCCCAGAGGTTGCGGGCCCCTGTTCTAAGCCATTCCTGTAATTCTGTCTCTCACTCTGCCCTTCAGGAGGAGCTGGTGGGGGTCCACATTCTCGCCTGTCCGTAAGAGTCCACCGGTCATTGCCATAAGACTGGCCCAATACTGCCTGTTGAGGAGACCAGCTGTACGCACAGTGCAGCCAACCTATTTCACTCAGAATCTCTCTACCCGCCCAGAACCGGGTACAGGGGGGCAGAGGGGCGCCCAGGGAAGGCTGGCTGAACCGAATTAGAAGTTTTCTGGTCTGAAATGCTTTCAAAGAGAAAGAACACAGCTGTGATCCTTGATCACATTCATTCATTTCATTCTTTGGGGGGCTTGGAATCCATCAAGCATATCAAATTATGGCAAATGAACCCAGACGAGGCCTCATTTCGAACTTGCTGATGTGATAGAAAGAGCAATGCTGTTCTAAAAATAATAATTAAAAAAAATCATGCAGTTCTGTTATTTCACATTTAAATTAACTTTCACTGTGGATATCATAATTTTCCGAAAAGCACCGTCTTGTTTCTAAAGCCACCATGGTTTCTTATTCTGAAGTGGTGGCCTCGGGGGCCAGCCTCTTTGTAACTCTCAGGTTCCTTTCCCAGTGGCCACTGCCCAGGGACCCAGGAGAAGTCCTGTCCTTGTAGACCGGGGTTTCCCAGCCTCCCACTGGTGACCCTTAGGGCTGGATCATTCTTTGTGGTGGGAGCTGACCTGTGCTCTGGAGGATGTTTGCCAGCATCCCTGGCCACCACTCCCAAGATGCCACCTACCCCGCACCTTCCCACCCACCCTGGTATTGTGACAACCAGGAATGCCCCCCTGCAGCTCATAATCTTTGTATGGACACATCTCTGGGCCCCCGTGTCTGGGTTCTTAGATGTTCTGCCACTTGGCTCAGTCAGAGTCTCTTCAAATAAGAAAGAGAATAGCATCTGGTAATAACTAGTAATAAAATGCTTCCCTGGTGGCTCAGCAGTAAAGAATCCACCTGCCAATGCAGGAGACATGGGTTCCATCCCTGGGTCGGGAAGATCGCCTGGAGAAGGAAATGGCAAACTGTGTATTTTATTCCAACACAGAATTCATTTACAATATACAATATGTAACATACACTAAAATTCTATTTTATATTAATTTTTATTTTGAAGTCTGTAACAACATATGCAAAAATATTAATAGTGGGTAGGAGAACTTAACACTTTCGTGTATTTTCCAAATTTCTTATAATCCATGCATTATCTTTCTTGATGTACTCAGGGAAAAAGTGATTATGGGGAAGAAAGAAGCCAATTCCTCAGAAGGGTGCAGGGAGAAGACCCCCTCCAGGCTCTGCTCAGCTGCCCTCGCAACATAACCAGAGGAATAAAAAATGCCCCACACGATGTCCAAAATCAAGAACTCCTTACTGGTGAACATTTTTGCTTTTCTATGAATTTGTCTGGAAAATGGCCCAATTGTCATAGTTTGGAAAGCCATGCAGGCTCTGCTTATCTGCAAAGGGCCTCACTTCCAACTGCAGAGCCAGTGGTCCTCAATGCTGCCTTCCTGAGACCCGTGTCAACCCCTGGGTTGGCGGGGTGGGGGAGGCAGGTGAATGAGAACCAGCCCAGGGAGCCTTATCCGTGACCGCTGGCGGTCACACAAGACATAGCAGCAGTTTCACACCCAGAGCAGAAGGCTGGGGAGGGGAGCACCCTGTGGGATTTCCACAGGGAATCTGGTGGGGATACGGGTCTCCTGAGACCACCAGTTGGTCCCCAGGCTGCTGCCAGTCTGACCTGTTCTCCTTCTGTGGTGGTGGTGGTTGTTTAGTCGCTAAGTCATGTTTGACTCTTTGTGACCCCATGGACTGGAGCCCACCAGGCTCCTCTGTCCAAGGGATTTCCTAGGCGAGAATACTGGAGTGGGATTTCTTTCCATTTCCTTCTCCAAGGAATCTTCCCAACCCAGGGATCGAACCTAGGTCTCCAGATCCCCTAGAGAAGGAAATGGCAATCCACTCCAGTATTCTTGCCTGGAGAATCCCATGGACAGAGGAGCCTGAGTGGGCTACAGTCCACAGGGTCGCAAAGAGTCGGACACAACTGAGTGACTTCACTTCACTGCTGCATTGGCAGGCAGATTCTTTATCACTGAGCCACTGATAAAGGGATCAGGAGAACCTCTTCCAATAGAGTAAGAATTCAAGCTGAGACCAGAAGGAAACAAAAGGAGTGGCATGGGGGAAAACGGTTAGGTGTGGGGAGTGGGCAGGAGACACCAGGAAGGACAGGTGAGCGGTTCTTCATCCTCAGAAGAGAACACAGCAGCACAGGCTAAAGCCCTCAAGTGGGAAAGGGCTTGACGAGAAGTGGGAGACCCCACTTTTCTTCACTGAGCAAGTTCTGTGTGTGCAGCTAGTCCACCAGCTTGACCCTCATGACAGCGGCCCTACCTGCTTCTGTGTGAGGACCGCCTCGGCTCCCCATGCAGTGGATCCCACCCCAGGCAAGTCTACTGCACACTCCTTTCCTAAGGACAGCCCAGCACTCAGCTGACACTCGCAGTGGAGTCGTAGCTCTGAAAAAGATACAGAAGTGACTTCCCCACGCATCTCAGCACAACAGGCCAAGGACGCGGCAGTTATGGAGGTGACACTGGGGGGCTCAGGGGAGGTGGTCCAGGTGTTCCACTCTCGGGGAGCCCACATCCCTCAAGGAAAGGGCTTAGAGAAGCTGCTGAGAGGCTGGCAAACACTATTCACTTACATCTCCAGCCCTCGTTGCTCAAATCCANAACAGGCCAAGGACGCGGCAGTTATGGAGGTGACACTGGGGGGCTCAGGGGAGGTGGTCCAGGTGTTCCACTCTCGGGGAGCCCACATCCCTCAAGGAAAGGGCTTAGAGAAGCTGCTGAGAGGCTGGCAAACACTATTCACTTACATCTCCAGCCCTCGTTGCTCAAATCCATGGCCTCCCCAGCGGCTCCCCGACAGTGTCTCCAAGACACCTCTACCCCAGTGCTAAGTGCAGGAGCTTCACGGACACCCCACGGCCACATGTACCTCACTATATCCCCATCATCCCCTACCATCCAGGTGTTAGGAGTCAACCTCAACTGTTCTTTCTCCCAACCCCACACCATATATGGTGCTAACCCAAAAGAAGGGCTGCTGCTGGCAGTGTGGCCAAGGATATAACTGGTGTCTCTGCAGCTGCTCAGCATAGCAGTCTGGCCTCCAAATAGATCTCAACTCCATCCCCTTCCTTCCATGCTCACCGCCGCCCTTGTCCATGTCAACAAGCTCCAATGAGATGCTGGCTTCTCCTCTTGCCTCCGTCCAGTCCACTCTCCATACAGCAGTCACTGCAGGTGGTACCACGTACCTCCATTGCTCAAGACCCTTTGAGCTCTCTACTGCTCTTAGCATCAAATCTCAACCCCTTGTCCCAATCCATGCCTCCCATGAGTGGCTTCTACCCTCTTCTCCAACCTCCCACATCACCATCACTCCTACTCACCACTGTCTTCTGGCCACCCTGGCCTTTTCTGGATTCTCAAACCAGCCCAGCTCTTCCCAACTTCAAGCTAGCATAGCACCTAGCAACTGACACATACTAGTTGCTCAATAAATCATGACCGAGAAATAAATATATCTCTTTTTCAGATATCCCGTGTTTTGACAGAAGCTAAAAGGCTATTGGTTCATCACTAGGCTCCCTGACAGATGCTGAAAGGGTACACTTTATATAGATTTTTTACTGAAAAAAAAAAAAAAAAAAAANCTCAAGAGTCTTCTCCAGCACCACAGTTCAAAAGCATCAGTTCTTCGGCGCTCAGCCTTCGCAGTCCGACTCTCACATCCACACATGACTACTGGAAAAACCATAGCCTTGACTAGACGGACCTTAGTCGGCAAAGTAATGTCTCTGCTTTTGAATACGCTATCTAGGTTCGTCATAACTTTTCTTCCAAGGAGTAAGCATCTTTTAATTTCATGGCTGCAGTCACCATCTGCAGTGATTTTGGAGCCCAAAAAATAAAGTCTGACACTGTTTCCACTGTTTCCCCATCTATTTCCCATGAAGTGATGGGACCAGCTGCCATGATCTTCGTTTTCTGAATGTTGACCTTTACGCCAACTTTTTCACTCTCCTCTTTCACTTTCATCAGGAGGCTTTTTAGTTCCTCTTCACTTTCTGCCATCATGCAAATCTAAATGATTGACCAGAGGAAACCGGAAGAAATACCCCTTGAATGTGATTTAAACTACTACCAGGGCATGACTCTCTGAGCCCACCTGTGTGTCTAGCCACACCAACTGTACTCTAGTAAATACTGGTTTCACGACTTTCTATCTCTGTGGGAACTCTTTTCTGCAAAGCCGAAGGGCTTGTCACTAACCACTGTCCTAGTGGCTAGGTCTTCTTATCTCCAAGACCCCATCTCAATCTCTGGTGGGGAACTGAAGCCCCGCTTCAAACGACTGCAGGCCAAGGTTAACTGAGATCAGTCAGGGAACTAGATCACACGTACCACAACTATAAGACCAGGTGTGGCCAAATTAATAAATATTAAAAAAATAATTTTTAAAAAGTGGACCAGGCCTAGATAGATAATGAGGTATAAAGAGAGAACAGCTTGGGTATCAGCTGGGACCACCCCATCCTTGTATCAAGTCACTGCCCCTGATTTTCCCAACGTCAGTTAAATGAGAGCTCAGCCTTTCTTCCACATCCTCCCAAATGGCAGCACACTCAAATACCCACATGCACTTAACAAATACACATAGGGCCTCCTTGGTGGCTCAGTGGTAAAAATCCACCTGCCAATGCCGGAGACACAGGTTTGATCCCTGGGTTGAGAAGATCCCTTGAAGGAGGAATTAACAACCCACTCCAGTATTCTTGCCTGGAAAATCCCATAGAAAAAGAAGTCTGGGGGGGCTACAGTCCACGGGATCACAAAGAGTCAGACATGACTAACGACTAATCAAGAACAACAAAGATACTGGATTGAAGATTTTTCACTCCATCTCAAGCAAGGTAAAAATCCATTTTAAATGCTTCTGCTACCCAGATGATTCTTTTTTAGGCTCTTCTCTGTAAGAGCATCTTAACATATCCCCCAGCATCACTGTACCCTCACTGCCACCAAACTCTTTCCCTTCTCCAACTTTCCACAGCCCTTAGAAGTAAGCTAGTTTTTCTCCTTGGCATTCACATGTCAGCCACTCCATGTGGCTCATTTTGGTATTATCTCCAAACATATTTTTAATAGCGTCCGTAAAAAACTAAAATTGTAGCAAACATGACTGGTTTTACTTGAAGAAAGTGAAGTCGCTCAGTCATGTCCGACTCTTTGCGACCCCGTGGACTATAGCCCACCAGGCTTCTCTGTCCATGGGATTCTCCAGGCAAGAATACTGGAGTGGGTTGCCATTTCCTTCTCCAGGGGATCTTCCTGACCCAGGGATCGAACCCAGGTAGAGACACATGTATTCAACTGTGCTGTTGAAAAGTGAAAAATGAAAGTGTTAGTCGCTCAGTCATGTCTGACTCTTTATGACCTCACGGACTGTATCCCAGTAGTCTCCTCTATCCATGGAATTCTCCAAGCAAGAATTTAGGAATGGGTAGCTATTCCCTTCTCCAGGGGATCTTCCCGACCCAGAGATCGAACGCCTACATTGTAGATGGATTCTTTACCATCTGAGCCACTGGGGAAACCTTAATTGTGCTGTTGCCTTCTCCCCATTTTTCTAAAATGTTACTTTGCAAATATCTTTAGTCCTTCTTCTTGCATTTGTCCATGGCAATAAAAGTTAGAATGTGGATGGCTACAAGACACAGGGACACTTTGTGTCCCATAGTCTGCTTGGAGTCTGTGGTGCTGTGGTTTTTAGTAAGTAATAAACATATTTGAATTTTAACAAAGAAAAAGACATTTCATCTTCTCCCCCAACCCCCACACCTTCCAGGTGGAAGGGACTTTTGGCATCACCCAATTCAGCCCCCAGAGTTTGCAGATGAGGGAACTAAGACTCAGGGCAGGGAACTGACTTTCCCAAGGTCACACAGCTCAACAGCTAGATAAGATTTGGTGTTCTGTTTTGTTTTCTATTGAGCTTCATGAACTGTTTGTATATTTTGGAGACTAATCCCTTATCAGTTGCTTCATTTGCACAGATTTTCTCCCATAAATTGTTGTTGTTCAGTTGCAAAGTTGTATCTGGCTCTCTGAGACTCCATGGACGGCATGTAGCATGCCAGGCTTCCCTGTCCTTCACTACCCCCCAGAACTTGCTCAAACTCGTCCATTCAGTCAGTGATGCCATCCAATCATTCCATCCTCTGTCGTCCCCTTCTCCTCCTGCCCTCAATCTTTCCCAGCACCAGGGTCTTTTCCAGTGAGACAGCTCTTTGCATCAGGTGGCCAAAGTATTGGAGCTTCAGCTTCAGCAACAATCCTTCAAATGAATATTTAGAGTTGATTTCCTTTAGGACTGACTAGTTTGATCTCCTTGCTGTCCGAGGGACCCCGGAGAATCTTCTCCAATACCACAGTTCAAAACCATCAGTTCTTCAGCACTCGGTCTTCAATATGGTCCACCTCTCATATTCGTACGTGACTCCTGGAAAAACCATGGCTTTGACTAGACGGACCTTTGTTGGTAAAGTGATGTCTCTGCTTTTTCATATGCCATCTAGGTTTGTCATAACTTTTCTTCCAAGAAGCAAACATCTTTTAATTTCATGGTTTCAGTCACCATGCACATTATAGGGGTTGTCTTTTTGTTTTCTACATGGTTTTCTTTGCTCTGCAAAAGGTTTTCAATTTAATTAGGCCCCATTTATTTATTTATGTTTTTATTTTCATCACTCTAGGCAGTGGATCAAAAAGATCTTGCTATGATTTTTGTCAGAGTGTTCTGCCTATATTTTCTTCTAAGAGTTTTATAGTATCTGGCCTTGCATTTAGGTCTTTAATCTGTTTTGAGTTTAATTTTGTGTATGGTGTTAGGGAGTGCTCTAATTCCATTCTTTTACATGTACCAGTCCAGTTTTCCCAGCACCACTTGTTGAAGAGACTGCCTTTTCTCCATTGTATGCATTTGCCTCCTTTGTCATCGATTGTGCTGTGTGTGTGCTGTGCTAAGTTGCTTCAGTCATGTCCAGCTATTTGCGACCTCATGGACCGTAGCCCGCCAGGCTCCTCTGTCCATAGGATTTTCCAGGTAAGAATACTAGGAGTTTCCATGCCCTCCTCCAGAGGAGCTTCCCAGCCCAAGGATTAAACCCAGGTCTCCTGCAATTATAGGTTCTTTACTGTCTGAGCTACCAGGCAAAGAAGCGCTTTGTCATAGATTAGGTGACCGTAGATGCATGGGTTTACCCCTAGACTTTCTATCCTGTTCCATTGATCTGTATTTCTAGCCAGATAAGACTTGGGGCCAAGTCACCCACAGTGCCAGGATTTGGGGTGAGGGGGTGGCGGTGGAATGAGGAGGGTGTTGAGAAGTAGTAGAGGAATGAGTGATTTGGGTGCTCATCCTCTCCCGTCTCTCAGTGTTAAATAAGTAACTACCCAGAAACATGAATTATGGATGAAAACCCCATTCTTAAGTAAACAGTCTGAAACAGAGCAGTTAGTCATTGTTGAATACTGAGTGGTGTTGCATAATACAGTGTCTCTTGCTAATTACGAGAGCTAGTAGACTGTGACCAGTTAACAGGCTCAGGAATTCCACTCAAACATTAAACAACCTAGAACTCTTTTAAATTCCAAGTGAGGCTCTTGCTTTGGAAGCTGAGATTTGCATTAAAACACACACACACACACACACAGACCCATGGGACCCACAACATGTGATTCTGGGTATGGTATTCCCAGAAATGACTTGGGTTGCCAGACACAATGCTTATAACTTGGTGGGGGAAAGCAAGCACCTTGACTCTGCTTGTATCCCTTTGGTATGAGAGACAGGACTTCCTTTGTATGATGTATAACATCCCAGGAATTGTTATCTTCTTTTAACTTTAAGATGGCAAGAGGCCAGGAATGCAAACACATGGCATGAAAATGTNAAGACCATGAGAAAATACTTGAGGAGATAATAGTGGAAAACTTCCCCAAAATCGGGAAGGAAATAATCACCCAAGTCCAAGAAACCCAGAGAGTTCCAAACAGGATAAACCCAAGGCGAAACACTCCAAGACATATATTAAACACATGGCATGAAAATGTATACAACAGATGCTGCTAGAAATTCAAGAAGAAATTGGAGGGGTGGGATGGGAAGGAGGCTCAGGAGGGAAGGGATATATAAGTATAGCTGATTCATATTGTTGTACAGCAGGAACTAACACAACATTGTAAGGGAACTACACTCCAATTAAAAATATATATGAAATGGAATTCAAGAAGAAACTGACAAAAATCACAGTGGCAGTACAGATTTTAGCTAAGATTTTTCTGGTTGTTGACAGAATAACAACAAAAGCAACTATAAGACATGCTGATTTGAAGTTTATTATTTACTCTTGGCTGTAGCTTGGGACCCTAAGACTCTGCTCCTGAGTCTGACTGAAGCTCTTCCTCTTAGCATGGGCCAGAGTTACTTGGCCCCCAGGGTGGCTGTGATTGAGTGGGTTTGCAGACAGTGACTGGACCATATAGGACAGGCATAACCTTCCTCCCTGGAGATGTTCGTCTCTTGGGAGATGCCCTCAAACTCTCTGAAACTCTCTGTGGCCCCCATGAACAGAGAGAGACTGGGGCTGGCCCTGGCTGGGATGCCTGCCTCTACGCCAGGTGTGCCCATGAGGCAGGTGACTTTGACTGTCCCTTCTTGGGATAGGAGGCCTGATCATGTAAGAGAAGGATGGAATGGCTAGGAAGATGTTTGCACAGAAGGCCGCTGCAAAGTGAGAGAAAATGAAAGAAGGAGAAAAAATTAACAAAGAGAAATACAGAAAGTGATATAGCAGGCAACAAAAGAAGCATTTACCAATTAGTCTAAGGGCTGAGCCTTTGGAAAGGACCTTTACCTCTGACACTTTACCTCCGTTACCCATCAACAATTATGTTCTAGTGAAGTTCAGGGCCTGTTATTTCCTACACACACCAGGAGGCTTCCTTTGCCCCCCACCCCGCCCCCACTCCTAATGGCTCAGTGGTAAAGAATCTGCATGCCAAGACAGGAGACATGGGTTCGATCCTTAGGTTGGGAAGATCCCCTGGAGAAGGAAATGGGAACCTACTCCAGTATTCTTGCCTGGGAAACCCCATGGGCAGAGGAGTCTGGCAGGCTATACAGTCCATGGGGTTGCCAAGAGTCAGACTCGACTTAGTGTCTAAACAACAACAGCAACCCATGACCTTCTTACCATTATTGCCTCCTCACTTAAAANGGAAGATCCCCTGGAGAAGGAAATGGGAACCTACTCCAGTATTCTTGCCTGGGAAACCCCATGGGCAGAGGAGTCTGGCAGGCTATACAGTCCATGGGGTTGCCAAGAGTCAGACTCGACTTAGTGTCTAAACAACAACAGCAACCCGTGACCTTCTTACCATTATTGCCTCCTCACTTAAAAGCAGTGACTTCATGATTTCTCCCACGGAGGGGCTCCATCTCCCTCCGTTTCCTTCATTTTAGCACATATCTCTCTACACTGGGATTGATTTTTATGTTTTTGTTTCATTAAGCTGTGAGCTACTGCCTTTATCTTTTTTTCCTTTGTATACCGAGTTCATATCCTGACCCCTAGGAAGCATTCTGGGGCTTTGCTGGTGGCTCAAGTGGTAAAGAACCTGCCTGCAATGCAGGAGACCTGGGTTCGATCCCTGGGTAGGAAGATACCCTAGAGAAGGGAGAGGCTACCCACTCCAGGATTCTTGCCTGGGGAATTGCATGGACAGAGGAGCCTGATGGACTACAATCCGTGGGGTTGACAAGAGTCAGACATGGCTGAGTGACTATTTTTCTTTTTCTTTTTTTATGAAGTATTCTAATATTCATGGAAAGAGTGGTTAAGTATCTTCACCATGCCTCCCTACTATTCCCTCCTTGATAGGATACACAGAATGAAATGTTGCTTCTATCTATAACATCTCACGCATTTCCAGTGATAGAGAACCTCTATTTTTTAACTTCTCAAGGCTGGATTTTTATTTTTTATTTCCTGCTATAGTTTTGATCCACATGAAAAGCTGCATCAGTTACTCTTGGAGGACAAGAGAGACATGAGTATGAAAAAAGGTCTTCCACCCAAAACTCAATGCTCTATGCCATGTAGTGAAGTGAAAGTGTTAAATAAGTAACTACCCAGAAAGTTGCTCAGTTGTGTCAGACTCTTTGTCACCCCATGGACAATGTAGTCCATGGAATTCTCTAGGCCAGAATACTGGAGTGGGTAGCCTTTCCCTTCACCAGGGGATCTCCCCAACCCAGGGATCCAACCCAGGTCTCCCACACTGTGGGCAGATTCTTTACCAGCTGAGCCACCAGGAAAGCCCATGTAAGTCGTCCTTTTTTCCTAGTGCATGAGAAGGGTTTTAATAATTCCATTTCCAGTAGGAATTGTAACAACTCCTCTTCTATGTACAGCACTTTCTGACTCTCACATCACTCTGACACTACTATTTCACAAGCTAGGGCATTTTTGATTGGGTCTTACAAATGAAGAAATTCAGCATGTGAACATAATATTTTGTTAGATAATCACTTTCCTGTTTGTGTTAATCCATTTTGGAAACCACCTCACAAACAACAACAATTTTCTTTTTCAGCATAACCAGATTCTCTGGATGTTTTTATCAGATAATACTGTGTGCAGTGGGTCTTCTCACATGTTACATATTTACAGAGGTAATTTTTGCTTAAAAATGCCCAGTGAATTAACAGAGTTAATGATCAATCTCTCTTTCCGGGTGATATTCGAAATTCTATTGGCATCCACAGTGGTCCCTCTGATAAGACACGTCTAGACCAAACTCATTATCCAGCCAACTGGTCTGTGACTGTTCAACCATTAGCATGCAAATGACCACAAATAAAGGGCAGGTGACAATGATTTCCTTTCCTGTAGGTCACAATGTTCAAGGGAAATNGTGGGTCTTCTCACATGTTACATATTTACAGAGGTAATTTTTGCTTAAAAATGCCCAGTGAATTAACAGAGTTAATGATCAATCTCTCTTTCCGGGTGATATTCGAAATTCTATTGGCATCCACAGTGGTCCCTCTGATAAGACACGTCTAGACCAAACTCATTATCCAGCCAACTGGTCTGTGACTGTTCAACCATTAGCATGCAAATGACCACAAATAAAGGGCAGGTGACAATGATTTCCTTTCCTGTAGGTCACAGTGTTCAAGGGAAATCTGTTTCTGTTCAAGAACATTTATTTTGGGAATGCTTAGGCTCCCTCATTAAGGGGTTAGCTTTTGGTCATTTGAATGGCCACCTGTTTTAATCATGGTCACAGACTTCTAGAGGGGAACGTGAAAACCCATCTAGTATGTGATCTAGAGGTGAGCCTTTGAAGTCTTCCAGTTCTCTCTGCTTGTTGTATCTGTTGTTGTTTAATCACTAAGCTGTGTCTGACTCATTTTCAACCCCATGGACTATTGCCCCGACAGGCTCCTCTTTCCGTGGAATTCTCCAGGCAAGAATACTGGAGTGGGTTGCCATTTCTGTCTCCAGAGGATCTTCCTGACCCAGGGATCAAATCCATGTCTCCTGCATCGGCAGGTGGATAATCTTTACCACTGAGATACCTGCCATTCACCCCAATCGTTAACATTTCACAGTACTTAGTTTCTCACTTCCTCTCTCTGTATACATCTCCACATTATTTTTCTGAACCATTTGAGAATAACTGGAGACATGACAGCCCTTTCTGCTGAGTACATGCTAAGTCTCTTCAGCCGTGTCCATTTCTTTGTGATCCCACGGACTGTGGCCCACCAGGCTCCCCCGTCCCTGAGAATCTCCAGGCAAGAACACTGGAGTGGGTTGCCATTTCCTTCTCCAATGCAGGAAAGTGAAAAGTGAAAGTGAAGTCGCTCAGTCGTGTCCGACTCTTAGTGACCCCATGGACTGCAACCTACCAGGCTCCTCCATCCATAGGATTTTCCAGGCAAGAGTACTGGAGTGGGTTGCCATTGCCTTCTCCAGGGGATATTCCCAACGCAAGGATCGAACCTACGTCGCTTAAGTCTTCTGCACTGGCAGGTGGGTTCTTTACCACTAGCACCACCTGGGAAGCCCTGCTGAATACTTCAGTGTGTATTTCCTAAGAACAAGGACTCTGTCTTATATAAGCCCATTATAATTATTATCTCTGATTAAATAATTATCTAAGACACACACCCTACTTATTTTTCCCCAATTACTCGAAAAATGTTCCTTATAGAAAAAAATATTCTGTCCAGTGCAAGATCACATGTTGCCATGTCTCTATCATTTCCTCTAATCTAGAAATGTTTCCACTTCTCTCTTTAGTAAACTGTATATATTTTGGAACAGTTTTAAGAGTCGCAGCAAAATTGAGCAGAAAGTACAAAGAGTTCCTATATACCACCTGCCCACACAAGTACAACCTCCCCACTATCAACATCATACTCCAAAGTGATACTTTTGTCACAGCTGATGAGTCTAGGGCCTGCCCTGGTGGTCCAGTGACTAAGACCCTGCACTTCCAATGCAAGGAGCTGGGGTTCAATCCTTAGTCAGAGAACTGGGTCCCTCGTGCCGCAACTAAGACCCAGGAGAGCCAAATAAATAAAAATAAATATTTAAAGCAAAAACAATTGATGAGCCTACATTGATACATCATAATCACTCCAAGTCCGTAGTTTACATCATGGTTCACTCTTGGTGGTGTGTATTCTATGGGTTTTAACAAATATATAAAAACATTCATCTCTTATTACAGTATTCACACAGGGTAGTTTTTGAAATGTTGGTAGAAACATCTCATGGCCACACACCTATGGAAATGGTGAAAACCCAAGTGTTTCTTGTGCGTGTGTAATTTTTGCTGTGGTACATAAATCAATTATAAATAAATATATAGATAAATAAATAAATATATTTTACAATTGATGGTGTCAATGAAATACAGTGTTGTTCCCATTGTTCAGATAAGTAAGTAGAGGCTCAGGGTGATTAAGTAACTCACCAAGCGAGTAAGAGACAGATCCAAGGTCTGACTGCACATATCAGCTCTTAGGCGGCCTGCACCACACTGCTCACAGCTCTGGTTTCGATGCTACGGTCTCCACCTGCTTTGCCCTTCAGGTCTTCTAACAGAGTACTCACACACAGACGTTTGGCTCTGTCTTGAGGCAGTACAGGTTAACCAGTGTCAACTATAAACTGGCACTTGCATCTACCTCCACAAGGATTAAACCAGGTGCTACTGCAGCTGCTGACCTTCAGCACCCCTGGAAAGGAGTTCAGGCTGGAGAGCAGAAATGAGGCACTCTGTGCTCTGGGAAAACTGGCAGGACAAGTCTTTAGATATATATTTTCAGGAGCGGATTTCAAATTCTTGTATCTCCTCACATGTAGAAAAGCACTAAAATCCTTCATGGTGACCACTGCTTCTTGTGACTAACAATAACCTCCTGCAAAAAATACATGTTAGATTGCACGTACTCCCCCTTCACCCAAATCGCATCTATACTGACCTTCCCCCACTGCCGCTCTGGACCAGTTTCTCAGAGCTTTCTAAGGTGCTGTTCTCCTGGGCTATCAACCTCATTTTGTCCCAAATAAACCTTAACTCAAACTCTCACATTGTACATTTTTTTAAGTCGACACCAGAAATCCCCAAGCCCATAGAGATGATCTTGGGAGCAGGGACCTGGCATTCCTGAGTTCTTTCTACTCCCGAGACTATTTGCAAATGAAAACAATGGATTCTTTTAGTCTCTTTTAAGAAATATTCCTTGTCTCAGACAAGATCTGGGCCTCAGGTCTTTTTCTGAGATTTCAAAATGAAAATCAGAAGTAATATTAACATGCAAGATAACAAAAATGTCTGTGTAAGTTGAGTCAGAAAAAAATAGAACACAATATAAATTCAAGTAAAAGATGGCTTTGAGGGCCACATAAGCAGAATATTCTCGGGTTGTGTCCCCCCTAAAACATTGTGGCCCACATAGCAGCATGCTCACTGCTACTGCAGCTCAAACGGTGAAGGAAAAGCACAATACAAAACTCTTTTTTTATTTGCCTCTTGCACCTCATAAATATGTTCAATTATTTAAATTAAATTGTACCTAAGCCAGCTCAACCCCAAAGATAACATTTCCTGCTCTCACAAGGCATTTGTTCTATTTATGTCCCAGAACACTGTCAAAGAAAACATACTTCAGAACTACTTTCTTATTTTGCTGAAACTAGCATGTACAATGAAGGACATCAAACTCAATTAGCACATTAACATAATCACATCAGGCAAGCATTTGACGGTAGGAAATTGGGTAAATCAAAGAGAATGATTTTAGCCCCTCACTTTACAATTAGGCAAAAAGAAAAAAGGATAGCTTAAATGCTATCAGATGCGCTTACTATAGTTGTATCTAATTGATGAGGCTGGAATTGTTGACACTCAAAGAGTGCTTAAATTTCTCTTCATATTTAAATAAGTCAGAAGTTAAACCATGTATTCGATGGTTTAGTGGTAAATATGGTTTAGTGTCAATGCAAGAGACATAAGATACGTGGGTTGAATCCTTGGATTGGGAAGATCCTTGGAGAAGGGCATGACAACCCACTCCAGTGTTCTTGCCTGGAGAATCCCATGGACAGAGGAGCCTGGAGGGCTATAGCCCACAGGGTCACAAAGAGTCAGACATGACTGAAGCGACTTAGTACACACACATTGTCCTACTTAGAGGCTTCCTTCTGACCATCTGTGCTAAATGTAGATGCTCTCTTGCTTTCAACGGCATCCCGCACTGGAGCTACCATGCCATTGTGAGAAGTTTTGCAATGAAAACACGTGGTCATGCAGCCTGGCCATAGCAGTGGTCCCCAACCTTTTTGGAAGCTGGGATCAGTTCTGTGGAAAACAATTTTTCCACAGTCAGAGGTATGGAGGATGGTTTTGAGATGATTCAAGTGCATTACATTTATTGTGTACTTTTTTTCTATCATTATTGCATCAGCTCCCCCTCAGATCAGCAGGCATCAGATCCCGGAGGTTGGGGACCCCTAGGCTTTAAGGTTGGGAATCCCTGGGCCATAGTTAACAGTACTGTGTTATAAACTTGAAATTTGTCTAAAGAGTAAACCTTAAATATTCCTACCACACACACACAAAAGTAATTACACTAAGTGGTGGAGGTGTTAACTAACTCTATTGTGATAAGTATTTCATAATATATAAGTGTAACAAATCACCATATTTTACACCTTGGTGGTGATTTACTCACTAAGTTGTGTCCAACTCTTGCAACCCCGTGGACTATAACCCATAAGGCTCCTCTGTCCATAGGATTTCCCAGGCAAGAATACTGGAGTGTGTTGCCATTTCCTTCTCCAGGGGATCTTCCTGAGCCAGGGATAGAACCCAGGTCTCCTGCATTGCAGGTGGATTCTTTACCAACTGAAGCACCAGGGAAGCCCATTTTACATCATAAATGTGGGCAGTGTTGTATGTCAGTTATATCTCATTTAAGCTAGAGGTAAAAAAAAAAAAAAGGCTCTCAATCCGAAACAGAAGGTGATGTCGACTAAAAAGATGCACAATGTGAGAGTTGCCAGTTAAGTTTTACTTGGAGCAGAATGAGGACTGCAGCCTGGGAGATGGCACCTAGGATGGCTCTGAGAGACTGCTCCACAGAGGCAGTGGGGGAAGTTCAATAGAGATGATTTTGATGAAGGTGGAGTTCACACAATCAAGCAGTTATTGTATAAGAGGTTTTCTGGAGTCACAAGGAGCTGATGTCACCATGAAAGGACTTGGTGCTTTTCTAGAGGAGATGCAAGGACTGGGGTCAAATTAGTTTCTGAAAATATCTAGCCATCTAGAAAGACCTGTTCCACCAGTTCCTCTGGAGCACAGAGAACCTTACTCTCCATCCTGAACTCCCTCCAGGGCATGTCAAAGGTCAAGAGTTGCATCAGGACAAGGTTCAGTCTCCAAGAGGCAAAAGGCAGATGCCCTTGGCAAGGTCCAGTTTGTAGTTGACAGTGGGCAATGACCTGGTGAGAGTTTTCTAGGCTGACCTTCTCTTGAATTTTGTACCAGACATTTTCCAAGAATTTTCATGGAAACATAAGAGTTCAGTTCAGTTCTGTTGCTCAGTCATGTCAGACTCTTTGTGATCCCATGAACTGCAGCATGCCAGGCCTGCCTGTCCATCACCAACCCCCAGAGTTCACCCAAACCCATGTCCATTGAGTCGCTGATGCCATCCAAATATCTCATCCTCTGTTGTCCCCTTCNGGACTGATGTTGAGGCTGAAACTCCAATACTCTGGCCACCTGATGCGAAGAGCTGACTCATTTGAAATGACCCTGCTGAGAACGATTGAGGGCAGGAGGAGAAGGGGACAACAGAGGATGAGATATTTGGATGGCATCAGCGACTCAATGGACATGGGTTTGGGTGAACCCGGGGAGTTGGTGATGGACAGGGAGGCCTGGCGTGTTGCAGTTGATTGGTTTGCAAAGAGTCTGGACATGACTGAGCGACTGAAGTGAACTGAACTCCACATAAATTTATTAACATAGTCCAGCTCTTACACTCCAGACTTTTGTGGAATCCAGAGTCACAAAACACACCTCAGTGGACACTCAAGACAGTGGAGTACAGTTTATTATGACAGCAGGTCCGAGGGTAATCAGTTCCCCACAAGGACCCTGATGTTTTGAGAGGACCAGTTTTTTACTCCCAGCTACATGACTGATTACTTGTTAGTNTCACAAAACACACCTCAGTGGACACTCAAGACAGTGGAGTACAATTTATTATGACAGCAGGTCCGAGGGTAATCAGTTCCCCACAAGGACCCTGATGTTTTGAGAGGACCAGTTTTTTACTCCCAGCTACATGACTGATTACTTGTTAGTGAGAGAGTCACTTCCTAGGCAGGTTGATAAGAAGTCTGGGGTCCTTGAGGAGGAGGAGAAAAGGGTTTGAGGTTCTTGATGAGGAGATAGGGGTCTAGAATTCTCAAGGAGGAAGAAAGGACAAACTTGTTTTTTCTCTACATTCCTTAGTCTTAGTCACATAAAATGTTTTTTTCTTTAAGCCCGGAACTGATGATTACACCACAAACAACTCAGTTTAAACTCTGTACTAAGGATTATATGGTCTTCCCTAGTGGCTCAGACAGTAAAGCCTCTGTCTGCAATGCAGGAGACCCAGGTTTGATCCCTGGATTGGGAAGATCCCCTGGAGAAGGAAATGGCAGCTCACTCCAATATTCTTGCCTAGAAAATCCCATGGACCACAGAGCCTCGTAGGCTACTGTCCTTGGGGTTGCAAAGAGTTGGACATGACTGAGCGATTTCACTTTCACTTTCACTTTGAAGGATTATGTAACAACAATATATCCTGCTTGAGGGCAGTTTCTCCTTTCTGAAAACCTTCTGGCTAAGCCTATTATCTTAAAATTTAAATTATGGGAGTGAATCTAGTAAGATCTTTACAACCTCAAGACATTCTTCTGATTTATTGTAATAACTAATGAAAAATGTAGATAACTCTCTTGCTAACTAGCAAGAGGGGCACTTTCCACCCGCTTCTGATGTCTGTATCAGAAGCTTTCTTTATCCCTTTGCTTACTTTAATAAAACTCTGCTACACAAAAGCTGTTGAGTAATCAAGCCTGGTCCCTGGTCCGGAAGCTAAATCTTCTTTGGAGATCACGAATCCGACATCATTCACCATAATCTATCATCTGCAACCTCTGTTGTATCTGACTGAGTTTTACAACAGATAGGTGCTAGGAGAACAAACAATTTAAGTTAAGGGGGTGGGGGGACGATGATTATACATCAAGGGGGGATGTCTCCTTGGTTAATCTAACAGGGGAAGCCTGACCTCAACTACAATCTCCTTTTGTCATCTGTAGGGAGGGAAGTCTCCAGGAGACCTGGTTTTCACTAGCAACAGTTTCCTTACTCCTGGACAGGGTTCAGGCCCAGTTCACATCCTGTCTTTCACATGGGTGACAGGCTTCAAGATGGAGTCTCTCCTGCTTTGCTCACGCTGGCCGCAATACAGACCACTTCCTGGTCTGGCCCCCTGTCCTGTCCCCCATCCCAGATATTCTTCAGGTCTTAGCCCTCCATGTGGCTAAGTTGGATAATCTTGATCTCTGCTGCAGCTCTGTTCTGATTCCTGCACCTTCTGCGGGCTTCCCCGCTTCCCTCCACTCAAACCTTGTTCTGCTCACCTCACCCCCAGCATCCCTCCAACTTTCAGGCAGGTGCTGTTTTGTTTTGTTTTTTTCCCCAGATTTTATTCACAAATTACATTTCACAGGTCCTCTCCCTTCTTTGCAAATTCAAAGGAAGATATTGATTCATGGAAGAGGCCTAGTTTGCACAAAGAGGGGAAGCAGAGCCAACCATGGGTCAAGAAGCTGACAGTTTCTCCTTACTTAACTCCTGAGATATTCTATAAAAAATGTGCCTAATACCCAGACCTCAGTGACAAGCAGGAGAAGACAGTTTTTGCTTCAGTGTCCTATGGAAAAGCTGACAAAATGTGATTAAGCTTTTTGAGTTAGAAAATTATTAAAAGTGCTTTTGCTATCAGTTTCCATAGCTGTCCAATGAATAGAATGAATACATTTATAGGGGACACAAAAGGTGGTTTTAGAGCTGGGCAGGATGGACGTATTCCCTCTGCTATTTGCTCCTGTGATCTTAGTGTCCCAGACTCTCTCAGGAGCCTGGAAGATGCTGGTGTGAGCGTTTTCTTTACAAATCCCGAGCAGGTTGAAACTTCTTTGTAGATAAAGGAAAGACCTGGATGTTGAGAAAGACTCAACATCTTACTAAAGAGCTTCTTACTTTTTCCAAGAGCATCTTACTTTTTCCGAGATAGCTGTCCTTGAAGAAGACAGAAGGTCAAGAGGCTCTCTGCCTCCTATTCTAAGGGGATCTTAGGCCACAGGGAAGATGCCACAGCTGCCTCCACTTCTTCTCTTGGCCACCAGGACTGTGGTGGAGGAAAATGTGACAGAAGTAGTAAAAATCAATGGGGTGGTGAGGTGGCAACTCAGAATAATGAAAAAGGCTGTTAAAGATGCTGTGGTACATATATATATATATAATGAAACACTATTCAGCCTCAAAAGGAACAAAACTGGCTTATTTGTAGATACATGGATGAACCTAGAGACTGTCATACAGAGTAAAAGAAAGCCAGGAAGAGAAAAACAAATATCGTATATTGACTCATGTATGCAGAATCTAGAAAAATGGTAGAGATGATCTTATTTGCAAAACAGAAATTGAGATGGAGACATTGAGAACAAACATATAAACACCAAGAGGGGAAGGGGTGGGGTGAATTGGGAGATTGGTATTGACATATATAAACTATTGATACTATGAGTAAAATAGTAATAGATAATTAGTAAGAACCTACTGTATAGCACAGGGAACTCTACTCAATGATCTGTGGTGACCTAAATGAAAGGAAATCCAAAAAAGAGGGACATACTTATACTTACGGCTGAGTCACTTTGCTATTCAGCAGAAACTAACAGAACATTTTAAAGCAACTTTCCTCCAATAAAAATTAATTTTTAAAAAAAGTATTTCTTAGTAAAAGAAAGAAAAAGGCTTTTAGGTGGGAAGTCTGAATTCAAGTCCACTTGTAGATTACTTCCCCAGGAGCTGGATCCCAAACAGTCACATCTCTGGTCCAACCAATGTCTCCAGTGACTCAGCAGGAACACTTGTCTCTTCTTCCACCTACTCAGTTTCTGAATCTTATGGCCCTGCCCTGAGGATTACTGATACCAAGAGTTCCAATTTATTTAACATCTCTGTGCCTCAGTTTTCTCATCTGTAAAGTGGGTATATTAGAAGTAAATCCTGCAGTTGATCACATTTGAAAAATATATGAACACTAGTTTCTCATCTCCAACTGTCGACAGAACATCTCCACTTATGTCAAAGATGTCATAACTTTATCATGACCTTCAGAGGGCACTGAGGGGGTGGAAGCTATTGCTGCAATAGTCCCTAGGATGAACTTTCTCCAGCTTAAGACAAAGAGCTTGTGAAAGTGGAGAGATCCTGAAATAAGGGTTCTATAATTGCAGAGAAAGCTGCTGCAACTCTGTCACCCCTTAGGAACAGCATGCCACTGTCACTGAAACAGAAGACTGAATATTAGCCCATGCTGCATATACATTGGGTGGAAAAAAAATAAACCAGGCACATCTTGTTTCAATATCCAACAATATTTTTAAGGCCCTTGTAAGAGATCTTAAAAGAGTCAGGGAGCTAAAGGGAAACTAGAATCACATTTTCAGTGACATTTTGACCTGGAAATGAAACCAAACCCCCATAGTAATGACGTGACTGGCTCCTGTCTTGACAGCTCTCCTCTTTGCACAACTGAGTTTGTTTCATGTTTATAGGTACCTTCTGCCTCACTCCAGACTCTGGAATGAATCCTCTGCCAGGCTGACAGCAGAAACACCTCTCAGTCCAGCAACTCCTCGGAAGAAGTCTGTAATAGAAACAGCACTGTTCTGCATGGAGGCACTTCGCACATCATTCTGGGAGACTCACACGCTTGTTGCCCTGACCCTTGCTTGGAGTCACAGTGGTCATGGTGGCTGAATTCCCTCTGTCTCTTCCACTCCAAGTCTAAGCCGGTGGTTCTCAACCAGAGGCTATTTTGTTCATCCCTCCCCCCATCCTGGATGATATCCAGCAGTATCTTGACCACAATATTATTGTGGTGTCTGAGAAGGTAGAAGACAGGGATGCTGCAAATATCCTACAAAGCACAGAACAGCTGCTCATGACAAAGAGGTCCCTGGCTCCAAACGTCAATCATAATGCAGGAGTTAAGACACTTTAATCTGGGCTTCCCTGGTGGGTTAGTGGTTAAGAACCCACCTGCTGATGCAGGGGACTTGGGTTCAATACCTAGTCCTGGAAGATCCCATATACGGCAGAGCAACTAAGCCCAAGAGCCGCAACTACTGAGCCCATGCACTATAACTACTGAAGCCTGAACAGCCTAGAGCCTGTGCTCTGCAACAAGAGAAGCTACTGCACTGAGAAGCCTGTGCACCACCAACTAGAGAGTAGCCCCCACTCTCTACAACCAGAGAAAGCCTGCACAAAGCAACGGAGACCCAGGGCATCTGAAGATAAACAAATAAATAAATCTTAAAGGAGAAGAAGATCAGGCCAACAGGTTCCATTTCCCAGTGCTTGGTTTAGAGACCGGAATATGANGCCAGTCTTACCAGCACATTCCTTTGGTTCCTTTTATTTCCTGGGTGGGGTTCTTGGCAGGGAGCAGCTGCTGCCATCTCCCTGGTGGGGCCATGAGGAAAGGTGGTCTGTGGGGCGAGCAGAAGACACAGGAGAGGAACATGCCTGTCTCTCAGTTGAGGTAGGAGAGGGGTTTAGAGACCGGAATATGACAATCTCCGTTTATTAGATTTAAAGCAAAGTCTGTCGTAAGGGCCTCTGAGAAATCTCTCATTTCCAAGAAGAAGAATTTGAAAAAAAACTATGTCTATGTCTTTTCTTGTGACCGTTGTTGTGTTTGGATGTGATGTCTGGAACTGCTGCAGCCACCTTGAGACAATGAAAGGAACTATTTTGAAACAGATTCAGCAATATCCAGTAAAGTCAGAAATGTGTATGACTTATAACCTAACAATTTCACTTATAAGTATATACCCTGGAGAAATTTTTACATGAATGCACCAGGAGATGGTATATAAGCATTTCAACTAATATTACAACAACTAAAACCCAGAAATATCTCATAGGTGAACAGGAAAATGGATAGTTATATTGTGATATACTGTAACTAAGAAAAACATATACTTCACTGACTATGCTAATGGTTTTGACTATGTGGATCACAACAAACTGGAAAATTGTTAAAGAGATGGGAATACCAGACCATCTTACCTGTCTCCTGAGAAATCTGTATGCAAGTCAAGAAGCAACAGTTAGAACCAGACATGGAACAATGGTCTGATTCCAAATTCGAAAAGGAGTACATCAAGGCTGTATATAGTGACCCTGCTTATCTAACTTATATGCAGAGTTCAATTCAGTTCAGTTCAGCTCAGCTGCTCAGTTGTGTCTGACTCCTTGTGACTCCATGGACTGCAGCACACCAGGCTTCCCTGTCCATCACCAACTCCAAGAGCTTTCTCAAATTCATGTCCATCAAGTCAGTGATGCCATCCAACCACCTCATCCTCTGTTGTCTCCTTCTCCTCCTGCCTTCAATCTTTCCCAGCATCAAGGTCTTCTCCAACGAGTCAGTTCTTCCCATCAGATGACCAAAGTATTGGAGTTTCAGCTTCAGCATCAGTCCTTCCAATGAATATTCAGGGTTGATTTCCTTTAGGATTGACACCACACACAAAAATAAACTCAAAATGGATTAAAGATCTAAACGTAAGACCAGAAACTATAAAACTCCTAGAGGAGAACATAGGCAAAACACTCTGACGTAAATCACAGCAGGATCTTCTATGATCCACCTCCCAGAATACTGGAAATAAAAGCAAAAACAAACAAATGGGATGTAATTAAAATTAAAAGCTTCTGCACAACAAAGGAAACTATAAGTAAGGTGAAAAGACAGCCTGCTGAATGGGAGAAAACAATAGCAAATGAAGCAACTGACAAACAACTAATCTCAAAAATATACAAGCAACTTATACAGCTCAACTCCAGAAAAATAAACGACCC
>SJYV01012291.1:0-51148 GCA_006410875.1 Neotragus pygmaeus | reverse complement strand
GAGTGGGATGCCATTGTGCTTTTGAACTGTGGTGTTGGAGAAGAGATTCTTGAGACTCTTGAGAGTCTCTTGGACTGCAAGGAGATCAAACCAGTCGATCCTAAAGGAAATCAGTCCTGAATATTCATTGGAAGGACTGAAATTAAATCTGAAGCTCCAATACTTTGGTCACCTGATTTGAAGAGCCAACTCGTTCGAAAAGACCCTGATGCTGGGGAAGATTGAAGGCAGGAAAGGAAGGGGACGACAGAGGATGAGATGGTTGGATGGCATCACTGACTCGATGGACATGAGTTTGAGCAAGCTCTGGGAGTTGGTGATGGACAGGGACGCCTGGCATGTTGCAGTCCATGGGGTCACAAAGAGTCGGACATGACTGAGCAACTGAACTGAACTGAACTGTAACTAAGATACATGAATATTCAGCAGTGAAAGTGAAGAAGACATGCATGAAGATGGATATCACAGATATTAAGTCATAAGTATGAATTAGTTTTCCCTCCCTCCACACCCTCTACATCATAACCACTCCTTCTTGTGGAAGCCCCTGGTGGCTGAGATCCAGTTTGATATTTTATGTGAGGCCGCACATTCAGTTGGGACAGAGCTTGCTTACTGTTGCGCTCAGTAGTGTCTGACTCTGCAATCCCATGGACTGTAGCCCACCAGGTTCCTCTGTCTATGGAATTTCTTCCTGACCCAGGGATCGAACCAGCATCTCCTGCATTGGCAGGTGGATTCTTTATCATGCTGAGTCACCAGGGCAGCCTAAANGTAGTGTCTGACTCTGCAATCCCATGGACTGTAGCCCACCAGGTTCCTCTGTCTATGGAATTTCTTCCTGACCCAGGGATCGAACCAGCATCTCCTGCATTGGCAGGTGGATTCTTTATCATGCTGAGTCACCAGGGCAGCCTAAAAAACTACATTCTCCTAGTTCGCTTCTTCTGTGTATAGTCCAAAAATGTCCTTGAATACACCATGGTGGGGTTTTCTAGTAGGACATTTGGGGCAGGAAGTTTGGACTGGTGCCTATCAGAGTAAAGATACTTGGGGTAGTCCACATGTTATTTTGGGTTTGGTTTTGTTTGAGGGGAGTAGATTTGGCCATGCCATACAGGACGTGAGATCTTAATTCCTGACCAGGTATCAAACCCATGGCCTTTGCATTGGAAGCACAGAGTCTTAATCATTGGATCACCAGGGAAGTTGCCCACATGTTATTTTGAATTGTATGTGGTGTTCAGCCTTCTTCCTCACCAGTAGACATGGACACTCGGTAGATATTGAGGAATGATGCTTTGATCTTCCGTATACTCAGGACTTCTCTAGTGGTCTCATGGTTGAGACTTCACCTTCCAATGTAGGGGATGGAGGTTCAAGGCCTGGTCAGGGAGCTAAGATCTTGCAGGCCTCTTGGCCAGAAACCCAAAACATAAAACAGAAGCAATATTATAATAAATTCAATAAAGATTTTTTAAAAAAGCAGAATACTCTGATCATTTTTAGGTATAAAGACCAGAAGAGGTCATTGTCTCTAAATACCAAGATAAAATTCTGCTTGGTTTGGCTTTTGTATAGTTTTTGTGTATTTTCATCATTTGATTGAAAATTTTGCATTCAACTACAAGATTTTCTTTTAAAATATTTAAATAGATTCAATTAAAAGTTTTTTTAAGACAAAATAATTTTATTTATATCTTTTAAGATGTTAACTGAATGTCACTCTTTTTAAAAAATGATATGTTCAAAGCTTATGTCTGTTGAACTTTAAAAGTATATTGTTTTTCAGCTTATAAAGTCTTATGTTTCTATGGCAAGTTTAACAATACAGATTTTTTAAAAAGAAGTAGTTATTGTGGCAACCACCTCCTCATATGTAAATCATCCTTCCTGTCTTAAGGTGTCCAATTTTCAAAAACATTTGTCTATCTCTGCTCACATTTTCCTTGCTTGGATATATCTGTATACTGTCACAGGCACACATGTAGACCCTTCTCTTTAGTTCAGTATTTTCTTTCTTTGGGCTTCCCTGATGGCTCGGTGGAAATTGGGGTCATACTCTAATGAACTGGGTTCATTGCACTGCCTATCAGAATGAGGCCTGACACACAGTTGTTTTTTAGTCGTTCAGTTGTGTCCAACTCTTTCTGACCCCATGAACTACACCCACTCTCCTGGAGCTTGCTCAAACTCATGTCCGTGATGCCGTCCAACCATCTCATCCTCTGTCATCCCCTTCTCCTGCCTTCTATCTTTCCCACTATCAGGGTCTTTTCCAATGAGTCAGCTCTTCCCATCAGGTGGCCAAAGTATTGGAGTTGCAGCTTTAGCATCAGTCCTTCCAGTGAATATTCAGGGTCGATTTCCTTTAGGATTGACTGGTTGGATCTCCTTGCTATCCAAGGTTGGAACAAAATGAGANTGCCCCTCAGCCCCTCCAGTTCCCTGGGCATGATCACAGCTCAGAGAGCCGAGGCTCTGACAGCAGACTTGAGGGCCGTGCCCTTCGGGCAGCGCCTGCCTCACAGAGCTCAACTTCTCCTTGCAATGCGGTAGATCAGGAAGATAATATAGGAACACTTTACATGCAGTTTAATGTTTCCCTAAATCATCTTTCTGTGCGTGTTCAATGGCCCTGAAGAAAAATCCCTTCAGGCCTCTTACAAGTTGCAAGAAGATGAAAACAGAATTTTTAATTGTGTCCGGAGCTGCAGGAAGAATGCTAAGTGAAGTGTTAACTCCAGGGGAAATTTCTGAAATAGCCCCATCCATCTCTCCTAGCACCTTCAGCAGCACACCCCCAATCACTGGAAGGCATTCAACTATTAGTCCTTCATGCCCCTCCAAAGCATCTTCTTGATCCCTCCCTGCTTTGTATCCTCTGTCAGTTTCATTACCAGGAGGAAGGGAGGGAGGGAAGACAAAGAGGGAGAGAGGGAGGAGGGAGAACTCAAGAGATCTGGAGAGGCAGCAAGTTAAACCAGTAAAATCAAACTGACACCTCTTTTCCATGTATCCGAGTTCACAGAGTCCTTTTTGGAACATTTTACTTTGCTCTAGTTCACAGTGAAGAGAGGACACCTTTAAAATAGGAGAAGCCCTTCTGCCATTATGTTGTATGTGTGCTGTGTTGACTTTCCGCCACAACAATGAAGGGTTGGTGAGGAGGGCAACTTGAATGCTACATCCTATCATTTGGTTACATTCTATCTACCATTTCCATGTAGCTGTATAGGAGGGACACCTTCTCCATGGAAGCTCAGCCTGACATGTGGCCAAATCCTGTTTTCTAAATTCTCTATAAAGAAGATATATTAGTTTTAAAGTCAGTAAGAAGTTATTTACCAAAGGTGGCACCAATGGTAAGTAATTCACCTGCCAATGCAGGAGACACAGATTTGGGTTGATCCCTGGGTTAGGATGATCCCCTGGAGAAGGAAATGGCAACCTACTCCAGTATTCTTGCCTGGAGAATTCTATGGACAGAGGAGCCTGGTGGGCTACCATCCTCAGAGTCACAAGGAATCAGACTCAACTGAGCAGTTAATACTTTAACTTTCAACCCATAACTTTTCAACTGACTCAGAGAATGGCCAGCAAAATAATTCATGATCTTATTGGACTTGGTAAACTGTAATATCCTTCTTGTTATTTGAGCCTTACAGGAGCTATTTGTTTTAGAGTAAAGATATTAGATTCATGCCCTAGAGGATTAAGGAAGGAAGACAAATGGCCTCAAATGAAGTAAACTACATCTAAAGGAAAATACCTCTTGAATTGCTCTAGCATCTAAACTTCAAGTCATTTTAGGTTTGAAGAAGAAGCCATACTTTGTTCTTGTTTTTGTTTGAGCAGAGTGTCTCATTGCTTTCCAAATTCCCCCTTTTCCCTTTTTTCTGGACCTTAAGGAGCTAGACACTGTCTCCTTTGGGTCAGTCACTTCTCATGCCCAGGCCTGATCCTGCATCTGTGAAATGAAAGGGATGAAGTGACAGTTTAATCCCTAACATTTAGGACCCCTGTGATTTTCCACTGAGACAGCCTCTAAGCCTTACATTTGTGTACGTATTATTGCTCACAGAATTAGAAATTAAAGTATAAACTTTAGGAGGTATGGGTTTTTACAGATATAGCTGGAGTGAACCATGCAGCTTTATTTAAAGAAGGGGATGCATTTGCTCAAAAGAATGCATCCAAGTTCTTCCTCTGACTTGGGTGAAAGATAAATGTTATGGCCTGAGTTCTTTTAAATTAGCTTTATTAAGCTTCAGACCACGCTCCGAGTGCACATCAATGTGCAGCCGAGCTTTCAGCTTTATTTAACATCACTGGGAATAAATGTGATGAAATCACACGTTATATTTCCTTTGATGGCACAGGAACCAAGATAAAGCAAGCTTGCTGGGAATTAAAAACTAAATGGCAGTCCATGAATCACTTGCACTTAGGCACAAGTCATTTCTTTTCCATTTTCCCTTTTCTATCGCAATCACTTTTCAAGGCTTCCTCTCTGAGTTTGAAATCACTGATCTGAAAGACTGGGTGGTATATGTGTGGCTGAGTCCCTTTGCTGTCCACCCAAAGCTATCACAACATTGTGCATAGGCTATACCCCCATAAAAAATAAACAAAAATTTTTCTAAAAATAAAACTTAAAAGATAATTTAAAAGAATAACCAACAAGGACCTGCTGTATAGACAGAACTCTGCTCAGTGCTGTGTGGCAGCCTGGATGGGAGGGGGGTTTGGGGGAGAGTGGATACATGTATATGTATATGTATATGTATGACTGAGAATGGATACATGTATGTGTATGGTGAATCCCTTGGCTGTTCACCTGAAACTATCACCTTGTTAACTGGCTATATCCCAATAAACAATAAAAAGTTGAAAACAAATAAAACAACGGATGACTGGAAAGCCCAAGTCATCTCACTACCATGGCCCATCACCGCCTGCCCACTGCCAGGTCTCCTTTGCTTGGTCATGGAAACAGTCTCTTAAACATGGCATGGAGCATACCACCTTCTGGGGATACAGCAGGCGGGTCCCTGTTGGAAGCCCCCGTGCCTCTCTCTGGAAGGGCCTGGGCCCCACTGCCCTGGTGAATGTATGAGGTTCACAGCGTGACGCAGCTACAGCTTCTGTGTCTGGCCTGCCTTTGCACTCTGCTCCTACACTGACTCGTTGGCAGTACCAGGGCCCCCCTCTGCTGGGCTCTCTGCTGTCTACCTTCCCCTCGGAGAGCCAAAGCTACCCGCCTGCCTTCACTCATATCTCCTCAATAGCCAGGCTAGAGTCTGACAGATAGGAAATACTTTATTTTTTGGGTGCACGGTCTGGCATGTGGGATCTTAGTTCCCTGAATGGATACTAAGTCACTTCAACATTGTGTCCGACTCTTTGTGACCCTATGGACTGCAGCCCTCCTCTGTCCATGGGATTTCCCAAACAAGAATACTGGAGTGGATTGTCATGCCCTCCTCCAGGGGATCTTCCTGACCCAGGAATCAAACCTGTGTCTCTTATGTCTACCTGAACTGGCAGGCAGGTTCTTTACCATTAGCACCATGTGGGAAGCCCTTGAAAGAAAGTGAAAGTGAGGTCACTCAGTCGTGTCCGACTCTGTGACCCCGTGGACTGTAGCCTACCAAGCTCCTCTGTCCATGGGATTCTCCAGGCAAGAATATTGGAGTGGGTTGCCATTTCTTTCTCCAGGGGATCTTCCTGACCCAGGGATCAAACCCGGGTTTCCCACATTGAAGGCAGATGCTTTAACCTCTGAGCCACCAGGGAAGCCCTTGGTAAGTGTATAAGTGTTAGTTGCTCAGTCATGTCTGACTTTTTGGGACACCATGGACTGTAGCCCACCAGGCTCCTCTGTCCATGAAATTCTCCAAGCAAAAATACTGGAGTGGGTTGCCATTCCCTTCTCCAGGGGATCTTCCCAACCCAGAGATTGAACCTGTGTCTCCTGCTCCTGCTGCTGCTGCTGCTGCTAAGTCGCTTTAGTCGTGTCCGACTCTGTGTGACCCCAGAGATGGCAGCCCACCAGGCTGCCCCGTCCCTGGGATTCTCCAGGCAAGAACACTGGAGTGGGTTGCCATTTCCTTCTCCAATGCATGAGAGTGAAAAGTGAAAGTGAAGTTGCTCAGTCGTGTCTCCTGCACTGCAGGCCATTCTTTACCATCTGAGCCAGGATCAAACCCACACCCCCAACACTGGAAGTGTGGAGTCTTAACCACTGGATCACCAGGGAAGTCCCAGTGAAGACTTTAGATTGAATGAATTTACGATGCTTTCCCAAGGTTCCTCCCCAACAGTGCTGTGTACATATAAGAGCCTGAACAAATGTTTGTTATTTATGAAATAGCCCAATTAGTGAATACCACGATCACTATATTGACAATAAGGGCATTGTATGGAGTCATATCATACAGACTGTGCTGAGAAAAAGGAGTCCCTGAGCTGTTTGACTTACAAAGGCATAATATTTGACTTACAGAGATAGAGAGAAAAGTTCTTCATTCAAGCAGCAACAGCGAACACATATTATATCCAGTGTTTACAGGGGCCAGCTCCAGTGATATGAAGCAGAGTAAGGATATATGGGAAGTTGAGAGGAAAGCAGCTGATAACTGGTAGGTTGGGTGAGAAGTCTTTTAAGTTGAGAGGTATAATCAACACTAAAAAGCATAATAGCCATGAAGCCATACACACAATGAGAAGATAAAAATAAACAAAGCAAACTTAGTTGATATACAAAGAGGAACTAAAATCTTGCATATTACCTAAAATAGAGTGTCTGCTCAATAAGTATTTCTTGAATGATTTTTAAAGATTTAAGTTGGCTATAGCATGCAGTATCTTAGTTCAAACTCACATACCCTGGAGTAGAAGACGCGTCTTAACAACTGGACCACCAGGAAAGTCCTTTGAACGGTTTTTAAATGATTTGCCAGGATCACAGTTACAGTCGGAGTCAAATTATCCCTTTAGAATGATTTTGGGTTCTGATTAGAAGAAGGGCCTGAGGGACTTACCTTGAAGCTAAATGTGCCCCACAAAGCAGGGCTTGGGGTGTTTTATTTTTTACTGTATGTTTATTTGGAATGATTTTAGAAGTTGTTGGCTGATAGTGAACATGCACAAATGAAAGCCTTGACAAAGTCCTTTGGCATTGCCGTTGGTATTGGAAGATTTAACACAGCACTATGAATGCATTATAGATAAAACAGACCAAACGTGAAACTTGAGAGGTTGAATATTTATTGAATCGATAGTAGTGTGCATGTATATATATGTGTGTGTGTATGTATATGTACAAATATATATAATCATACTCTGAACTGTACATGACATATTTTCATGTTACAATTAGTCATTTATAAAATGATTATATAAATCATTAAATTTTATAATAAAAACACAAGATCCATGGGATCATATAAACTATAGTCATAATTATGTAATATTACATATCATAATATATGAAATTTATGATCCATTCTAAAGGAGATCAGTCCTGGGTGTTCTTTGGAAGGACTGATGCTAAACCTGAAACTCCAAAACTCTGGCCACCTCATGCAAAGAGTTGACTCATTGGAAAAGACTCTGAGGCTGCGAGGAATTGGGGGCAGGAGGAGAAGGGGACGACAGAGGATAAGATGGCTGGGTGGCATCACTGACTTGATGGACTTGAGTTTAGGTGAACTCCGGGAGTTGGTGATGGACAGGGAGGCCTGGCGTTCTGCAATCCATGGGGTCGCAAAGAGTTGGACACAACTGAGCGATTGAACTGCACTGAACTGATGATCCAAAAAGTAGGAATTGCAGGAGACACACTTAACACTCATGAATCAATTAAAACTATAAAACATAAAACCAAAAATCCAACTGGATATTAAGAACCACTTTCCCAAATTCTACTGAATAAAGAAGGAGAAATTGATATCATGTTAACATAATTATCATCAGTCATTACAGATTGCTTCTCAAATGTTTTTGACATTTGTCATAATATTCAAGATACAATCATGAGTTAAATAATCATAAATGTTCTTTACAGATAGCGTGATCTCAAATAGCCCCAGGTATGAGCAATATGGGGCTTCCTTGGTGGCTCAGTGGTAAAGAATCTGCCTGTAATGCAGATGTGGGTTTGAAACCTGGGTTAGGAAGATCCCCTGGAGGAGGGCATCGCAACCCACTCTAGTATTCTTGCCTAGAGAGTCCCATGCATAGAGGAGGTTGGTGGGCTACAGTCCATGGGGTGGCAAAGAGTCAGACATGACTTAGCGACTAAACAACAAAAATGAACAATATGGGCATGGACACGGATAAGAAAAGATCAAACAGACGCTTGGTTTGGTCAAGGAGTAAGTTCTGATATCTTCACCACCTTCTGTCTTTGCAGATAATGTTGAATAACTGCATAAAAATACAAGAAAACATTGCAGTTTTTCTTCATTTACATCGTCGGCATAGCAGTTGGCTTGGGACACAGCGCATGGAGAAAGGTGGGGTGATGAACATCCCAAGAAAAGATGCATTTGTTATTTCAGAACAGTTAACAGTATAGACAGAATAAGTCCAGAGGGGCGATGCCAATAAGTTAAGTTACAGATGCTGGACCGGTGCCAGACTCTTTTACCAGATAAAGCATTTGCTTCTGCACAAAAGACTCACAGTACATATACTAGTTAAGGCTCTTCAGGTTGCAAGTGACAGAAATGTCACTAAAACTGAATTAAGAGGGAAAAGTGGGAAATAGACTATATTGACTCTTTTAATGAAAAAGCCAAGGGATTCCAGCCTCAGGAATGGTTGTGTATCCAGGTGCACAAACAAGGTGGTCTGTCCCCAAGTACTGCTTCGTTCCCCACTGCTATATTTGTGTGTGTGGTTAGCAACAGTCACCAGCAGATAGAGGGTTTTATTCTACAGGCCACCCTGATGGAAACAGTGCATCTCTTCTCAGGGAGTTGTACAGGTCCAGGAACTGACTGCAATTGCGCTAATTGGGTCACATGCTCACTGCTGATTGGAGGGTGGAATCTGTCATTGGCCAGGCCTGGATGACTGTGCATCTCTGAGCCCACTTGGACTTAGTTCTTACCAGAGTCACAGGGGCTAAGATGGTGGCGAACTACTGGACATTTTTCTTTAAATTGCTTCCTCTAGCACATGTGATTGGATATGTACCTGAAAGAAGGCACGGATAACCCATGCATGTCATAAGCCCCAAGATTGCTCACATGGATGCAAACTAGATGTCCACGGACAGAAGAACGGGTAAAGAAGATGCAGTACTTATATACAATGAAATAAATAGCTCAGTCATAAAAAGGGATGAAATTGAGTCAGTTGCAGTGAGGTGGATGAACCTAGAGTCTGTCACACAGAGCAAAGGAAATCAGAAAGAGAAAAGCAAACATTGTATATTAATGCATATATATGGAATCTAGAAAAATGGAACTAATGAACCCATTTGTAACGCAGGCATAGAGATTCAGATGTAAAGAACGGATTTGTGGACACAGAGGGGGAAGGAGAGAGTAGGACAAATTGGGAGAGTGGCATTGGCATATATGCACTCCCGAGTGTAAAACAGAGGGCTAGTGGGCAGCTGTACGGCGCAGGGAGCTCAGCTCCATGCTGCATGGTGGCCTAGAGGGCTGGGGTGAGGGGTGAGGGGTGGGAAGGAAGCTCAAGAGGGACGGGGGTATATGTATACATATAGCTGATTCATGTTGTCGTATAGCAGAAACCGACACAACAATGTAAAGCAGTTATCTTCCAATTAAAAATAAACTAAGAAATAAAAAAAAGGTCCCTCAGATATATTCAAACCATGAGGGTCTAAAAAACAGAATCTGCCTGGGTTTGATCCCTGGGTTGGGCAGATCCCCTGGAGGAGAGCATGGCAACCCAGTCCAGTATTCTGGAGAATACTGGACAATTCCCATGGACAGAGAAGCCTGGAGGGCTACAGTCCATACAGTTGCAAAGAGTCAGACACAACTAAGCATCTAAGGATGGCACATAAGGGTCTAGTGTGCTGAAAATACACAGCAGTGTCCAATAAAATATAATGAGCCACCACGTAATTTAACATTTTCTAGTTGCCAAATTAAAAAAGTAAAAAGAAGCAACTCAGATTAATTGAATAAAACAATTTAATCCAATATTCCAAAATTAGCATGATTTTAACAATGTAATAAGTATAAATAATTATTAATGAAATATTTACATTTTTTTTCCATGCTAAGTCTTCAAACTCCCTTCAGTGTATTTTACTCTCAATCACATCTCAATTCGGACCAGCATATTTTCCAGGGTTTAATAACAACGTGTGGCTGGGAGTTACTGTCTCAGACAGTACAGATACATCAGTTCAGTTCAGTTCAGTTCAGTCGCTCAGTCATGTCTGACTCTTTGCGACCTCATGAATCGCAGCATGCCAGGCCTCCCTGTCCTTCACCATCTCCTGGAGTTCACTCAGACTCAGGTCCATCGAGTCAGTGATGCCATCCAGCCATCTCATTCTCTGTCGTCCCCTTCTCCTNTTGCTTGCTCCCCAGGAAGAGGGTGAGGGCAGGGGTGTATCCAAGGATCAGGCTGGAGGGGTGACTTAGGTGGTCTGCCCACCTTTGAGGTGATGCTGTGTGTACAGGGGGCATGCACAGTACCCTGCTGTTGCTCCTGGCTCTTGCGAAGTGACAGTTGGATTTTTTGATCTCTTTGTATCTTTAGGTGCAGACTCTGCCCCAACTGCTCATGCACACGGTTATTTTTAGTCCCCTACGATTTCTATTTTATTGCTGGAGGAGAGGTGTGTCTAGATGCAAACATTGCAGTGAAGGATCCCAGGTCCTAAGTTTGTCTCAAAACAACTTCCTGGATCAATCAGAAGACCAAGAATCACCCCCGGCCACACTTGTCACTCCCTCCAAGTCACTCTGGGCAGCACCTTCCCAGGACCTGGATGAGTAACAGAGTACCTCTGGGGCCCTTCCGAGCCCTGACAACGTGACTAAGTCCAGTTCGGACTCCTGATGGGTTTTTTTTTTTTCCCCCAAGAATTTTGACTTGTGGCACTCCATAGATCTGGTCCTATTACATCAAACTAAACCTTCAGGCTGATGGTTTAGCCCTCTCACCCACATAGATGGCCTCACTGTACCTGGTTCTCTCACTGCGTCTATGGTGAGTCCACTGTGGGTCACAGCAGCTCTCTACAGATACTGATCTGCAGCGGAGAAGGGGACACACTTCCTGAACCACAAGAGGGGCATGCAGGCCTTCTGGACCATAGGCTGACGGGGAGGCCAGATGTGGTGCCTTCATAATCACGATCAAGAAGTCCTAGGTCCTGGACCTCCCTGGTGGTCCTGTTGTTAAGCATTTGCCTTACAATGCAAGGGACACAGGTTTGATCCCTTCTCCGGGAAGATCCCATGTGTCTCAGAACAACTAAGCCCATGAGCCACAACTACTGATGCCCAAGCATTTAGAGCCCGTGCTTTGCAAGAAGAGAAGCCACTGCAGAGAGCAGCCCGAGCACCACAGCTAGAGAGGAGCCCCCGCTCCCCGCAACTGAAGGTAGCCTGTGCAGCAACGAAGGCCCAGCACAATCCAGAATAGGCAATAAATAAACCTGAAAAAAAAAGAAGTGCCAAGTCCTTCGGGGTGTATCCTGATGGGCCCCAGATGCTAGGCTTAGGGGATTTGAAGACAGAAATCACAGAGATGCCCAATTCCAGAACACGGTGGGCACTGGCCTGCTTCGACTGTTTCCCTTTGTGTCTGCATGTTCTCACTTCTCTGATGAAGCTTATTCTTTGGCTAAAGTTTTTCCACAGGCAAAAGGCAGATGCACGACATAGGCGGAACAAGAACCGTAGGGTCTCACTCTGTTTCAAGGCCACATGGGATTCAACTGCCCTGAAGACTCGTCTGGAGGATGACACCTCTCCAGCCCATGGGGGACATTCAGAAGAGGATATCCTGGAAGAGATAGGGTGGCTCCGGGCATCTGTGGGATAGTGCCCCCTCACCCCACCTCTACCCGCCACGCTGCTACCGCCAGGCTTCAGGAAGGGCAGGGCCAGAGCAGTGTCAGAGACCTGAGACCCAGAAATCTGAGACTCATCTCAAGGCCACTGCCACAGACAGGCCCTGCCTGCATCTCTCTGTGTCTGCGTTCCAGACAGACACTCAAATGCCCCGGCTGGGGTTGGTAGTGATTGCAAACCAATCAGCTCGTGGCCAGGAGCCAGGGCCCATGGACCCACACACTGCTGGGATCCTTTCAGGGAAGAAGGGCCGTGACCCAGGTCACCACCCAGATGGTGTTGACAATACAAGCAGCTGGGGAATAATCCATCTTCACGAGGACCATGAGCATGGAGAGGGGTGAGTCATTTCTCAGTGCCTGGGACGCCTCTTCAGCTGGGCACGAGGCAGAGGGTGCTAAGCTCAAGACCAGGAAGTTCTCCAGTTCACTAAGCATAGAGGTCATATCTTTCATCCTGATAAATATGGTCCCACCTCCTCCCAGTCCAAACCCACTCCACACATCCTGGCCAAGAACATCCTGCCAGGATACAATCCTACCCCAGCCACCCACATAGTCAGAATGTTCCAGGTCTCCCCACAGACGCCCCCCCCATCCTGCTCACTCTTCTATGACTTGGTCCAACACCGTCCCAGTCACTCTTTTTGTATATACAATTTTGTGTGCCTGTGTGCGTGTGTGTGTGTTGGTCGTTCAGTCTTGTCTGACCCTGTAATCCCATGGACTACACCCCACTGGGCTCCTCTGTTCATGGATTCTCCAGGCAAGAATACTGGAGAGGGTTGCCATTCCCTTTGCCAGGGAATCTTCCCAACCCAGGGATGGAACCCAGGTCTCCTGTGTTGCAAGCAGATTTTTTAACACTGCCCCTAGGAGATGTAATTTACATATCACAAAATTTTTCCTTTTTAAAAATGTATAAAATATTTCTTTATTTGGCTGTACTAGGTCTTAATTGCAGCATGTGAACTCTCTGTTGTGGTATGTGGATCTAATTCCCTGACCAGGGATGGAACCGTGGCCTCCTACACTCAGACTATGGGGTCTTAGCCATTGGGCGACAAGGGAAGTCCCTCACCCTTTTAAAAGTATACAATTCAGTGGGTTTTAGTATGTTCAAAGTTGTGCCACCATCGCTACTATTTACTTTCAGTAAATAGTTTTTCATTATCCCCCCAAGAAACACCATACCCACTAGCACACAGTCATTCCTGATTTTCTCCTAAGCAATCCCCCAGCTCTGGGAAACTACAGATTTGCCTGTTCTGGACATTTCAGATAAGTGGAATCATACAACATGAGGCCATCTGCCACTGGCTTCTCTAACACAGCATAATGTTTTCAATGTTCTTCCATGTGCTTCTTGACCATCTTGAACAGAGAGATGGTGATGAAGACTGACAGATAGATAGATAAACATTCTATCTTGCACATATCTTTGCTGAAAAGTCTATTCAAATTCTTTGCCCATTTTTAATTGACTTGATTGTCCAGAAATTCCCAGATTATAAACAAAAATTCCTTCATCATCAGACTGAAATCAGGGTGAATAACATCTGAATGGTGTTTGATCTTGCTTCTAGTGAAGGTTGAAGAGGTGGCAGGGAAAAAAAAAGAAGATTTTCTCTAGTCTCAAATCTTCCAGTCTTGAAATTCTCTCCTTCTCTCACTTCTAGGCTGTAAATAAATTGAAATTTCCTCTGGGACCAAGACAGAACTCAATGTGGATTTCAGTAAGGTCCTAAAATACCTCTATAATAATAGATTTTGCTTTACTCCAATGGCAATTGGAGCCATTTAAAGGACTTAAGCAAGAGAATGAAATTATTTGATTTGAGTTATGAAAGATCATTTCAACCACATGATGAAGAATGGGAAGGGCCAACCTGAAAATAAAAGTTAAGAGGTTGCTGCAATAATCTGGGAAAGAGAGGATGACAGGCTGACAACAGGGATGGAGGGAAATCGCAAATACCCAGGGTTGATTGTTGAGAGTAAGGAGTAGAGTTGAGCTCACAGTGACTTCCACATCTTGGATTTGAGAAGTTGGGTGGGTATGGTGCCACCAACAAAGACAAAACACTTGGGAGTAGGAGAGGCGCTGGGGTAGGGAGGAAAAATGTCAGTTGAGTCTTAGACACGAGGTGATAGAGCAGCCTTATGTGCAGCCAGTGGTGTTTGGAGGTGTGGGTTTGAAGGTCGGGAGAGAGAGGGTAGCTTGGTTGTTGGGAGCTGTCAGCACGGAGATGGTCACTGGAGCCTTGAGAGTGAGCAGGATGTCCAAGGGATGGTGCACGGACGAGGCAAGAACAGGGCCCAGGACTGAGCCCCGCCCAGGGAGCTCCGTCCCTGCGCAGGACAGGCCAACCTGGCAGCCTGAGACAGTCAGCAGAGAGGAGGAAAGCCACACGAGGTGGACAACGTGGAGTCAATGGAAGGAAGGTGCTATGGACTGGACGCTTGTGTCCCCTCAAATCCACATGCTGAAGCCCTCAGCTTCAGTTTGACTAAGGGCTGGCAGACACCACCTTCTTCCTGTGTCTTTTCTTGGGAGAGGAAAGAGAGCTCTGGGAGCTCTTCCTCTAGTTATAACGGCACTAATCCCATCCTGGGGGCACTACTCTCATGGCCTCAGAAACCTAATTCCCGGACTTCCGTGTAGAATATCAACCTGGTAATAGTTTGAGGTGAGGCGTTTGGGAGGTAGTTTGGTTTGTTTTTTACTTTTAGTTGCTTTATTTATTCATTTTATTCTTGGCTATGCTGGGCCTTCACTGCTGCGCTCCGGCCGTCTCCAGCTGCGGTGACGGGGGGCTGCTCTCTAGTTGCGCTGCAAGCGCTTCCTCTCGTGGTGGTTTCCCGTGTGGAGCCGGGCTCTTGAGCACAGGCTCTGCAGTTGTCATACACAGGCTTGGTTGCCCCAAGACATGTGGGATCTTCCGGGACCAGGGATCGAAACTGTGACCCCTGCATTCGGCAGGCGGATACTTAACCCCTGTACCACCTGAGGAGTCCGGGAATTAGGTTTAGATGAGGCCATGAGAGTAGAACTCCCAGGATGATGGGATTAGCTTCCTTATAAGAAGAGGAAGAGACCCCAGAGCTCACTCTCCACCAAGGAAGGACAGGAAGAATGTAGCGTCTGCCTGCCCAGGAAGAAGACCCTCGCCAGAAAGAGAACCAGCCAGCATCTTCATCTTGGAGTTTCCAGTCCCCAGAACCATGAGAAATAAATGCATGTTGTTCAAGCACCCTAGTCTACAGCATTTTTTTATAGCAGTCCAAGCTGGGTAAGACAGAGGACATGGAAAATGAGCTAAATGTTGACAGAAGAAAAGAAAGGAAGAAGGGAAGGGAACGGAAAAAAAAAAAATAGAGCTGTTGGACTTCGCTATTTAAGGTCACAGACACCGTAGGTGAGATAAGCTTTCCGGAGAGTTATGGGTGGGAAGTCAGATTGCAGTAAATAGAGGGAAAGATGTAGAGAGAAAGTGCAGGGAACACACAAGGATGGAAGCAGAGTGATGGAGAGGTGCCTGGAAGACCCAGTGGAGAGTTGGTTGTGTAACCTTATGCTCTGTCTTCTTGGTCATCCCGAATTTAACGCCCTGCTGGTGAACATCACTGGATGATGTGTCTGCCTCCCCAGTTGGTCCCTTAATTCCAGGGACAGTCTTATTTCTGTCTATTGCCCCAGTGGTGCCTAATACAGAAGAGTTGACCAATAAAACAGGGAGGATTTTAGTTTCTATTTGTCTCTATGACAGGTAGTGTCTGGGTGAGAGGACCCCCTGCCCACTCCCCAGGGCAGAGTACACACTATGTGGCCTGTTTCCATGGCATTTGGAAGGAGGTGGCTATGTTCCTCGACTTAAGAGAAAAGCATACTGAACTGGCTCAGCCACACGGGGAATTCACTGTTCTTCCCACCATATGGCCCGATGCTGACAACAACCGGGGGAGACTGCTGGCTCCCACGAGCCCCACGATGTGTGAGAAGTGATGTATAGCAAGGGTAATAACACAGCAAGATCGAGAAGGAGCCTAACGTTCTTGCTAAGTCCAGACCCCAAAGATCCAATCTCTGCTGCCATGGCAACAACTGTCACAGACCCTGGGGCTGTCTGTACAACATTCTCTCAAGGATGCACTTGCCGGAACTTCCCTGGTGGTCCAGCAGTTAGGACTCTGCCTCCTTTACTTGTTTATTTTTATAAAGAGTCGGACACGACTGAGCAACTTCCCTTTCACTTTTCACTTTCATGCATTGGAGAAGGAAGTGGCAACCCACTCCAGTGTTCTTGCCTGGAGAATCCCAGGGACGGGGGAGCCTGGGGGGCTGCCGCTTATGGGGTCGCACAGAGTCAGACACGACTGAAGCAACTTAGCAGCAGCAGCAGTCATACTGTACATCACATTGCGTGACTTCTTTCTTTATTTTACAGCTGGAAGTCTGAACCGCTCAGTCCCCTTCACCTGTTTTGCCCACCCTCACTGTCATCCCCTCTGGTAATCATCAGTCTGTATCTCCGAGTCTCAGTCTATTTTATTCATTCATTTGTTGTGTTTCTTAAACTCCACCTATATGTGAAATCATATAGCATTTGTCTTTGTTTAAATTATTTCATGGAGCATAATACCTTCAAGGTTCATAAAACTCTTAGAAGAAAACACAGGCGGTTAGTTCTTTTGACATCACTCTTAGAAATATATATATATATATTTTTTTTGATTATGTCTCCTTGGGTAAGGGCGACAAAAGCAAAAATAAACAAATGGAGCAGCATCCAACTGAAAAGCTTTTGCACAGTGATGAATGAAATCAAATTTATACTTTAAGGAAGGACAAAGAAAAATTAAACATAAACTGCTCTCTGTGTGTGCCTGTGGGCCTCTGCCCTCCCTCCCTAATATGCAGTGTTTATCTATGTTACACATTAACCAGACCTCCTCAGAGAAGGGAGTGCCTGCTCAAGCTTGAAGATCAATTTTCTTCTTTCCTTCTGATGCCAGCAATGAACTTCTGAAAAGAAAGATTCTTTCCCAGCTCTGTAGGGGGTCATGGTGACTTGCTGCTCACTTGATACCCATGCTTTCCTGGACTATGAGTCTTTGGTGAACTTTATGTAAATGTCAGTATGTCATCTTGATGAATGATCCTTTATCTAGCAAATGAACATTTTGTGCTTTTGACTTTGTTCTAAGAGCCTCTGAGAGTCTGTCTCCTGGCTTATCCACTTCAGGCAGGCCTGAACAAATTTCCCTGTTTTTATTCTGAACTTGATTGCTAATTGAGTTTTTGAGGACAACAGCAAAGGAAACCATTGACAAAATGAAAAGGTAACCTGCTGAGTGGGAGCAGATACTTGCAACAAAAATCTGATGAACTGATACCCAAAATAAACAGAGACTTCCCTGGGAGTCCACTGGTTAAGACCGGAAGACTTTGGACATTGGAAGACTTCCCCTACCAATGTAGGGGTGTGGGTTCAATCCCTGGTTGGGGAACTAAGATCCCACATGCCTCATGGCCAAAATATAAAACAGAAGCAATATGGTAACAAATTCAATATAGACTTTAAAAATGGTCCATGTCAAAAAAAACTTTAAAAAATTAAAACAAAACAATAAAAATTTATAAAGAACTCATACAACTCAATATAAAAAAACAACCTATTTTTAAAATGGGCAGAGGATCTGAAGGGACATTTCTCCAAAGAAGACATACAGGTGGCCAGCAGGCACATGAAAAGATGCTCAACATCACTCATTATCAGGGAAATGCAAATCGAAACCACAGTGAGGTACCACGTCACCTCTGCCAGCCTGGCTATCATACAAAAGACAAAAAATAACAAGTGCTGGTGAGGATGTGGAGAAAAGGGAACACTTATGCACTGTTCCTAAGAATGTAAACTGTGCAGCCACTATGGAAAACAGTATAGAGGTTTTCAATAAACTAAAAATAGTACTATATGATCCAGCAATTTTACTTCTGGACATTTACCTAGATAAAATGAAAGCAATGATTGAAAAAGATATGTGCACCCCAACATTTATTGCAGCACTATTTACAAAAACCAAAATATGGAAGCCACTTAAGTATCCATTGATAAATGAATGGATAAAGAAGATGTGGTATATATACACAATGGAATATTGTTGTTGTTTAGTTACTAAGTCATGTCTGAATCCTTTGCAACTGCATAGACTGTAGCCCGCCAGCCTCCTCTGTCCATGGGATTCTCCAGGCAAGAATACTGGAGTGGTTTTCATTTCCTCCTCCAAGAGACCTTCCTGACTCAGGGATTGAGCCCTCATCTTCTACATTGGCAGGCAAATTTTTTACTGCTGAGCAACCTGGGATGCCTGGACAGAATATTACCCAGTCATAAAAAATGAAATTTTGCCATTTGTGATAACAGGAGTCTTTTCATTATCCCTAAACCTTGCTTATGAAAAAGATAAAACTCACTAGTTTCATACTTTTTTTATTCTTTAAAACCTCTGCCCTCTCCTCTGTCTCCCCGACTCTTTGGTATCAGCTGGCCTCAGTTTTCACAGAGAGGACAGAAGCCACCAGAACCTCCTTGGCATCCACAGACTTGCCTTCATCTGCTCTCGGGCTTTGTCCTCCCACCCTGATCGCATAGAGGAGCCCCCTCAACCCCCGCCTCCCAGTACCAGTCAGCCCCTCTCCCTGCACCCCACTCCCAGCCTTCCCAGGGTTCTAGAATCCCCCATTATCCTCACCAGCCTCTCCCTCTTTGTTGGATCCATCCTATCAGCCTCCCAACTGCCCAAGTCATTCCTAGATGAAAAAAAAAAAAAAAACTACCCACACACCCAAAACAAAAATCCAGCAGGTGAAATAAACAAGAAGCCCTTTTCCTGAAGTCCTCATGCTCCCCCACCTCCATCACTTCTGGAGAGTGGTCAAGACCTCAGTTCCTCCATCTCACACCCTCCTGCTCACTCCTCTGCCAGCTCTAACCTTTGTTCCCTCCGTTACCCCCACCACACTTGTTCTAGCAGAAGTTTGAGACTGTTCACAACTCTGACATGCTGAGCCCCAGGCTTGCTTATCCATCTGCATTGACTTGCCTTTCCTGGCTGTTGATAGCGTCCAACACATCCTCCTTCTTGAAAGAACTTCCCTTGGTGTGGTTGGCACCCTCCCCAAGATTGCCCTCTGCCACTCCATGCCCCTCTTCTTAACCAGTTCATCCTCCCTTAGGACTTAAACCCTGGAGCCCCCTTATTGCACTCTCTGCTGTCTCCCAGGCAGTCTGCTGCAGGACCTCAGTTACCCACACAGCCCCACAATTTTGCCTCTCTTCTGAGCTCCCGTTCCATGGATTTCACAGAAATCCCCACTTGAGTACCCCACAGACACCTCACACTTGACATGTCAAGTCTGAACCAATGATCGATTGTCCCCAGATCCATTCCTGACCTCAGTGAAGGACTTCTCGGCCCCAACCTCACCTGATGGCTCAAGCTAAAACCCTGAGCACTGTCCCTGGCAGGCCCCTCTCTCGAAACACCCAAAACTAGTTCCCACCGAGTCCCATTAGCTCTACTCAAACATGTCTGGATGTACCCCTTCTCTTCTTCCATCCTCACCGCCACCTTAGTCCCTCTGAATGGACACCTGCGTCCACCTTGCCATCCTGTAGTTCTCCCCAGGCGGCTTTAAGATGCAAATCTGGAGACTTCCCTGGTGGTCCAATGGTTAGGACTTCCTGCTTCCACTGCAGGGGTTCAGGCTCTATCCCTTCTCAGGGAACTAAGATCCCAAATTCAGTGTAGTGTGGCCAAAATAATAATAATAATAAATTTTCTTAAAAAGATGCAAATCTGACCAAGTGTCCCTCTTCTTAGAATCATTCTCAGGCCACCCACTGTTCTTAGAATGAGAGCAAAATCCTTGTGGGACCTCCAAGGTCATTCATGTCTGACCTCTGCTCCCCATTCTGGCTTTATTTCCTGCCATGCCCACTCCTACCCTAGCCCTCCTTCAACTACTTCTCTGCTACAAGAAGCTCATTGATACCTCAGGACCTTCACATATGCTGCTACCTCCCTTTCCCTAATTCTTGCCTTCTATTAATAACTCCTTCTCACCGTAAGTGTCCGCACAAATGTCACTGCCTCCAGGAAGCCTCCCCAAGTGCCCAGATCCTGTTAAATTCTCTTAGAGCCTCCTGTGATGCTCCATGATGACACAATACAATTGCAACCTGGTCAATGGCAACCCGCTCTAGGAGTCTTGCCTGGAAAATCCCATGAGCGGAGGAGCCTGGTAGGCTGCAGTCCATGGGGTTGCTAAGAGTTGGACACAACTGAGCGACTTCACTTTCAATTTTCACTTTAATGCACTGTAGAAGGAAACGGCAACCCACTCCAGTGTTCTTGCCTGGAGAATCCCAGGGACGGGGAGCCCGGTGGCCTGCCGTCTATGGGGTCGCACAGAGTCAGACACGACTGAAGCGACTTAGCAGCAGCAGTAGCAGCTGCTTGCCGCACAGCAGACCAATAATCAAGAGATGAGGTGCTGAGACAAGGAACAGTGATTTTATTTGAAAAGCCAGGTGTCTGAAAAGATGGTGGAGTAGTGTTCTAGAGTACCATCTTACCAGGGTCTGGATGCCAATTTTTTATAGAATAGAGAAGGGGAGGAGGGGAGGTGATAAAGTAAAATGATCGTGAGTCTTACAAAACATCTGCTGGCTTGGCCAGCATTGGGGACAGGATGTGTTAAATGGGGATGTGTTAATTCCTTCTTTCCTGTAGCCACTCACAGATGGGCAGGGTCAGGGTGTCTCCCTGGGAGATGAACAAAGGCACTTTAGTTTAACATCAGGCAGAGCAGCAGGGTTCCCCGAGGCAGGCCATTATATGTGCTTATAGCTATAGACAGCATCCTTTCAGTGCTGAGAGTGCCAAAAGCAACAGGAAGCTAAGGTTAAAGTATAAGAAACAGATACAACCTTCTCTGGGGCATGTACACATTTCTTTAATGCAACTCTAACCACTGGATTATACATTTTGTGAGAACACAGACTCTGTCTTCTTTATTCACTGAATCTACGATGGCAACCGGTAGATACTTGTTAAATGAGTGTGCGTATGTATGTGTGTGTGAGAGACAGACAGAGGCAGACAGAGTCAGAGTCAGAGAGAAGAGGGAAGAGGCATATATGTGTGTGGGTAGGGAGGGAGAGAGAGAATGAGAAATATTTGTCATCCTTTGGCAGGCTTGTGGGGAATATGAAATTGCCAGGCACAGGATAAGAGAATAGCAGACATGAACAAGTGGGCTCCCCTGCTTCTTCTGTAGCTAGAGATGGCAGGTCATTGCCCTGCATTCTGAATGTTCAGGCTCTCCAGAGGCAGGTCATCGAAGGGACATTGGCAGTGACCATGGCAATAGAAATTACAGTAAAGGGTACGCAGAACTCTCACTCCACTACTGTCTGGCTGACCCTTTTCAATGACAAATTCATCAGCCTTAGGGGAGAAGATAAGAATTGATGACAGACAGAGATTTGAGTGGCCTGAGATTTCATTTCAGCCTCTCTTCTTTCCTACCTCAAGCTCAAAGCTTTTAAAGTCTTATCTGTCAGCTCTTCCTGTCTTCCACTGGCTCATACCTTCATGAGGGCACAGCTTACTTGAATTAGAACTGCGCCCCATCTGGCAGAAAATGCTGAGGTTTGGAGCCTGGAGTCAGAAGATCTGGGGAGATGCCAGTGGTGCCTGGCACTGAGCCCTCATTCTCAGCCCCGAAGGGAGCAGGTTGCCTGGGGATTATGAGGTGAGTGGTCCGTTTGGGAGCGGGGATCCTTAGGGCTCTGCCGGGGACTGTGGGCTTTTGAGGGCCTCCTGGGAAGCATCCGTCCAGACCCACTCACAAGAGAGTCAGGAACCACAGACCTAGGATCCAGACTATAATGAGAACTCTGTGAGTCCCGGAAACTCTGCACTCCACCCACCCCTAGCCATTTGTCATTGCCTTCTGCTTGCCCAGAGCATCCCAGGGGCCCCTTAAAGCAACAGTGTGTGCCTGTCTCTGGGGGTAAAGCAGAGGGGAAGCTGGGGCTCAGTCCCGCTTCAAGAGGAAGCCTGAAAGACAAGGTGGGATGGTGAGGCCACCCCACTTCCAGGCTTCAGCAAGGATGGGAAAGGAGGTTCACAGTAGATGGGGCTCTGCAGCACCAACTTCTTCTTAATCTTCTTGGGGTCAGGAGCACACCTCAGCACCAGCTCTCAACACCCATACGTAACACACATATACACACACAGACACATATAGTTACATATACACACACACATACACACACATATGCACACATGGATTTCTCTCTTAGCTCAGAGGTAAACAGTCTGCCTGGCAACACAGGAGACTTGTATTTGGACATTGTATCTGCTGGGTTATGCTGTGCAAAATGTAACTAACAAATCTCAGTGGCTGAATGCTGTGAAATCTTTTTCTTACTGAAGTTGTCCATGACCAGTAGGGGTCAGCAGGGAGCTCTACTCCAAAGAGACCTTCAAGGAGCCTGACTGATAGAAGTTCTACCACACTGCGGCTGTACCATTTGGAGTCCAGGCTTTTCTTTTTCTGATTACCTTTTATCGGAGAATAGTTGCTTGACAACGTTGTGTTAGTTTCTGCTGTACAGCACGGTGACTCAGCTATGAAAGAAAGTGAAAGTGAAGTTGCTCAGTCACGTCCAGCTCTTTGCAACCCCATGGACTGTATACCCTACCAGGCTCCTCCGTCCGTGGGATTTTCCAGGCAAGAAAACCGGAGCGGGTTGCCATTTCCTTCTCCAGGAGATCTTCAACCCGGGGATTGAACCCAGGTCTCCCGAATTGTAGGCAGATTTACCGTCTGAGTTACCAGAGAAGTCCAGCTATGTGTATACATATATCCCCTCATTTTTTGATTTCCTTCCCACTTAGGTCACCACAGAGCACCGAGTGGAGTTCCCTGTGCTGTACAGTTCAGTCCAGCTCAGTCGCTCAGTCCTGTCCGACTCTGCGACCTATGGACCGCAGCGCACCAGGCCTCCCTGTCCATCACCATCTCCCAAAGTTTACCCAAACTCATGTCCATTGAGTCGGTGATGCCATCCAGCTATCTCATCCTCAGTCGTCCCCTTCTCCTCCTGCCCTCAGTCTTCCCCAGCATCAAGGTCTTCTCAAATGAGTCAGTTCTTCGCATCAGGTGGCCAAAGGATTGGAGCTTCAGCTTCAGCATCAGTCCTTCCAATGAACACACAGGACTGATCTCCTCTAGGATGGACTGGTTGGACCTACTTGCAGTCCAAGGGACTCTCNTAATAAGAAGAAAATGCTACATGGAACAAAAGCTTGTGCAGAGGTTTCCACTGGAGTCTGAAGTTTGGGAGGTATAGGAAATGCTACAAATTGACCAAAGAATTCAGAGAACTTTAATCGGAACAAGTCTCAGAGCTCATACAGAGTAAGGGAAATTCCAGAGCCAAACAGCCAGGGTGGAAAGCTGCACACCCAGGTATTCAATAAAGACACCAGAGGAATTAAGCCTTCGTGGTGGGACTTAGCTAGACCAAGAAAAAAAGAGTGCTTTAAATGCACCTCAACAAAATGCAAAAGTCTCAAAATCATCAGTTGGTCCACAAGCAACTTAAGCAAAGACCAAAATTCTCTACAGGCAACTAACAAAACCCAGAACTCAGCAATATAAAATCCACTATGCTCAGAATTCAATAAAAAAGCACCTTATAATTAAATTCTCCCCATAGAAAATGGCTTCACTGTTGAATTCTGTCAATTATTTAAGGAAAAAATAATACTGAAACGTCACAGATGCTTTAGGAAAAAAAAAGACCCACTTTATGAGACATACTAGCATAANCAATAAAAAAGCACCTTATAATTAAATTCTCCCCATAGAAAATGGCTTCACTGTTGAATTCTGTCAATTATTTAAGGAAAAAATAATACTGAAACGTCACAGATGCTTTAGGAAAAAAAAAGACCCACTTTATGAGACATACTAGCATAAACCCAAAGAGCTTTTAAGAAAACTACAAACTAATATTCCTCATGAAAATAGTCACAAAGGCTTTAAAAATAACAGAAAATCAAATGCAGTAATGAATTATATATATGTACATATGTATGTATGTATCAATAGCACACAATTTAAATATTAAATTTTTATAGCTTAAAAATGTGTATTATGCTTACCGATGTGTATTATGCCTCATTTACAGTTATAAAAATATAAGTAGTACAAATTAATTGAAAAAATTGAAAAGTCTATATCTGTTAAGGGATTTGTATCTAGATTACACAAAGAACTCATGACACAGTAATAAAAAGATAACCCAACTAAAAAATGGGCAAAGGAGCTGAATAGCCATTTCTCAAAAGAAAAATTGCAAATAACCAATAAGCACATGAAAAATATTCAGCATTATTGGTCACTAGGAAAAAGAATATCAAAACCATATTGAGATACCACTTCACATCCTCTAGGATGGATATATTAAAAAGTTAAGTAGTAACAAATATTGGTGAGGATATAGAGAAATCAGAGCAAAACTTGTGGGCTTATACTTTATACACTGCTTGTGGGAATGTAAAATGCTGTAGACACTCTGAAAAACAGTCTGGCAGTTCCACAAAAGGCTAAAGACAGTCTATCATTTGACCCCACAATTCCATTCCTGGATATATACCCAAGAGAAATGAAAGCACATGTTCACACAAAATTGTCTTGTATACTATGTTCAGAGTAACATTATTAATAATGTCCAAGAGGGTAGAAACACTCAAATGTCCATCAGCTAATGAATAAGATGAACAAACTGTTCAGTTCAGTTCAGTTCAGTCGCTCAGTCATGTCCGACTTTTTGCGACCCCATGAATCGCAGCACGCCAGGCCTCCCTGTCCATCACCAACTCCCAGAGTTCACCCAAACTCAAGTCCATCGAGTCAGTGATGCCATCCAACCATCTCATCCTCTGTTGTCTCCTTCTCCTCCTGCCCCCAATCCCTCCCAGCATCAAAGTCTTTTCCAATGAGTCAACTCTTCGCACAAGGTGGCCAAAGTACTGGAGTTTCAGCTTTAGCATCATTCCTTCCAAAGATATACCAGGGTTATCTCCTTTACACCAATATAGTTGAATTGTTTTGGGGTACATTAATTCTTGGGCTTCTCAGGTGGCTCAATGGGTAAAGAATCGCAGGAGATGCAGGTTCGATTCTTGGGTCAGGAAGATCCCCTGGAGAAAGTCATGGCAACCCCATTCTAGTATTCTTGCCTGGAGAATCTCATGGACAAGAGGAGCCTGGTGGGCTACAGACCATAGGGTCGCAAAGAGTCAGACAGAGTGAAGCAACTGAGCACACATGCACACTAATGCTTAGGGGTTTCCCAGGTGGCTCCGTGGTAAAGAATCTGCTGGCCAAAGTGGGAGTCTTAGAAGATGTGAGTTTGACCATGGCAACCCACTCCAGTATTCTTGCCTGGAGAATCCCATGGGAGCCTGGCAGGCTACAGTTCATGGGGTTATAAAAAGTCAGACATGACTTAGCAATGCACACTAATGCTTATAGCAGCATTGCTTATAATTGTCAAAAGTGGAAACAATTCAAACATCCATTAATGGATGAAACGAATAAGCAAAATGTGGTATATTCATGCAATGGATTTGGCCATAAAAAGGAAGAAAGTATTTGTATGCTACTACTTGAATACATCCTGAAACCATGATGCCAGTCACAAAAGACTACCTATTGTATAATTCTGTGCATACAGAAATCCAGAATAGGAAATCTGTAGATGGTAGATTAGTCATTGCATAGGGCNAGTTAAATAAGCAGAGTGACAATAACACTGCTATACAGTTGTTATCTATTTTATACATAGTAGTGTATATATGTCAATCCCAATCTCCCAATTTCTACCATCCCCCTTTCCCCTTTGGGTATCCATATGTGTTCTCTACTATGTGCTTATTTCTTTTTTAAGAAGATAACCACAGAGAAAAGTTGGGGCTCCCTAAAATTCCAAGTTGGCTACAAAGATATTCTTATCCTTTAGAACCTTGCTAAGCTCCAGAGAAAGAGAAGCCTGCAACATCTCCTTGGTTTCTCCCTGCCTTTCACAGGGAAAGCAGGCAGCAGTTGTTCATCCTTAACGGTCTCACCGGGGGTTCCCTGGTGGGTTGGACAGTGAAGAATCGCCTAATGCAGGAGACCTGGGTTCAATCCCTGGTCAGGAAGATCCCCTGGAGGAGGAAATAGGAACCCACTGCAATATTCTTGTCTAGGAAATCCCATGGACAGAGGAGACTGGCGAGCTACAGTCCATGGGGTCCCAAAGAGTCGGACACTACACAGCAATTAAATTGCTACTACTAAGGATCTCATTGCTTAGCCAAGACACGCATCTATTGCAATATCGGCTGCTTTCTGTAACTTTCCTCCAGTCCAAAGCAAAGAAGAATGAAGAAGTCAGACCATAGAGGAGCAGCGTGTTCCTCTTTGGGGGACTTTAGGAACGAGGAACAGTGCCATGGGCTGGCCTGACACCTCCCTCCTGCACTTCCTCCGAACTCTGCTCCCTTCTCTGCCTTTCAGGCCCTGAGTGATGCTGAGCATCAACACCCTGCGTCTTCCCCTTCAAGCTAAACACTCTGAGTTCCTGACTTGGCAGAACCTAGGGAGGTGGTAGACCAGGAGGTCTGGTGCCACGTGACCACACATTTGCGATGTCGACTTCAAGAGGATGAATGTGACACTGTCAGGTCAGGTGGTTGGATGTGGCAGCAGTTGCCTCAGATGAAGACTCAGAGAGAGGCCCTAGTTCTGGGAGTTAAGACTGAAGTCTCAGCACTTTGGACCACGCACTTAACCTCTCTATACTCTCCATTTCGTCATCTGCCAACCAGCTCTCACTTCCTGCCTCCTCCGCCCTGCCTGCACAGATTTCATAGGAGAAAGGGCCCCACATGCCTTGAGCTGGTCCAGCTGACAGGACCACCATCTCCCTCCCTGGAGCCTCTTCGTTAAGGACTGGGTCATCCATCAGCCCTCTGCAAAATGCAAAGAGGAAGGACGGGCTGGCACCAAAACCTGCTGTCCGCTGCCCTTCCAGCTCACTGAGAGCATGAGTCAGCCTGAAGGTCCTGGCCCTGAAGCTCAGCGTTCGGGGAGGGCAGGGGAGCTGACCCCACAGGCAAGCCTCAGCAGCAGCGGCAGAGAGCCCAGAACACAGACGGAAACATTACTGCAATTCAAACAACAGCCAGCAGCTGCAGACTTTCCAACTCTTTCCCTCAAAAGCCGCTTCCTCCGCCCATCCGAGAATGGAACGCTCAGGGTGTTCTAGTCCAGTGGAGAAAAGGCGACCAGAGAGAGCAAAGGGCTGGTTCCAGGTCGTGTGCAGAATCCTGCCCAGGAGCCCTTTCCAAGCTTCTCCTGAAGTGACCCCTCTGGTCTTTCCTGGTCTCCTCTTCTCAGGTCCATGAGGCAAGCAGCCTTCCTCTGGGCCACGGCATGGCCAGACCCGGAGAAGCTCACAGCTGAGCTTTCACAGGCAGACCCTCCGCCAGTGCCTAACACCCAGGTAAAAGGCTCACCTCCATACCAGGCACCCCAGTGACCATCCATGTCCTCAACTCAGGCCCATTGCTAAAGACACAGAACCTGAGAAAACAGTGTCCTGCCCGTGTGAACATGCACGCAAGTGGAGAGACAGACCACAAACAAATATACAAGTAAGCACAGCAGGGCTTCCCTGGTGCCACTAGTGGTGAAGAATCTGCCTGCCAATGCAGGAAACAGGGGTTTTATCCCTGAGTGGGGGAGATCCCCTGGAACAGGCAATGGTAACCCACTCCAGTGTTCTTACCTGGGGAATCTCACAGACAGAGGAGCCTGGGGGCTATAGTCCATGGGGTGGGAAGGAGTCAGATGCGGCTGAGCAAGCACATCTTGGATAAATGCTGCAAATAAACAAAGCAAGGTAAGGGAGACAGTAGAAAGCTCTGAGTTCCTATTTTGCATACAATGGTCACAGGAGGTATCTGACCTTTGAGCAAAGGAAAGAGGGAAGGAGTTATTCTTGTTGATCTCTGATGAAAGAAAGGTCCTAGTAGAGGGAGCAGGAAGTGCAGAGGCCCCTGGGGCAGGAAGGATCTGAGGATGCCGAAGAACTTATTGACTCTCACGCTGAAGAAGCAGGAGTAAGGGTGGAAGGGGCTGGAGGGGAGGGTAGAAACAGACCAGAGGGATCTCCTACATCAAAAGATTTTGACTGGTATGCTGAGTGAAATGGAAAATCCATGGAGATTTTTGCAAAGCAGTGGTAGGCTTTTCATCTGTTCATTTTTTTGTTTTGTTTTGGGTTCTTTTTGGCAGCACTGGGTCTTAGTTGTGGCCTGTGAGATCTAGTTCCCTGATCAGGGTTGAATCCAGGCCCCCTGCAGTGAGAACACAGTCTTAACCACTGGACCACCAGCGAAGTCCCTGTTCATTTGTTTTAAAGAAACCTTTTGTTTTATTTATCTTTAAAATATTTATTTATTTTTAGCCGCATTGAGTCTTAGTTGGGGCATGTGGGATCTTTCATTGCGGCGCAGGCTTCTCTCTAGTTGAGGCCTGAAGGTTCAGTAGTTGCCCCACAGAATGTAGGGCATTAGTTCTCCCACCAGGGATTGATCCCGTGTCCCCAGTACTGGAAGTTGGACTCTTAACCACAGGACCACCAGGGAAGTCCCAGCGGTGGTAGGTTTTTATGGAGGGTAGATCAGACCACTGCTTGGAGGAGTGGTCAAATTCTGAATGTATTCTGTAAATAGAACCAGAACTAGTAAGAGGAAAGTAAGAAAATGCATGGAAAATAACTTGAGGATTGGAGGCCGAGAGGATTCTGTCTTCTGAACCTCCTCACCAACAGCAGAGCTGGTTTCTCTGGCTATGCTCCCTCTTGGACTCAAGAGAAGACCACAGTCAACTGAAACCACCAAGCAGCCAGCTACAGATGGCAGGCTGCCTTGCCCTGGCCTGGCGCATTAAGGCACCTTGGGCAGAGAAGGAGCCTTGGAGACCAACCAGTACAACACTCCCCAGCCCCAAGCCTTTTTTTCCCCCAGGGGATCTTCCCAACCCAAGGATCAAACATGCATCTTCTGCATTGGCAGGCAGATTCTTTACCACTGAGTCACCTGGGAAGACTGCTAACAATGTTACGGGTGATTTCAAGTCACCAATGACTTACACACTGTCTTGAAATTCTCCAAAAAATTTAAATTGGCTCTTGCAAGCTAGCGCAGGCTTGTACTAGCACCTAGGATACCACTTCCCTCCACTGTCTTGCTGAGCATCTCCTCAGATGGAAAACCTACTGCGTTCAGCCATAATCCATCCAACGCTGGGTTAGAGTCAGAGACTTTGGAAATATTTGCCAACTGTCTGCTTGCGAATCCCACCACTGAAGTAAAAGGATCCCTGGGCCACTGGCAGGAACTGGGAGCCAGGATGATGCTACATGCCTGCTTCCTGACGAGGCCATAGTGCTTGTCACCTGCTTCAAACAATGCACTGATACGTGTGAGTTTCTAGGCAGCCAAGGAACAGACTCTGGGCTTTCAGTGGCATCACTGGGGGAGACAAGCTGATGCCAGTGGTGACATCTCCAATCAGGGAAGAGCAGAGTCTGCAGAAGGGTGGTGCCACCCTACTTGTGAAAGTTTTATTTGATCAGTCATGTCCGACTCTTTGTGATCCCATGGACTATAGCCCGTCAAGTTCCTCTGTCCATGGGGATTCTCCAGGCAAGAATGATGGAGTGGGTTACCATTTTCTTCTCCAGGGGATCTTCTGCACCCAGGAATCAAACCTAGGTCCCCTGCATTGTAGGCAGATGCTTTCCCATCTGAGCCACCAGGAGGTGATCCTACTTGTAGTCTTTCCAAAGAAGGCAGGCTTCCATGCAAGCCAACTCCAGCACTCAAAGAGCCACCAAGTGATGTTCCTGTTGTCATTCTCTTGATTACTAAAGATAATACAAAACTGGGGCTGTACGGAAAACACGAACTGTTAGGACTTAGATCGACAGTGGTCAGTTAGCCTGACAGCAGATCCATCTTCAGGCTTTTGGAGACTATAATTACACTTCAGATTAGCAGTTCCTGAGTCAGAAAGTGAGAACCAGAGGCTACTAGAAGTCAGAATAACACCAGCACTGGAAAAAGTTGTCAGGAGGCATCACTTATCCATTCTAGAAAACATGGAACTTCAGGCAAAATTGTCAGAATAAAAATGACCTGTGAGAGATAAGTGCTTTGGTTTCTTCCAGTATTTTTGCCTATGAATTATCTGCGTAAGCATATACTGTATATTTTAATAAAACTAAAATTAAGATTGTAGAATATATAGCTTATATGCTGCATTTTATCATTTAATATTAAACCAGAAGCATTTTTCCATATTATTCAATATTGGTTTATAATGACTAGATTGTCTAGCTTGCTCTATATTCTTTCTCTTAGTAATTTTTGAAGTTTAGAATGACACACAGCTTGGTGAACTTCTAATCAGGTGCAAGTGAGTAACACTTAACTAATTTTGTTGATGGCGATCTCTGAGTTAAAAACTCAACAGAAACTGGACATCCTTTTACGAGGAATGCCACTGATTTCCTCCCGGTAGACAGTGAGTAGGGGCAGCTGGGCAAATATCATTTTTGAAACGTCAACAAGAGGATTGAGCCCACTCAGTGACACCCTGCTAAGTGGTTTACATTTTTATTATTTATTATTTTAATGGTATTATTATTATTTTAATTTGGCCATGCCATGTGGCGTGTGGGATCTTGTTTCCCAACCAGGAATCAAATCTGTGGCTCCTGAAGCATGGAGTCTTAATCATTGGACCACCAGGGAGTTCTGTCATTTACTTTTTAACTCATTTCATGGTGCATTTTTTAACAAAGACATTTTAAATAAATCATACCTAACAGTCTTTTATGTTTTCATGATATATTTAGAAAGAACTTCACAATCTCAGGTTTACGACAAATATTCACCTATATAGTCATGTAATTATTTTTTGGCTTCACTTTTTCACACTTAGTATTTGATGGATTTGGAATTTGCAGCAGGGAACTAGGTAGAAAATCGGCTTCCACTAATCCGATATCATTTTTGGAAAAATGTCTCTATTCTAGCAACTTGAAGCGCCACCTTTTAACACCACCATTTCCTATGTACTAAATTTAGGCTCTTCGACCTGCTCTACTGAACAGTCATCTCTAGGCCAGTAACATGCTGTTTTAATTACCGTTGCTTTGTGATAAAGGCGGTGTAGTGTGACAGAGGCTTAAACAGATGCATAGGTTATGGAAGCAGGGTGTCTGCCTCACATCCATAATCCCACACTTCTAGCTGTGTGATTCTGTTTATCCTATAAAGCCTGCATTTTCTTATCTTGAAGTGGCGGCAATATTATTATCTGCATCACAGGTATGTTGTGAGCATCAAATTGTACTAACACATGTAAAGCACTCCCTTAAGTGGTAAGGCTTCGGTCAATGCAGCATTTTATTTACTGATGCATGTATTTATTTACTTATGCATTCTTTCATTTTAACATCCAACAGGCCTAGTTTCTCTTACATTCTTCCTTATCAACATTTGTTGACTGTTCTGTCTTTACACTTCCACAGGAGACCTAGAATCATTAAGTCAAGTGAAAAAGAAGATTCTACTTGGAATTTGAGGGTGACTGGATTGAATTTAAAGTAAAGAGAATTCGACAAGGTTACAATGTTTGGTTCTTTTCATCCCAGAGTAAACACTGCTCTGAAAAGATTCCAGGCTTCTGTGGTACCCCAGTAGACAGTAGTAGTTTTCAACAAAGTAAAAGGTGGGGGGAGGGGGGTGGGCGCGCTTGTGCACCCACGTGCTCAGTTGCTCAGTTGTGTCCAACTCTTTTCTACCCCATGCATTATAGCCTGCCAGGCTCTCTGTCCATGGGATTTTTCAGGCAAGAATACTGGAGTGGGTTGCCATGTCCTCCTTCAGGGGATCTCCCCTACCCAGGGATCAACCCTGCATTAATGTTTCCTGCATTAACAGGCAGATTCTTTACCACTGCGCCACTTGGGAAGCCCAAGCAAAAGATATTCTTGTGCATTTATCAATACTCACCAGTTAGAAATGTCAGTGAGGAAAAAAGTCCCACTCTCACTACTAGCAAAATCATAAAAAGTTAAGAATATAAATTTACCAAGTAGAAGATATTGCCTAGTAAATTTATACTCCTAGCTTTTTACAGTTTTTTTAGTAGTAAAAATGGGATTCTCTCCCCCTCACCCACTGGCATTTCTAACTGGTTAGTAAATAGATGAGAAGACTTAATTTGGTATCTTTACTTTGTAATCGGCCAGTTCCTTGGAAAAGGCTTCTATTTCATTCAATCTTCAGTTCAGATTTTTCAGTTAGACAATCACTTCCACTGCATATAGTCACTGTTTTTTCCCCCTCCCATTTCTGGCTTGTTTACAAATGCACAACTTCAGTGTTTTAACCCCCTTTTTCTTTTCTTGTCTAATTGGATTCACCAGACTTTCCAGCTGGCCTCCTGGTCTTGTTCCTAACTTTGATGCAAACGCTGGTCTCACTAAAAAGCATAATGCAGGAAGGAGGATGCCCTGAGAGAGGTGTTCACTTTCCCATAAAGGAAAAATCTGAAGGGAGAGCTTGTGAAGAGCATATCAGAAAAGCCTAGGCTGGTGTGTGCGTCGGCAAGGGGCTCCCGGGCCCCCTCCGCGCGGCCCACGCTCTGCTCTGCCCCGGGGGCTGAAGTTTCTCCCCGCGTTTCCGCTTGAACAGCATCCAGCTGCCTCGCCTTTAAAATGCCAGGACGGCCGCCGCTCCGCTCAGAGCCCCCACTCGGCGGCTGGCCGGGTCTCGCCCGCGCCGCCGGGGCGCTGACTCAGCCGCAGCCCGCCCAGCCCTGCCTGGGCAGCGCCCCCGGCGCCCCGCGCCCCGCGCCCCGCGCCGCCGGCCAGCACGCGCCGCAGCGAGCGCACTGGACTGCCTGGCCAGGTAAGCACTGCGGGCGCATCCCGGGTCCCTGCGGGCCGGGCGCAGCGCGGTCGGGGGACCGGGGCGTCGCGCGCGGCGCAGGGGGAAGAGCGGTGGTCCCTGGCCGCGGAGCCAGCTGGCCTGCCGCGCGCAAAGGATCTGCTGGAGGAGATCCGCCACCTCGAGGAGACCCGCACGGCCACCCGGGGCCGGGACCCCTTCCGGTGGCACGGCGCCCTGGGTGCGCCTGGATGGACAGGGGAGGCCGGACCGGCGCCGGCAGGTAGCAGCAGCTTGGGGCGGCCGGGGTGGGAGCCGCGCCGGCTCTGCGTTGCAGCAGTCCGTGTTTGGCTGCGGGGCTCGGGTCTCTGAAGCCTGGAAGAGCGCTGGGCTGTGTTCCAAGCATCGTCACTCCCTCGAGCTGTACCCTCTCCCTTGGGGTCCTCGGCGCCTCTCCAAGGAGGTGTTTAGGGAGTCTGAGTTGAAACTGAATCAAAGTTGGAAATTTGTTCTCAAGTTCATTGCTTAAAATTCAGTCCCTTCTTGTGGCTGACAGTAACCTGGAAGAGATCCTTCTCAGTGTAGCTGATGAAGGTCACATTAGGTGTAACTTTCTGGGGAAAGTTCTGTTGGCGGCAGCCTGTCTAAAATGTCAAGGCTCGCTCTGATTTTGTCCTCATCTGCAGCCTCATACAACGTTTCAGATATCTTTTTTCCCACGTCACTGTAAAAGTGGAGAATGTGTCTGAGTGATTTGAAGGGGTGGGAGGCAGAACGCATTAGGGAACTGAATTTTATAATCGTCTCTTGGCCCATAAGGAAGGTTCTGGAAAGGAAAACCTGTCAGGAAAGACCAAGGTGATCCACCTTCTCACTAGATGCTCAGTAAGGTTATCGTGTGGCTTTGGGTCAAGAAATGAAGTCCCAGGCAGGGTCTCCAGTCTGTTTTCACGCTAGTCCCCTTCTGCATCAGCTTGCAGCGTCTTCATCATCACCATGGGGGTTTACCTGAGCCTCCCCAGAATCCAGTCAGAAAATCAGTGTCTAGGATGCAATCTTACTCCTTTCCATAAAGTGTGGATCCAGTCAATTAGGGGTTTGATGCCTTGAGTCTCCTGTCCTTTCCCTCCATCTCCTTAATCCACCACTTGAGATGAACTGTAATGACCTGATCTGTGGTCTCTGCAAAGCTGCACAGTGGATTTAGGACATCAGAAAGTCCAACATCCAAGGCCTTTGATGTGATTTATAAACTGAATTTGGATTACAGCTACATTTACAGGGATTGCTCAACCTAAAACATGTAATAGCTTTGAGGACACATGAGAAGAAGGAAAATTGTCAAGTGCAAACTTACCCTGGAAATCTATTCTGGAATCTATGACTTCACAGTTATCCGAAAGAGATATTGTGAGTAAGCTGTCAGTTGATGCTGTATAATCTTTAATATATTCTTATTCCTAGTGATTAATATCCCAGTCACTTTTTTTTAGTTGTGTTTAATATTTCTGAACGCCATTTAAGTAACGAATGTCTGAAGTATAATGTATCTCTGCACCCAAATATGTTTGGAAATTTACTGCAAATTTCCAGCCATTAGATCGTTAAGATATACATTTTAGATAGACAAGGTTATGGTAAAAGAAAGGGTTTTAAAAGCAGTACAAACCTGAATTAGCCTGAAAAGAAATGTTCTATTAACTGCTTGAAAGTTGTGATTTAGAGGACTAGCTATCACTCTGGTGTATTTTCTTACAGGGTTAATGAAAAAGGCAGCCATTCCAAATATAATGCCCTGCTTGTTATTCTTTCTCCAACAAATATTTACACTACCAGGCCACACCATCACAGCACAGACTGAAAAGCTGCAGTCTAAGGTGGTTTGTGTAGTGTCATTTAGACTCGACAGTATTTCTACGATGTCAGTGGAAAATGAAATGGTATCAAGGAAAATGTCCCTAGATTATCCTGTCCAGCCACAATAGAGAGAACAGGGTTTATAAAATTGGCAAGGTTCCAAGACTCTGAGGCTAATGCTATAATAAGTCCTGATGTGGAGAAAGACCGGAAAGGTTTTGAATTTTGGCATCAGAGGCTCTGGAATTGGTCCATGTCAGTGGATTTTTTAGATAACTGAAGTTCACATTAAAATGTCAAACATGGCAACATTTTCAACTATTTGACTTCTTTTGGAAGGAAATATTCCTCAAGTGTGTTCTGTGCTTCTTACAATCAAAAACCTTGATCGTTCTTGATGACTGGGGAGCAGTCCTGTGAAAATCAATTATCTTGTGTCCACACGGGAGAAGGAGCCCGGAGGTCTGTGTCTGATAGATCAGCATTTAGTCCCTGCTCAGTGACATTAATTTCATCGAGATGCCTTTTTGAGCTTCTGTTCTCACATTCATAAAATCCCAGGAGAAGCCATACCTGAAAGTCAGTTCCATTTGTTGGGCATTTACTGTATGCTAAGCATTTTCTACCTGCTGTCATTTAATTCCCAGAGTAATGATTATCATTCCCATTTTCCTGATGAGGAAACTTAAGATCAGAGAAGCAACTTGAATTACTCAAGGTTAATTCAGGGTAGGAGAGCTATTCTTCCAAACAGAGATCATTTGATTTTGACACACACACACATGCACACGCACACACACGCACGCACAGAGTTGCACTTAACTCTGATGACCAGTTCCACATTGTGACGGTGTAGTTAAATGAGGTCATTCACGTTTGAGCCTGGGAAGTGGTCCCTCTGTAACTGGTCTCTGCTACAGTCAATTATTACTCCAAGGAATTGTCTGACTCCTTCTGAGACTCTTTCCCTGTTTCAGACTCAGGAAGCTATCGCCTTCTTTGCTGGGTTGTTGTGGAGATCATATTTGGTGATCTATATGAAAGAGCCTAATACATAGTGCGTGCTCAGTCACTCATTTATGTCTGACTCTTGGCTCTGGCAAGCCCATGCACTGTAGCCCACCAGGCTCCTCTGTCCATGGGATTTCCCAGGCAAGGATACTGGAGTGTGTTGCCATTTCCTCCTACAGGGGACCTTCTCAACCCAGGGGTCGAACCTGGGTCTCTCACATCTCCCGCATTGGCAGGCAGATTCTTAACTACTGCACCAGCTGGGAAGCTATGCATCTGCTGCATTGCAGGTAGGTTCTTTTACCACTCAGCCATCAGGGACGCTTCTCTAACACATAGTAGGTGTTTACAAAGGAAGTCCTTGTGGACCTTGTCTTCCAGAGTCTGCTTCTAGCTTCACCAGGGACTTCAGTGCTCCATGGATTTCCTCTGTGTGTTCTCTTTTAAAAAGGGTTTTTTATTTTCTCATTTTTTGGCCTCACTGTACAGCATGTGGGATCTAAGGAATGGATCCCACATCCCCTGCAGTGGAAGCACAGAGTCCTAACCACTCGACCACCAGGGAAGTCTCTGCTCTGTGTGTTCTTGGACACATGCCCCTGTGCTGGCCATTCCTGAAGGTGGTCCCTCCAGGAATGATGATGCTTTAAGTCCTCCAGATGGAGCCCCCTTGGAAAACTTTATTTCAAGGGGAACATAGAGGGACAGCATTCTAGCTGGGAAGAGGTTAGGGTGGGATCCCTGATCCCAGCATCCCCAGCCTGCCCCAGCCATCTAAGCGGCCCCTCTTATAGCATAGCAGGGGCTCCCAGCCAAACAAGCGTCCTTCGTGTGCATGCAGCCTGCCCCCTCTAGTCATGTCCTGCCTGCCTGCTGGCCCAGGGATAGAAGAGGGAATGTGCCTCTATGTGTCAGTAAATAACTGGCCTCAAGGCATACATTTCATGTTCAATATGTATTCTTGCCTGGGACATCCCCTGGACAGAGGAGCCTGGTGGGCTACAGTCCCTGGGCTTGCAAAGAGTTGGACATGACTGAGCAACTAAACCACCGCCACCATTAATTTATACTCCATTCTGTAAATTTTTAAATATTTTGAAATTCTTTTGATATTTTTTATGCCTCAAGTATTTTTTATTAAAGCTTTCTTTAAAATATGTGTTTATTTTTGGGTGTGTCGGGTCTTAGTTGGCTCAGTAGTGTGGCTTGCAGGCGTCACTGGCCCCTGGCATGTGAGATCCTAGTTCCCTGACCTGGGATTGAACCCATGTCCCCTAAAAAGGTAGAATCATAACCACTGGACCACCAGGGAAGTACCTAGTTTAGAGTGCTTTTAAGTATTTTATCTTACTACATAATGCAACTTTGTGTTACTATTAAGCAAGACAGCCCACCAACACCACTCTGGGAAGAGGTAACCTGTTCTGGGCCACACTCTTGCATCCTCTGTGGTGTGCATGCCCCAGGGAGGGAAGCCAGGCTCCAGAAGGGTTTGGACCTTCCCGCTAAAAGATCTGACTCCTAATGCCTCAGCTCATAGAACCCCGCAGGCTGCAGAACGACATTTCGTCCTCAACCTTGGGACAGCATGACACAAAGAAACCCTGAGGTTGCCCTGCAGACTGAGCAAGATCCGAGAAGCAGCCACTCCTGCAGCCCATGTCCGTGGCAGACACGGGGGTTGAAATATGATGCTCTTCCCACGAACATGAACATGGACATGAATTTTCATGCTCAGGTGGCCGTAACAGGTTGGCCAGAGGTGACATCTATTTGTCATCCAATGGCTGGCATTGACAGCCAACAGGTGTCCTGGAAGTGCGTGGTCTTCATCATCCCAGCCAGCTCTCTTTGGCTACACTGACTTCTCCTTGGCTCAGGTGGAGCTCCTTATGTTCTAGAAGCTGCAGATAGATTGGACACGTCCCTCATGCCTCCTCTGCTTGCCTGGAGCAGACATTGCTGATCAATCATGACATCCTTTCCCACGCAACCAGAATGAGGCCTCAGAGTCCTCAACAACTGCCTGGAGTTGGCTCATAAAATGGTTTTTCATTGGGCACTGTAGACAAGTAAAAGACCCTGAGGAGTTTTAAGACAACAGCAGTAAGATGACGGGGCTTCCCAGGTGGCGCAGTGGTAAAGAATCTGCCTGCCAGTGCAGGAGGTGCAAGAGACACATGGTTCGATCCCTGGGTTGGGAAGGTCCCCTGGAGGAGGGATGGCTACCCAGTCCAGTATTCTTGCCTGGAGAATCCCGTGAACAGAGGAGCCAGTGGGCTACAGTCCGTAAGGTCTCGTGAGTTGGATGTGACTGAGCACACGTACACAAAATAAGATGACAAGCCCCTCACCGTTCCTTAGGTCCCTCCTATAATGGGGACAGTGACAAAAATCTGTCCCTTCGCAGCTCAACATGTCCCCAGACTTGCTAAGACGGAAGTGCCAGCTCTAGGAGGTAGCCTATCAATCCTGCCAATGCAGTGTTGCCGGTGGGCCTTGGGGAGATCACCTGTGCCCACCTTGAGCTGCCTGCATTGAATCAGTTGTTTCTTGTGCAACCAGGACACCTGTGTTAATTTCCTAGGGTGTCATGATAAAGTACTATAGGCTGGGGTGGGGCTTAAACAGCAAGAACTTATTTTCTCTCAAGGCTGGACGTGAGAAGCCTGGGATCCAGGTGTCAACAGGACTGGATTCCTCTGAGGCTTCTCTCCTTGGCTTGAAGACAGCTGCCTTCTCCCTGGGTCTTCATTTTGTCTTCCCTCTGTGTCTGTGTCCTAATCTCCTCTTCTTATAAGGACCCCTTGTGTGTGTGTGTGTGTGTGTGTGTGTGTGTGTGCACGCTTAGTTGTGTCCGACTCTTTGAAGCCCCATACACTGTAGCCTGCCAAGCTCCTCTCTGTGGGATTTCCCAGGCAAGAATACTGGAGTGGGTTGCCATTTCCCACTTAAAGGGATCTTCCTGACTCAGGGATCAAACCCTCGTCTCCTGCACTGAGGCAGATTCTTAAGCACTGAGCCACCTGGGAAGCCCTGTAAAGACCCCAGTCATATTGAATGAGGGTCCACCCACCTTTGTTACCTCTTGAAAGGCTCACATCTCCAAATATAGTCGCATTCTGAAGTTCTGGGAGTTAAGGTCTTGAATCTATGAATTGAGGGGAGCAGGAGGCACAGTTAAATTCATAGCAACATCTGAGGGAATTATGTTTGAACTTGACCCATTTGAGAGGGTATGGTCCAGGCTGGCACAGCAGTGAGGCCCCATAGAGAGGACCAGCCTCTGTGCCAAGCCCCAGGAGGGCATGGGTGGACCTGAATCCAGACCTCCATCAAACACAACAGTTGCTCAGCTTCCAAGACAGCTGTCCTGGGAATTCCCTGGTGATCCAGTGGTTAAGAATCCACACTTCGAGTGCAGGGGTGTCGGTTTGATCCCTGGTTGGGGAACTAAGATCCTGCATGCCTCACAGCATGGCCAAAAAAATAAAGATATTCTTTCCAAGATGGCCCCCCTGTTGGAAATAGTCTGCTCCTTGTATTGTTTTTAAAGATAAATTTGATGTATTTTTTAAAGATTTATGTATTTATTTTTGGCTGTTCTGGGTCTTTGTGGCTGTGTGGGGGTTTTCTCCAATTGCAGAGATTGGGGGTTACTCTTCATTGCGGTGCACAGGCTTCTTATTGGAGTGGTTTCTCTGGTTGTGGAGCACAGGCTCTAGGCAGGCGGGCTTAGCTGCTCTAAGGCCTGTGGGATCTTCCTGGACCAGGAATTGAACGTGTATCTCGTGCATTGGGAGGCTGAGTCTTAACCACTTGACCACCAGGGAAGCCCTCCCTCTCTTATTAACTAATGCTCAGGAGGGGTGCTCCTGTCCAGTGGACCAGTGGACTGGCCACATGGACATTCTGGGCTCAACTCCCTGGAGGAGATTCCATCCGTATCAACCACAAGGCAGAATTTTTTGCTGATGATCAAAGCATGTGTCTTCTGTCCCTGGGCCCCAGTTAAAACATTAAAATATTCATCTCAGTGTCTGCAAAAGAATGGAGAAATGTGGGTACCTTTAGCAAGCTCAGCTTCGAAAATCCTGCCTCTCCCTGGTGGCCACATCTCCAAGCGAGCAAGGACATTATCATTAATCGATCTACATGCTCAGTGGATTCTGATTCTCCTAAAACCTATCTTCTTGTTCAGCAATTTCTCTGGTTTCTGAGAATGCTCCTTAGAAAGTGTTGCAGGTTGCCATTTCCTCCTCCAAGGGAACTTCCAGACCCAAATATTGAACTCGTGTCTCCTGTGATTCCTTCACTAAGGCAGATTTTTTACCACCTGAGCCATGATTTAAACCATGGACCCCCACCAAGCCCCAGCTCATTCTGTCTGGACAGAAGTACAAACTTCCTCTCTCTCCTTCTAGACCGAGAGAGACACGTTCACTCCCACAATGGACATCACTCAAGGCATCTTATGATTTCCTGCTTTCCACTAAAGTCATGACACAGCCGACTGTCAGCACTGCCTGTAGCCAAAGCTTTGCTGTGCAGGCTGACATGGCCTCAGTCTCCTCTGCCCCTGGAAAAATCACGGAAGGACAAACAGTGGAGGCCGTGTCTGGAAAGAAATCTGTGCTTCTAGGTCTCAAATGACTGTGTCTTTGACCGTTACTTCTTTATCACCAAAGTCCTATTTCAATCTATTGCTCCCATATCAATCTATGTGTGTGTGCATGCACACTCAGTCATGTGTGACTTTTTGCAACCCCATGGACTGCAGCCCACCAGGCTCCTCTGTCCATGGGATTCTCCAGGCAAGAATACTAGAGTGGGTTGCCTTGCTCTCCTCCAGGGTTCCTCCCAACCCAGGGGTTGAACCTGAGTCTCTTGTGTCTCCTGCACTGACAGGTGGGTTCTTTACCACTAGCGCCACCTGGGAAGCCCTCATGATCCTTATTTTTCCTGAATTAGAGATTCCTTAAGATCCTGCATGTCCTCAGAGAGGCAGGTCTGGCTATGCCTTACCTGGGGAGCAGACAGCTACAAGCCCAGCCTCTCGTAGTCGACCCTCCCTTTGTCAGGCTGTCCCTCCCTGTGGTTCGGTTTACTGGGACTCAAAAGAGGAGGGACTTTCCTGGTGGTTCAGTGGTTGGGACTGCATGCTCCCATTGCAGGAGGCTGCAGGTTTAATGGGCTTCCCTGGTGGCTCAGTTGGGAAATAATCCACCTGTAATGTGGGAGACCTGAGTTCAATCCCTGGGTTGGGAAGATCACCTGGAGTAGGAAATAGGAACCCATTTCAGTATTCTTGCCTGGAGAATCCCCATGTACAGAGGAGCCTGGCAGCTTATAGTCCTTGGGGTCACAAAGAGTTGGATATGACTGAGAGACTTAGCACAGCAGGTTCAATCCCTGGTCAGGGAACTCAGATCCCACATGCTGCATGGCCAAAAAATAAAAATAAATAAAATAAGAATAATTAAATATTTTTTAAAGAAATACTTAGAAAAAATAATAAAAAGATGACACTAGTGTGTCCCCCACCATCTTGAGCTTCAGTCTTTTCACATAAATTCTCAGGCCTCATCTGTTCACTTGACTCTGGCTTGCTGGTCTCAGAGAAGAGAAGGCATTAGTAGGGTATGAGAAGATTGCTTTGTGTCCTGCAGAGAACAAGGACTCTAAACAGAGAAAGGTAATTAATAATTAATAATCTGGANAAAAAAAAAAAAAAAAGATTTTTGCTATTTTTCCATTTCCAAACAACTACCCCTCCCCGCCTTTAAAACACTTTAAAAAATTTATTTGTTTGGCTGTGCTGGGTCTTAGTGGCAGCATGCAAACTCTTACTTGTGGCATGTAGGATTTAGTTCCCTGACCAGAGATTGAACCCAGGTCCCCTGCATTGGGAGCATGGAATCTTAGCTACCAGACCACCAGGGAAGTTCCACAATTAGCTCTTTTTTATTTTTGTTTTGTCAGACTTTGTTGTGGAGACTAGACTGACTAATTAAACTCCTTGCTCTTCAACTGTGCCATTGTAGGTGAGATGGAGAACAATACATTTCCAATACCTGGCCTGTTGCCTACTTGTCTACATTGGTTATTGAATGCAGTTTAATAATCCAAAACGGTGATTTTTTTTTTCCAAGACATCAATTCACAATACTTTATTTTAAGCGCTCCCATCTTTGTCTCTTATAGAGGATATTGTATTTTAAAGTGTTTGAATTGAGAACTGATTATTCCTGAAAGAAATTCGTCTAATGTACAGAGGTAGTTGTGAGAATACAGTTGCCATTATCAAGAGATTACAGCTCATGATTCTGCCCAGAATTAGCACCAGCGAACAGTCATTTCTCTCAACAAAAACATATACCACCATGTGTACTTGATTGGATTGCTTAGTTGCTAAGTCATATCTGATTACAATCTGAGGGACTGTAGTCCACCAGCCTCCTTTGTCCATGGGATTTCCCAGGCAAGAATACTGGGGTGGGATACCATTTTCTTCTCCAGGGGATCTTCCTGACCCAGGGATCGAACCTACATCTCCTGCATTGGGGGGCAGATTCTTTATTTATCACTGAGCCACCAGGGAAGCCCATGTGTACTTGAGTAGATGCTAAAAGCTGGAAAACAAAGATGTGTACAGTGAGTATGAGAGAAAGAGTGTATAAAACCACTTCCATTTCCCCTTTTAAGGAAAATGTCACAAAACCTAAGGAAATACTAGGGAAAATGCTATAAACTCAACTTTTCGTTTCATGCATTGGGTTTCCATCATTCATTGAAGTGTTTGTGATTTCTCTGTTTTCTTGGCTTGTTAGGTTGATTTCACTAACCATATTACTTGTATTGTGCTTATTCCTCAACTTTTATTATTATCAAATTTTAAGTTGGTATGTAGTATACACAATTTAAATGGTGCCAAGGAATATTTAGTGGAAAATGAGTCATCCCTTCGTCCCTTTCTTCCCTGAGGCAACTGTTATGTAAAGGTGAGCTTTGATAAGAATGGTTTTGTTGTTTTTAGACTTATTTTTCTGAGTAGATTATCTAATCCTTGGCAAGACAAACTTATCTGTAAGCTGCAAGCAAGGTATTGTACAGACATGCTATGTTCCTTTCAAATAGCCAGGGTGGGCTTTTCTAGTTATCTTGCTGCTGGTTTAATGTATATATAATGTGGTTGTACTGTGAATTGAGTTGCCATAATACACATTAAATTGTGTGTATCTTTCCAGGTGACCTTAATTGCAAATGTTTTGAAGGGATTGTTGTAGCCTATTCAGTTCTCAGAAGTGTGCTGGGACAGTTTGAACATTTCAGTGGAGTGGCTGATCTTGCTGATAGCATGAAGCCATTATGTTTTATTCTATCTTTCCATTTTATGACATTTAGAGTTAGATGAACGAGTGAAACTAAACTGTGAACCATTCCAGACTACCCCCAGATATAACAGAATAACCAGCAAAATGGCAGTGAACCGTTATGGTAGCAGGAAGAACCAAATGAAAGCTCCTTAGTTTATGTCTTCTGTGGGAATATTTTATGATGCTTTGGGGGTAGGGCAAGTGAGAAGAGCAGGGTGGGGCAAAGATGCACCCTGTGTTGTCAGTTACCCAATGAAATCTGTTATCTTGTAGGCAATGATGATACGTCATTTTTCTAATTATATATTGTCTGTGCCTGTTCTTCTGGGAATGTGGAGTAAAAGGAAAGTGAAACCAGAGATGTACAATGACTGACTGTTAGAAAACGTTAATAATTAATTAGGGAACATCTCTGGTACCGCAGGGTCAGGGTGCAAGGAAGATCATTGATCCGTTTAATATATAGCGTAGGTAAAACCTGTTCCCTTTTATATGTGTGTAGTGCTTCAGCTGTTGTTGCACTGGCACAAGAGATGGCTCCTAATGAACAGAATAACCAGTAATATATTCTGCTATTGCTGGATTATTCTCTGTGTGAAATTCAGCAAATTCCTTTACTTTTAAATGGAAACATTTATAAGTTAGAAAACTTCTAGACTTATAGAGATAGAGTAGTTAGATGTGTTATTTTTGACCTGAAAGCCTTCTCCTTAAAAAAAATTATTTTTAAAAAGCCCAGAGTTTAATTTTTAGCAGTTTGATAGTATGAAAGCATAAACTGTAAAATTTTGCAAATCTCTGATTGCTACTATTTATATGTGTTTGTTGGCTGTTGTATTTCCTCTTCTGTGAATTGCTTGTTCCTTAGGAAATGCCTTAGTCCGTTTTGCTTTTGGATTACTTGTCTTTGAGCCTTTCTTCTTAAAAGGCAAATATTATTTTCTGAACTAGGAAACTACCTTTCCAAGAAGAATTTCTTCCTCAGATCCTGAGTGCTTTCTGATCAGAAACAGAGTTTGGTAAAGAGCCTTCTCTTATTGTATGGCTGCTCTATAAATGCTGTTTTTAATAAGTACCAAAAATATATTGAAGTTTGTCCTTGGATGAGGGTTTATCACTGTTGGCCTTTGGGTGAACTTTGAGCCTGAGCTGTTTCATTCAAGGCAGCATGATGTCATTTAACTCACAAATTTCTCTGTTGCTAGAAAAAGGAATGTTGTTCCCCTAAATAACCTGAAGGACTGAATAATGCTGGCACAACATTATTCACCTCTTAGGTCTCCACTAAAGACTTCAGCATGGTAAGGGTTTTATTATTCGCAGAGGATTTGTGGGGATATGTTAAGGAATAGGGGCAAGCAAAAACTGAGTCTGGTCCTGAATCTGGAGAATACTTTATTCTGCAGCCCACTTAGCTGCCGGTATGACCCAGCTCACACTCTCTTTTCCAAATAAAAACCTTGGGATTCATTTTTGTTTCTTCATGTTGAAAGACTCTCTAAGTTTCTTTCTAGTGCTGTTTGTTCAACATATGAACTTATTTTAGGCTTTGCAACAGCAGTTAAAGCCTAAAGTTGCATCTCAGATAAAAAAGTAGATGCCATTTGAGTCAGCCCCACTCCACACCCCCTTACTTGAGAAGTAGATCTCTCTGATTCCAGTGGCACTGAGATTCGTTTCAGGAAGTATAGCAGTTTTTTTTAGCATCTCCTAAAGTTGGGAGTTTGGAGTTCGCTAGCAGCAGAGCCTGTGCTTGATTAGCAGCTGTGTCCTCTGAAGCGACGAGAATTTATTACTGGGAGTTCAAGAGATACAGGAAAGACTAGAAAAAGAACATAACAGAATCAGATAGATTCAATGAGTGTATAAATAAGCGCAGCTCATTGTGCAGCAGTATGCTTTGTGTTTTTAGAAAAATGATGCTCATAACCTGTATGTGATTAGTCTCTTTTAACTTTCAAATGTATTGTCAACTCTTTTTCCTTTCATTGCTTTTAAGGATGAATGGTGCTGAGATCAAATAGTTAAATTCCTTTCATATTTATAGTTATTCTTTCTTTGATAGAGTATCTAGATCCTCTGCCCCCTGTCGTAAACTTGGTAGTTAGGAGATCTAATTTTTTCCTGAGTATCCAAACCGTGGCCGATACACTTAAGAAAAGTAATTACCTGTTCTAATATAAAGTGTATTAATATTAATTATAAAAATGTACTTTCTCTCTTTCAACTGGAAGACTAGATTTGTTGCAGATGAAATTAGGTTATTGAGATCTAGCTGTTAGTTTCGGGGTATTCTAAAAAGAATTTGATTTCTTGGAATTGAGGATATACAGTTATTACTTTGGATAAAACAGCCTGAAATATCAAAGAGAGTCCTACCTTTCTTCAGGACTGGTAATAACTCATTCTTGGAAGCTTGACTCAACCTATGTATCCTAACCTTTAAGTAGTCCATTAACTAGTGTTAAAAATGAGATTCAGAGTATCATTTTAGATATCTGTGAATACAATGTTTATAACTCTTTACTATATTTTATGTGGGTAATTTGTAAAAAAATTCTATGCTCATTGATCCCCTTCCTAACTACTTATGGATTTGAGAAGCTATATCATGAATTGACATTTTCTGTTTTCAGACTGAGAATTTTGTTATGTGGCATTCAGCTGTAGGGGTATTTTCAGAGAACTATTCAATGTTTCTGTCATAATTTTACTTCAGTTGTTCTACTGACTTGGAAATTTTGGGGAGGTTTGATTAACGAGACTAACTTGTAAAGATCAACATTGAAGATTTTTTTTTTTGTTTATTTGCTTTGCACATAAACATATATAAGTATAAATATATTCATAGGAATACACACATACGTACACATACTCATATATCACTGTAAGACATTAAAATACACTTAGTGGTTTTTTTTTAACTTTTATTTACTCACTAGAAGCATGATCTGCTTTCCTGAAAACACAATATAAACAAAGTCTAGCTCACAGTTACCTCATAATGATCTGCTCAGCCTGCCCTGGGTTGTTGATCTATGTTTATCAAATGCCTCTGTGTACAGGCAGTACTTTTGGAGTTGTATTCTGTAAAAAAAAAATTGACAGTGTACCCTTTATAGTTAGATAGATAGGCTTATTTTAAATGACTCTACTAAAAGTAGGGATAGGGCATAGCAGAGATTTTTATTTCAAAATCCCATATCCCTTTTCCTAACCCAGGGTCCTTAACTATCTAAGAACAGGGCTGCATGCTCAGTCGTGTCCGACTCTCTGGGACCCCGTGGACTGCACCCCACCAGGTTTCTCTGTCCATGGGATTTTCCAGGCAAGAATACTGGAGTCGGTTGCCATTTCCTCCTCCAGGGGATCTTCCTGACCCAGGGATTGAACTGGCGTCTCCTGCATTGGCAGGCAGATTTGTTACCACTGAACCACCAGGGAAACCCCTAAGAATAGTTGGTAAATGTAAAATATACTATTTTTCTTTAGCTAGAAGGAACTTATGTTGGTCCATTAAACTCATGCTTGCAATATATTTAACTTTATTTTTCTATAAATTCTCTTTAGTCCTCTTTTGTACCTCTATCCTAAAAATACGGAAAAATTAATCTCAGTCAATTATAACCTCCTACATAGTTGCATCTAAATTCTATAGGGCTTACATAGTGCAAAGATATGAGATGGGATTGCTAAAGATATTTTACTTCTATTTCTTTACCACTGAGATGTCCCAATTCCTTACCAGATTTAATTGTTGGCTATTGTATTGGTTCATGGGCTTCCCTGATGGCTCTGACGGTAAAGAATTTGCCTGCAATGCCGGAGACTTGGATTCAGTCCCTGGGTCAGGAAGATCCCCTGGAGAATGAAATGGCTATCCACTCCAGTATTCTTGCCTGGAGAATTCTATGGACAGAGGAGCCTGGCTGCCTGCAGTCTGAGGAGTTGCAAAGAGTCGGACATGCCTGAGTAACTAGTTAACACATTGGTTCATATAGGTCTTTGTAGCATCGTCCTTGTTTCAAAGCCTTTTCAAAGCCTGACCGTTGCCTGGACCTTGTCCATATTACTCTCGAATGTATAGTAAATATTCATCATCACATTCACAGGAGACTTGGAGAGGTTGTCACCGGCTCAGCTGTGAAAACACACTGTGTGCACACCTTCTACTGTAGAAGAGTAAAATCTCCATGCCACTTCCCAAGTGGAATCTCCTGCTACTTGCTGAAACTACCCCAGAATGAAATTAGGATTCCTCACAGTTGTTCATCCCTAAAACTCTTTTTGACATTTTGTACCCTTCCTTGGGAACCCTCTTTTTTCCCCTTTCTGTTTTTGGGGCTCTTGTTCCATATTCTGCATGTCTTTCCTAATAGCTGCTTGCAAACTATGGGAGCTTTGCTCCTAACAGTCATACTTTGAATCTCTTTCTTATCCCAGGGTCAGGGTTTTGAATTCCTCTCTTCTTTGTGACTGGGTATGTCATTGTTTCCACCAGCTAGTAATCATGGAGTGTTCTTCCTACCTGGATTGGAGAAAGTTTTAAATGTAAAGAAATGTGAGGGAGAGGGAAAGGATATTTACTTTATGTTGAAAAATATTTTTCCACCACACCTATTTTTATATTGTGAATCTTCTGAATGCTTCGAAGCATTCTTAATTGGAATACTGTTTTTTAGTGAACATAAAGTATGGTAACTCTTCTCACAATCTCTATTTAGAAATTTAGGATTCATATTTAATGTTTCATAGATATATGATTGGTATTTTTACCAGTTCCTTTGGGAACCAGGATGGGTGGGAAGAAAAGGAGGAGGAGAAAGTGATTTTTTTTTCCTCCTTGAGAAACTTTTCACTGTGGGAAATCTCAAACATACACAAAATTAGAAAAAAACTGTGTCAGTATAATAACTCTCCATGTACCTGTAATTCTCAAAAGTCATCAACTCAGAACTAATGTTTTTTTTTCAGCTATAATCCTCTTCCTCACCATTCTCTGTCATTGGATTATTTTTAAATTTACCCTTCCACACACATCTTTTTTTTCTTTTTTTGGCTATGCCTTGCAGCTTGCAGGATCTTAGTTTCCTGACGAGGAATTGAACCTAGGCCCTCGGTAGTAAAAGCACAGAATCCTAACCACTGGACCACTAGGGAAGTCCCAAGTTCATCCCCATTTTGATGATGGGTGAATAAGGTATCCTACCATCCTGGTATTGTTCATTATTTATTCCAGAATCAAAAGCTCCATTCATTCATTTATTTATAAAGTGTTTATTCTGCAACAGTTAGTAGGCTGGGCTCAGCACATGTTGAGTATATTGTAAACTCTTGGGGGAAAAATCACATTAGGTACTAGTTACTAACACAAGGGTATAATTTCTCACTTCTCTTCCAGTTTTTCCAGTTATCTGTCTACCCTAGCTTTATTAAAAAAAAAAAAAAAAAGTCCTAAACCATCTGCTGACCCTCCCTCCCTGGCCTCTTTGCCTTCCTAATTCATCTTCCACTCTCAGCTTCCCTCACCATACCTACCATACTGGCTTTCTGATCGAAACATTTCATGTTCTCACTTCAAAATCTTTGTAATTGATATTTTCTGTAACACTTTCTTCTCAGATGTATGCATGGCCTATTCATTCACCCCTTTAAAATTTTCTCTGACCTCAGCTGTGTTCCAAAGAGTGCTGACCTCTAACTATTTGTCCTTAGTTGCCTTCTTGATTAGTGTTTAAGGAGAGGGCAGCTTTGAGGCATACTCTTGCTCTGTTCTGGATTAAGAATTTCAACTTTATTTATTAAAAGATTACAAGTGGTTGGGAAACACCTAACCTTTTGCAAACATGATTACGTACCAGTTTTTATTTAAAAGGATGCGTCAATATTAATTGATTATTATGATATTCTTTTCTTCATGATGTTCAGAATTCTAGGGAATTGTTTTGCTTTGGTGGTCTCTTGTATTTTGTGCCATTTGCCAGCCTACCTCTCAGCTGCAGAACTAGGATTTTGAAGAACTAACAGCTAATAGTTTTAACCATTGCAAATCTTATATTTTAATACTATTTATCTCCCTCTGATGAGTGATTGACTGGCTTAAGTATCATTTCTTCCCTCCCAGCTAGCTAAGATAAGGTTTTTGTGAGTATCTCTTCTTTAAAATCTTGCCCTTACACCTGTTTTGTTAAGATTTATTTCTTCAAAATACTTGTTCTGGCAAGAGTGTTGTGAGATTGGCTTGTGAGTTACTCCTTGTGGAAATGTATATCTTTTTCTGGGAATATGCATTAAGAAATATAGATATGTTCATATCCTCTGATTTCAATTTTAGAAATGTAGCCTATGGAAAATATACATATTGAAGTATAGAAACATATCTCTGGGTGGTAGAAATTCTGAGATTATTTTCTTTCTCTCATTCTTTTCTTTTTCTTCCAGGTTTCTTTAATACTATCTTTCCTTCCTCTTTGGTTCTCTTCTTTTTCTTTTCTCTATTTCCCCTCAGTACTTTATTGCTTTATTTCTCTTAGTATTAAAATGTTTAATGAGGGAGAGAATATATGAGAAATCTCTGTATTTTTTCTTCCATTTTGTTTTGAACCTAAAATTGTTCTAAAAAATTAAAGTCCTATTTTATAATAAAAATAAGCAAATAAAAAGTATGGGACTTTAAGTAGAGGAGGCTAAGTAAGTTTTTGTTGGGATAATATTTGTTTCGTAGGGACTCAATAAATGTTTACTAAATCATTTTATTGCTTTGACTAAGCAAAGATCAGTCACTCAGTCATGTCCAAGTCTTTGTGACCCCATGGACTGTAGCCCGTCAGGCTCCTCAGTCCATGGAATACTCCAGGCAAGAATACTGGAGTGGGTAGCCATTCCCTTCTCCACGAGATCTTCCTAACCTAGGCATGTTTACTATTAGTAAAGAATCTTCCTGCAGTGAAGGAAACCCAGGTTCAATCCCTGGGTCAGGAAGATCTCTTGGAGAAGAGAATGGCTACCCACTCCAGTATTTTTGGCTGGAGAATTCTGTGGACAGAGGAGCCTGGTGGGCCACAGTCTTTGGGGTCATGAAGACTTGGACACAACTGAGTGACTGACACTAAGCAGAAGTTCTTCTGTGTATGATAAACAGGCTGTTTCTGTTTTAAGCCTATATCCTATGACCTAAAAATCAGGGAAACTATAGAAGCATTAAAAAAAAAGAAAGAAAGAAACATTTCTTTTGATAAATCATTGTTTTAGGATCTAAAAATGTTTTAAAAATTTAAAATGTTTTAATGCCTTCCATTTATATGAAAATATTAAGTAGACTCTTAAAGAATCTTATATGATACTTGATTTTAAAACCCCTTCCCAAATTATAAGAACTGCATAAACTTAATTTCTTTGTCAGGTGGAAGGCATTGAAGTGTCCTAAGGTGTAGGAATTACATTGGTGCACAGGCAGTGGAATTGTCACTGCTTCTTATGTACTTGTGCTGTTAAGATTCAGTTACCTGTTTATTTCTTCAACAATGATACATGTAATGAGTAGATTCCCACAGATATTTTTTAAGGTGTGCTCCTAGTTGGAGATGTTTCTTGCTCCTAAGAAATTTAATCTTTCTTCTTCATTAGTTATTTGAATTGTGTGTTAAATGTCTTAGTTTAGCTTATAAATCACCACAGTATCCAGGATGGTTATGCCCATAATCATTTTTTTTTTCATGGCATGAAT
>SJYV01012289.1:0-11603 GCA_006410875.1 Neotragus pygmaeus | reverse complement strand
TTAGTCCTTGGAAGAAAAGTTATGACCAACCTAGATAGTATATTCAAAAGCAGAGACATTACTTTGGCGACTAAGGTCCGTCTAGTCAAGGCTATGGTTTTTCCTGTGCTCATGTATGGATGTGAGAGTTGTACTGTGCAGAAAGCTGAGCAACGAAGAATTGATGCTTTTGAACTGTGGTGTTGAAGAAGACTCTTGAGAATCCCTTGGACTGCAAGGAGATCCAACCAGTCCATTCTAAAGGAGATCAGTCCTGGGTGTTCTTTGGAAGGAATGATGCTGAAGCTGAAACTCCAATATTTTGGCCACCTCATGTGAAGAGTTGACTCACTGGAAAAACCCTGATGCTGGGAGGGGTTGGGGGCAGGAGGACAAGGGGACGACAGAGGATGAGATGGCTGGATGACATCACCGACTCGGTGGACATGGGTTTTGGTGAACTCCGGTAGTTGGTGATGGACAGGGAGGCCTGGCATGCTGCAATTCATGGGGTTGCAAAGAGTTGGACACAACTTAGCAACTGAACTGAACTGAGAGTTAATTCTCTGGTAGTCTAGGGTCTTGGAGTTAGTATTCCCACTCCAAAGGCTCAGAACTTGATTTCTCTCCAAAGACCAGCCTAGGTCCAGTCTACCAAGAGGAATTTCACCTGAAATGAAAACGCCTTCACTTCAGTTCCAAAAGCCAGTGCACAAGAATACAATGGAGATCTCTGACTCAGCAGAAACCGCCGCCCTGCCCCTAGCCTGAGCCACGAGCCCTTAGAAGATAAAGAGAAATGCTGAGAGCTTGGAGACTTGGAAGAACTTGGAAACTAAAGCCTATTTTTAAAATTAATTAATTAATTTTAATTGGAGGATAACTACTTTACCATGTTGTGATAGTTTTTGCCATACATCGACCCGAATCAGCCATGGTACACATGTGACCCCCATCCTGAATCACCCTCCCACCTCCCTCCTCACCCCATCCCCTGGGTTGTTCCAGAGCACCAGCTGTGGGTGCCCTGCTTCACCCTTCAAACTTGCACAGGTCATCTATTTTACATATGGTAATATACATGTTTCAGTGTTATTCTCTCAAATCATCCCACCCTCGCCCTCTCCCACTGAGTACAAAAGTCTGTTCTTTACATCTGTGTCTCTTTTGCTGACTTGCATATAGGATCATCATTACTGTCTTTCTAAATTCCATGTATATGCATTAATATACAGTATTTGTGTTTCTGACTTCACTCTGTATAATAGGCTCCAGTTTCATCCACCTCATTAGAACTGATGCTCCATTGTGTATATGTACTACAACTTGCTTATCCACTTGTCTACTGATGGACATTAGGTTGCTTCCATGTCCTAGCTTTTGTAAATAGTGCTTCAGTGAACATTGGGGTACATGTGTCTCTTTCACTTCTGATTTCCTCGGGATGTATGCCCAGCAGTGGGATTGCTGGGTTGTATGGCAGTTCTCTTCCCAGTTTTTTAAGGAATCTCCACACTGTTCTCCATAGTGCCTGTACCAGTTTGCATCCCCACCAACAGTGTAAAAGGGGTCCCTTTTTTCCATGCCCTCTCCAGCATTTATTGTTTGTAGACTTTTTGCTCATGGTCATTCTGATTTGTGTGAGATGATACCTCATTGTGGTTTTGATTTGCATTTTTCTAATAATGAGTGGTATTGAGCATCTTTTCATGTGTTTATTAGCCATCTGTATGTCTTCTTTGGAGAAATGTATGTTTAGGTCTTTTGCCCACTTTTTGACTGGATTTCCTTTTTCTGGTATTGAACTGCATGAGCTGCTTATATATTTTGGAGGTTCATTCTTTGTCAGTTGTTTCATTTGCTATTATTTTCTCCTATTCTGAAGGCTCTCTTTTCACCTTGCTTATAATTTCCTTTGTTGTGTAAAAGCTTTGAAGTTTAATTAGGTCCCATTCATTTATTTTTGTTTTTATTTCCATTACCCTGGGAGTGGGTCATGGAGGATCTGGCTGTGATTTATGTCAGAGAGTGTTCTGCCTGTTTTCCTCTAAGAGTTTGATCTAGCAAAACTATGAGCAGACTGAAGACTTCTTTTGCTGCCATGTTGTTGTTGTTCAGCCACTAGGTTGTGTCCGACTCTTTGCAGGCCCATGGACTGCACCATGCTAGGCTTCCCTTTCCTTCACTACCTCCTGGAGTTTGCTCATGTCCATTGAGTCAGTGATGCCATCCAACCATCTCATTCTCTGTGGCCCCCTTGTATGTTTTGGTTGTTTGTGGTTTATTTTTTCACAAAGTATTCATGTGGTCAAGGACTAATGCCACTTATCCATTTAAACCTGATCAATTGCAATAAGTTTTCTATGTCATTATGTTAAGCAGTGGTTATTTTTTGTTTTGCATATAAAGTTTTTCCTAAATAATGAATCAAGTGCTTAAATGGTTGGGAATTTATGAATATTCTGAATTATTTAGATTCAATGTCTCAAGTGTATTTTTCTTTAAAAAAAGTTTCTGGAATTCTTGGGTAAAGATCACAGCTTAAATATTTTTTGAATGATTCAAGAACTTGGATGCCAAATACCACACTGTCATTATAATCTTACCATCTCTTAGAATGCTGTTGCCAAAAGGTCATGCTGGGGCAAAGTCTCTTTTCCTTTGTGTCCATCTGAGAAGCATCATTGTACCCAGCAGAGTCAATGGGGAAGGAAGCTGTTTTCCCCGCTTGGTTATGGAAGCAGGCTCTGACCCATTCCAGAGAGGAACTTACTGACCTGCATCCCTATTTCTCTGTCAGTCTGGATGTATCTCCTAACTGATGTGAGCTGAAGTCTTGGTGAAGCTCCTGCCTGTGACCCATTGTTTGATCCTAGATGCTTCTGAAAGGTCTGCCTACTCTGTGGGAGCTACTGATCAATGGGAGTCTACAGATGGATGATGGGAGGACATGAGAAGAGATGGAATAATTTTGAGTTAATTTATGAAAACTAAAATGCCTTTCCAGGTTATTTATTTTTAATTCCAAAAGCTAACCTTGGTCCACTGCTGGAACGCTAGCTTGCACATTTAAACCTAAAGCAGTCAAAAGGTGAAGCCTGGACTGAGAATTCACACACGGAGAGAGGCACCTTCCAGAAACTGAAGAGAAAGGAAAACTTTGGCCTTAAAATCAAAGTGTAGACTGTGGACCAGCAACACCCAAGAACCTGGGAACTTACTAGGCATTTAGAACCCTGGACTCCAATCCAGGCCTGCTCAATGAGCATCATAATTTTAACAATATGCACAAACAAGTGTGAGAAGTGCCATTTTAGGCAGTATTAAGACAAGATGCTTGTTTTCTCACCTCTGGTCACCCTCCTGCATACCACTTTCTATCTCTCTAGGAGGAGTCATTTTGGAGCATGTCAGAGGAGCCTTATGGAAAAGTGTTTGCCTGTGTGGAGAAGTTAAGATCAGAAATGGCAATAACAAAATAATCAAGCAATAGAGCTCTAGCACGCCATATGTTGATAAGCTCTGTGCAGTTAGAGTGGGAATCCCCAGTGTTTGAAGGGCTGACCCTGAGCAATTAAAGGCTGACACTGAGAGGTTATAGCAGTGACATATCAGCAGGTTTTTGATAACTCAGCATGAGATAACACTGGGTAGAAACAGATGAAAGGATAGAATCACTCATGAGGTGTGGGATTGTGCCCTTTTTCTAGCAGGTTCCGTCATGTCTACACCTGACTGTCAAAAGCTCTGAATAAGAGAAGTGCTGTGATTGTTTTATATTGACCTTGGGTGGCCTACAGGACCTGGCGTTTAACTGATATCATGGACTTAGTTTGGAGCTGACTCATTGATGTACTCTGAAAGGACAATATTTAACCTTATACCTTTTAAAAGTGAGGTATAATTAAGCTCTAGTAAATTGCACAAATCTTCATTTCAACTAAATTTTGACAACAACATGTATTAACCATCCAAAGCAAAAAAAAAAAAAGAACATTTCCATTATCCCCAAAATCTCTCTTGTGCCCCTCACTGGCTAATTCAACTTGGGGTTTATCACCGTGCATTATTTTTCTTGTTTTAGAACTTTATATAAATCGGTTGATACATGTGTACTCTTATGCCTTGCTTCTATCACTCAGCACGTTTCTGAGAATCATCTATGTTTTTGATTGTACAGGTAAGTCAGGTTGCTGACTAGTATTGTATTGTGTGAACACACAAAACTTTACCTACATGTTGATGAACCCATACGTAGTCTCCAATTTTGAGCTCATAAGTTATACTGCTTTGGTCATTTGTAAATAAATCTTTTTTTTTGACATACATTTTTATTCATCTTAGATTATGACCCAGGAGCAGAATGTTGGTTCTTAGGATTGATGTGTGCTTGACTGTTAGAAATGGGGACAACCCAGAGGGATAGGGTGAGGAGGGAAGTAAGGAGGTTCAAGATGGGAGGGGAACATGTATACCTGTGGCTGACTCATCCTGATGTATGGCAGAAACCATCGCAATATTGTAAAGTAATTATTCTCCAATTAAAATAAAGTAATTAATTTTTTAAAATGGCCAAACAGTTCTCCACAGTGGTTGTACTGTTTTAAACTCTGACAAGAAATGTACAAGAATTCTAGTTGCTCCCTAACCTCACCAGTATTTGATGTCAGTCTTTTCAGTTTGGGCTTAAGGTCACATTTCCTTGGTAATTTGTAGATTCTTATTGTTCTTCTATTGCTGACTTAATAGGAATGGCATAGGTTAATTTCTCTGAACTGACAAGCCCCAGGCCTTTGGGACCTCAGAGCCCAGAGGATCACAGATACATTTTAATCAGGTCTGCTTTTGGAGATGGGAGATAGCTGCCTTGCACTTGTTCAGTTGCTCAGTGATGTCTGACTCTTTGTGATTCCATGGACTGTAGTCTGCCAGGCTCCTCTGTCCATAGGGTTTCTCAGGTAAGAATACTGGAGAGGGTTGCCATTTCCTTGGGAAAGGCCCTATTCCTCCAATGGGGAAATCCATTTTCTGTCCGGCCCCAACCTTTGAGAACTTGATGACACACCGTGGGGACGATTTGATGGCTCAGCATAGACTCGCTCTGTGGCCGAACTCTTGATGTTGTCCACGTGTCTGCCACACATGACCACTGAACTTTCACTGCAACTTGGCTACTTTCTCCTTACACTCTGTCTGAATTTCATCTCCACTTGTTATTCTGCTGTGAGTGAGAGGCTCTCCTCTCACTTGGGACTAGCTCATTGTTTTCTAGAAATTTGTTCCTTTAGGGTTCTTTGCATCCCCTGCTCTTGAAAGGAGTTTATAAAAGTTTGATTTTTGTAGCTTATCAGGCTGATTTTGGTGGTTGGCGTAAGAATGATGCTCTGTTAGGACTTTGTACATTTTAGCCAGAATCAAAAGTCCTGCACTCCCCACCCCACCCCCCACTTCATTCTTCTCTGTGATGTGCCAAAAATGTTCTCTGGATTAAAGCCTAAAGACTGACATCGCTTTAGAAATCATGAGCCAGGAGGCTCACAGTAACCCAGTGTGGAAACGCTGGAGCTAATAGAAGAGCCAAACTATGTAACACTTTCATGTTAATATTTTAAAGATTAAAATAGCATCCATTAAACCATGATAACTGTCACCCCCAAGCACATTACTAAACATCGCTGGGTCAAGTTTCCATGTCTATAAAATGAGAATAAAAAGAGTAGTTGTACCATGGTCTTGCTGTAAACTTATAGAAATTATATATGTAAAGAGCTTAGAGGTGTACTGCAAATACCTGAGAAATGAAACCTTAGCTGTTATCAGTATTAATATATTAGGACTAATGACAGTTAGTAGTTATAGCATTGGAAGTTTTGTTTTTAATCAAGGACTTACTTCTTCTCATCCTTTTGTATTGCAGTGTGTGCATGTGTGCTGTGCTCAGTTGCTAATTCATGTCTGACTCTTTGTGACCCCATGGACTGTAGCCCTCCAGACTCTTCTGTCCAGGGGATTTCCTAGGCAAGAATACTGGAGTGGGTTGCCATGCCTTCCTCCAGGGGATCTTCCCGACCCAGGGATCAAACCCATGTCTCCTGCATTGCAGGTCTTTACCACTGGGCTACATGGGAAGCCCTAATTAAACCTTCAAGCTTTCTCTAGGGCTTACTAAGAGTTAACAGAGCCAACCAACACTATAGTCAATATTCTAGTTCCATAAACAATGAGATCAGAAAATTGTGACTTAAAACTTTGTGCCTATGGTAACAGTTAATATTATTCAGCAATATCTCTGGTTCCCCTGCCTTTGGGTGTGATTGTACCCTCGTGCCTCCTTGACGTGAGGCAGGCAGGGCTGCATGACTTGCATTGACCAAGGAAATATGGCTGCAAATACATTGCTTCTGAATGAGTCTTTAAGAGCTCATTTGTAACACTTCATGCCTTCTTCCTCTAGCTGTGGGGACCAGGGATGTTCCAAGTGATGGAGCCTCTGAGCAAAGGTGTTTTGGAGTAGAGTCATAGCTGGGGCATGATGAACATGTAGGATAAGCTGAACAAACCTCAACTTTAGATGATGGAGAGTTTGGAGCTATTTGTTACATACACATCACTAAGCCTATATTGACTGATGGATAGGGTACTTTTAGGATATGGTTCAGACTGTTTGCTTTGCTTTTGTTAGGTACGACTGCATCTGGTGGAAGCACAGGTCAACAAGAGAACTCCTGGATACCAAAGTTTGGATGGAGGGGGAGCCAGAGGCACAGGTGCCAGAGAGTGAGTTGAAACCATATTAAGGCAAGGTGCCAAACATCAGGGTGTCCAAGTCTGTCCACAGATCAGGTGTGGGACTGGTGGGGAGAGGCAGGAAGTAGAGCCAGAAGGTTTGGAGCTGAGAAGAGGCAGTGATGGAGCAGGAACTGAGAAAGAAATCCTGGAAACAGGTAAGAGGGTTTATCCAAGGAGTCTCATTACCAGCAAAGGGAGAGCCGAGGCAGTCTCCTTGGGGACAGCTGTTGGGTGTGTGGTGGGCTACCTGGCTGCAGGTCACTGGGTCATGTCAGCAACTCCTCGGGGTGCTTTCTCTTTGGATGTACCCATTTTCACACCAGCAGGATTTCTGGGTACCCCACGGTCTGAGGAACAGCAGAGAAAGTCCTTCTGTTCTGGACACGTTTTGTGCTCATTCTTTTTCTTATGCTGAGGCTCTCTGGCTCCAGATTTAAAGAGAGATCTCTCTCTGATTAGCTGAAGAATCACACTCCCTTTGCCAGAGAGAACCATTTCTGGAACATCAAAACACGTATTTTGGCTCCCTTTTAGGGCACCTTGTCATTTAAATCATACAGAATGTTACAAATTCAGAGCTATCCATGTATGTTTCCAATTGGGTCAGTGATGTTAACATTGCAGCAGTGTAAGCAGAGCATTAAAAAAAAATTCCTCCAGTCCTTTTGGAATTCAGCTCATGGGCTTAACAGACATGTATTGACATAACTAACTTGTTCAACATGTCTTTCTGTAAGTTATAAGTGAGGGGAAAGTAAAGCTTTGCATTAAGCTAACAGATGAGATTTTTGTATTAGGGATAATATACTTGATACACACTAAAAGGATACATAACCCAAAGTGCAGTTTCATCATTTAAGGCAAAATGACCTCCTCCTGGGAACTAAGGATTATTTTACAGGAAATAGAAATAATAGGAAGACTTTCTGGGCACTCAGTAAAAACCTAGGATGTGAAATAACTTGACATGTGCCAATGGCCCTTTGGTAGAAGATGATTGTCAAGATTGTATGGCAAATGGGTTGCCAGGGCTGGAGAATGGACAATTCCTGTTATGACACACCAGGGACCAAGCTTTTAAAAAACGTGTTTCATTCTCTTGCCTCTTGATCAGCTAGAAAGGTAGAAAATGGTCTCATAAGTCTGTTTTTATCTGTGGCTATGAAGTGTATTTTTTAAAACATTTCTTATTATTGTTTTTATTTTGACAATTAACTCACTATGATAATAATATGCATTGACACACCAGCACATCCATCTATACAGAGTAGATGTTTAATAAATTCTTGTTGAAAGTCATTATAGAAATACATTTATAAAGTCGGAAATCTCCTTTGCCAGAAAGCTGAGAACTCTTCTGTAAGAAAAAAATTCAGGGCAGTAAGAAACATTTCAGTAGTTTGTAATATATGTGTGTATGATATGTATCATGTATATGTTATTCATACATATATAGGCACACACATACTTTATAGGAAACATTTCTAAAGAAATATTATCAAATAATCTTTAGGTGTTTAGAGGAAGATTTGTACAAGAAAGGTAGATTCAAAAAGAAAAGCTGCCTTAACTTACTTTATTGCTTCTTTGCTAAAGGTATTTATTCAGAACATCAGAAGTAAAGCTTTAAAGTCAAATGTCTGGAGAAATTTAAATATATGTGAATGTGTATGTTTAAATTGAAGAAGAATGTTGACAGAAATGAATCACTTTTAGAGAGAATTCCCAGGACCTGGTCCCTTTTAGGAAAGCTCTCCTGGTCCTTGTGCAAATACATGTTCCTTTAAAGTACTTGCCCATATAATTTATGGGTTTATGTCTGTATGCCTCTGTTTATTTTCGGTATAAAAGTCCTTGCTTATAAAAAGGGTAGTTAAGTATGGGACTACATAACTGTGAGCCCTTTTGCCTGACTTAAGAGTTTGGACTTAAGGAACATAAACTAAAGTCAGAGGTAATTCAATTAACATTCTGAACACACAAAGGTATGCTCGCTTCTCAGCTTTAGGGCACAAAACAGTCCCGTTAAATTATAGCAGTAATTACACCACACATGCACGTTCTTTAAAATTTCATGAATCACAAGGCTGAGCTCTAATTTGAGATGTTTGTGTCTGTCTCTGGAGAATCAACTGAAATAGAAATCTTGAAGTCAAAGAGCTCAACTCCATGTCCAGCTTCACAAAACAAAACCCATCACCTTCCAGTCTCAAGACACATTCCAGATTCTCCCAGTTTCCTTACCACTCATACTAACTCATCACTAAACTCTGTGGATGACAGCTCTGAAATAGCTCTTGAATCTGCCTACTTCTGCCCATCTTCCTTGCCATCGTCCTGGTCCAGGATGCCATCTTCTCTCGTTCATATCCACATCGGTCGTCGTCTGCCTGTTCTCTCCACCCCCATTATTGTCTTCTCCAGTCTCCATTCCACTTTGCATAGACCCAAACTTGTAATGAAGTAAGGTCACACCTGGAAGGCTGCGGCAAGTCTCAGTCTACACGTCACTTCTCCAGGCCTTTTCCTGGGTTCAACTCCCTTGCACCACTCTCCTGAAACCCCTTGTAATTCCTGTGTCATAACAAGTGTCACATAGGATTGTAACTCCACGGGTCCTTTTCTTTTTCAGTATATCGTAAGTTCTGTGAGGGTAGGGACTCTGCTCGTCTTGTTAATCCCAGAACCCTTGGCTTCCAGCCTGGGGTGAACTCTCAAATTTTGAAGGAATTTATCATAACTCTTTAATATTAGGCCAGTTTAGAACCACAACATGTACCAACACCTTTTAATGTACTAATATACTTCCAATACACTATTTTTCTCATGCTAGAACATTTATGGCTCTAAAGGAAAGTTCCCCAAGGTGTGGTGTATCCTAACAGCCCTTATTTTAATAAGAATAGTAAAATTTTATAAATTTTTTCTTGCACTAAAGTTACCAACTTAAATTTCTTCTTTTGACTTTGAGTGAAGTGCTAATCATGAGATTTTAAAGTATTTGTATTTTAGGTATGCTTTATGATATCTGAAATTTATAACTATGAAGTTATATAGAACTATGGTATAAAATGTGATAAGGAAATCTGCCCCTGGAATGTGTGGAATGGGGTGTGGCATTGATTTCCTTAACCGTGTTAATGTGTGAGATGACCTTTCATGTGTTTTTCTTATTTCTTCCTTTAACACCTTATTTATAGATTTTTTTCCCCCCATGACCAAAAAAATCTGTTTTGGTTTAGGCTGAGAAGAATGTGATGCAAGAAGAAAAATTACATGTGTCTTTCTGTATGTGTGTTTGTATGTATGCATATATGATGATTGATTAATGACTGTTATTAACCATAAGAAAAATGGAACATGTGGGACTTCTTGGAGAAGTTCATTCACAGCTCTATTGTTAAGGAAAGGTCATTGTCAGTTCAAGTGCATTCTTTTTTCCCCTAGCTTTATTGAGATATAATTGACACATAACATTGTGTAAGTTTAAGGTCAAGTGAAATCTTGTCTTTATTGCAAATGTTAAAAATGAGTACTATTGAACAGACTCAGTCCATTTTACACAAATAGTAGGAAATAAAAGCAATTCTCCTGGCAGAAGTCAAAACAAATATTTATTTAATTATTGTTATTCAGTTGCTAAGTCATGTCTGACTTTTTGTAACCCCATGGACAGCAGCACACCAGGCTCCACTGTCCTCCACTATAGCCATTGATAAAACTGCCCTAAAATCCCACAAGAAATATAAACCTAAGCATGTATATATATACAGAAATAATTGTAAGTGGCATGGTAATAACCCAGGGTGAGGAGGAGAGGGAAAAGTAGGTAAGGGTATGGAAGAAAATAGGAAAGGTCCTGAGTTGACAGTTCTTGAAACTGAGGGATGAGTACATGGTGAGTTATTGTATATTCTTCTGACTTCTGTATATGTTTGAAAGTTTCCATATACAAAGTTTTTACAGAGGAAAGAATTATGTAGAAGTAAAAACATCCTGAAGCTGATAAAGCTTAAGCCTGAGGACCACCACTGGATGGGTCCCTTCTAGAATGCTGGCAGGAGCCTCTATCTTCAAATGGTCATGTGTTTGTGTAAAATTTGTGAATGTAATATAATTTAACTAAAGTGGGCTAAAACTGCTGTCTCTTCCTATTTCAGAACCCCCTCTGTTATACTTCTCTTCATGGTGTTCAAGAGGTCATGGGCTTTGGGAGGACCTGCTAAGGGAAAGTTGAGTTGGGGATACAAATACAAAACTTATGGTGTGTTTACTTGTGGATGAAAAATGCAGATATAAAATTCCCAGCTGTGACTTTGACACCCCCATGATTATTGAAATATATTTATTATAAGTCTCTTCTGTGTATATTACCACTAGTTGTGCTAGTGTAGGAATGGCTTCCAGGAAGACTCCAGTCTCTGTCCCTCTGACGATTCACTCTGTGTTATGACTTGAAGCATAGGACCACAGATTGTATTGGGGTATGAGTGTGCTCCATGGAATGTGGCAGAAAAGTGTGTAGATGGTGGGGAAAGAAAGAAAGTTTGAAATGTATGAAGCCAGAAATCATTCAGTGGACATTTTTGCTAATCAACAGATATATAAAATTATATGCATTGTTTTTTTTATAATAAAGTGATACTTTAAAAAAATTTGTTTTCCAACTTGCTACATTTTTAAAAAATTTTATTTTTACTTTATTTTATAATACCGTATTGGTTTTGCCATACATTGACATGAATCCGCCATGGGTGTATATATGAGCTCCCAATCCTGAATCCCCCTCCCCCCTCCCACCCCATATCATCTCTCTGGATCATCCCCGTGCACCA
>SJYV01012287.1:112052-150874 GCA_006410875.1 Neotragus pygmaeus | reverse complement strand
CTGCTGCTGCTGCTAAATCACTTCAGTCGTGCCCGACTCTGTGGGACTCCATAGACGGCAGCCCACTGGGCTCCCCCATCCCTGGGATTCTCCGGCAAGAACACTGGAGTGGGTTGCCATTTCCTTCTCCTTTTGACCTTTTCCAAACTCTTCCAGTTGGTGATGGCTTATTAGTTCTGTGTTCCTTACTAGGACCTCCTGTTGTAAAACCACCCAGGCAAATGGTTACTATGGCAGCTGGCCAGGGTGGTCAGTTTCAGTCAGTGTGCTTCCCCTAACAGAGAGATGGGACCATGTGACAGATCTGGTCCATGGAATATAGACAACAGTGATGGACACCCCTTCCCAGCTTGGCCCCTGGTAGATTTGCTATGTGACCTTTCATGCCTTTTTCCCCAGACATTAAGGGGAGAACTCTGAGACCCTAAGGGATGAAAAACCCAAGGATGGAGGGAGCTTGGATCCCTGAAAGACTGTTGTTCGCTTCTCAGCTTCACCTGTATTGGACTATGACCTGGGAGAGAAATAAACCTTTGGTATGTCGCACCATGAGGCTGAGGTGTATTTGTTACAGGAATGTGTTATCTAACACAAAGGTATGGGGTGGAGAGAGTGTTGTGCCCTTCTCCTGTCTCTATGAAGAGCAAACTGGAGAGTCAGAGCACCTTGTCAGAGAATTTACAGACAGAAGTTAAACTGTGTCACAACTCCCAGAAGAAAGGAAAGAGACTCAGAAGGCTGGCCATGCCTTCCCTGGTCTCCTAAGGGTACGAAGCTAGAATCTTCTGTTCTCTTTCTCTCTGCAGGGGAACAGCAGGCAGATATCTAACACATCATGTTCTGCTGGCTCCACTGACAAGGAGACGAAATTCTATCACTCAGTCGACAGGAGACCTCACAGGTGACTAATTTAATCCCTGAGGCCTCTTTAGAAGGAGAAATGTCTCCTCTCTTAGCAACTCTTCCCTTTCCTTAGCCTGATTTCCACAAAGCAAGAGAGTCACCTGCACTCAGATCAGCTCAGCAGGGAACAGATATTCTTGGAGTGATTCTTGCACAATTTAGTGGGCTGAATTGAATAGCCATTTATTAGAATTCGAAAATAGTGCCTTTGGCATAACATAGCCTTGGGACTACACCCTGGAAATCACTCCATCCTGCACACAGCAGGGTGTTGAGAGGGATAGGATATACCAGGACCTGGGCAGGACCAAGTGAGATGAAGAGCTTTGACAGAGGAAGAAATCAGCGTCTGCTACTGCCTTCTTCAGAGAAGACAATGGCATCCCACTCCAGTACTCTTGCCTGGAAAATCCCATGGACAGAGGAGCCTGTTAGGCTGCAGTCCATGGGGTCGCTAAGAGTCGGACACGGCTGAGCGACTTCACTTTCACTTTTCACTTTCCTCCATTGGAGAAGGAAATGGCAACCCACTCCAGTGTTCTTGCCTGGAGAATCCCAGGGATGGGGGAGCCTGGTGGGCTGCTGTCTATGGGGTCGCACTGAGTCAGACACGACTCAAGTGACTTAGCAGCAGCAGCAGCAACTGCCTTCTTCACCTTTGGGCACTGGGATATCCTTGGTCACCATTCCTTGGAGACTGGAATCCCAAAGGTTAATGTAATGGTTTACTTAGAAAAACAGAGAGCTCAAATCTAGAACTCACATAGACCAAGGTTTGTCTCTCAGCTTTAGCATGTACTACCAGCTGTGTGTGTGTGTGGCGGGGGAGGGGGGGGTGGTGCTTCCCTGGTAACTCAGCTGGTAAAGAATCTGCCTGCAATGCAGGAGACCCCTGTTCAATTCCTAGGTTGTGAAGATCCACTGGAGAAGGGACAGGCTTCCCACACCAGTATTCTTGAGCTTGCCTGTGGCTCAGCTGGTAAAGAATTCACCTGTAATGTGGGAGACCTGGGTTCGATCCCAGGGTTGGGAAGATCCCCTGGAGAAGGGAATGGCTACCCACTCCAGTATTCTGGCCTGGAGAATTCCATGGACTAAACAGTCCATGGGTTGCAAAGAATTGGACACACTGAATGACTTTCACTTTCGCCAGCTTAGCAATATAACTCAACCTCTCTGAGTCCCTGTTTTTACACCAACAAAATAAGAACTGATGAAACCTAACTCACAGCATCCTTAGGAATGGAAAATGAAATAATGAGTAAAATGTCTGGTATTTAGTCGCCCTTGCTCCTGACCCCTCTTCAATATCTGGAACTGGGACCACACATTTTGGGATTTTCAAAGTCCCTGCTCTCTTTGAATTCTTGAAATTGACCTCACCATCTTACTGCTCCTCACTGGCCACTGTATGACATTTGCAGTGGAAAGAAGCTAGGAAAACAAGCTTGAGATTTCAGAGTAAAAGCCACTGCAGACCTATTATCCAGAGCCACATAGTACCTTAGGGGTTAACACCCTATTTAATGCTTAAAAGAGCCCTTGTATAATACCTAATCCTCAAACCACCCCAATCTCTACACTGCACTATAGCAATAGGAGAAAACCAGAGGCTGGCTGCTGCTGCTTGCTGCTAAGTCGCTTCAGTCGTGTCTGACTCTGTGCGACCCCATAGACGGCAGCCCACCAGGCTCCCCTGTCCCTGGGATTCTTCAGGCAAGAGCACTGGAGTGGGTTGCCATTTCCTTCTCCAATGCAGAAAAGTGAAAAGTGAAAGTGAAGTCGCTCAGCCGTGTCTGACTCTTAGCGATCCCATGAACTGCAGCCTACCAGGCTCCTCCGTCCACGGGATTTTCCAGGCAAGAGTACTGGAGTGGGGCGCCATTGCCTTCTCCGAGAGGCTGGCTAGCAAACCATATATTTTCCTGTCATATCTAAAACACGTAGGCAGGATACAAATAGATAGCAGGTACCCCTCTACTGTCCAGTCCTTTACCTGTGGCAGACATCACAAATCAACCACAGCACTCTTTCCCACTGATCCAAGACAAGGCATCAGAATCCTTCCCCACAGAGTAATCCAGTAGATACCAGCAATCAGTCAGAAATATCCTGCAAGTAGGAACCTATTCATCAAACCATAAACATTCACCCTCTGGAGTGGATGAGCCACAAAGTTGAACAAGGAGCCAGAGAGACACAGTGAGGAGGAAACCAAAACTGAGCTGCCAAGTGCCCACAAGAACCCATTTGCAAGTGCTAAGAAAATTTGGATGAAACCATGCAATCAGCCATGGAATCCAGGTTCGAATGGCTCGTTCCAAAGCATAGTCTACACTTTCTCTGTATTGCTTTACTGGGCATTGATTTCCCTAGAGTAAGGAGGTTTTCTCTAGAGAATGAGCAAAGCGTGCAAAGAGGGAGGTCATTTTCACACATTTCCAGGCATTGTTAACCAATCTGCTAACTAAACATAAGTATCAGCAACACCAGTTAACCAAAGTTCATCTCATCTCCAGTTCTGTTAACAAGACAGTGACATACAGCTCAGGGTGTCAAATCTTCCAAGGCAGGGATCCTTGTCTTGGTGAACAGCCATGAATCAACTAAACAGGATATGCCAGGATGTTTAAGAAGGCCATATATTTATTTACGAGTGAATGACCAGTTCAATATTTCTGCCAGTTACCTTTATGGTTTTTATGAGATTTGGATAACGCTTATTTATTGCCCATACAGTTTTCCACTCACAATGGAGCTCTGTTGGATATTTAAAGACATTTCTAAATGTTTTCTGCTGGTCTCTCTGGAATGAATAAAGGAATCTTTTTTCTTTGGGCTTCTCCAAGGAACTAATGCAAAGTTAATTTGGATGATAAAATGATACATTTCAAACATCTTCATGCATGGATTATATTATTTGAAACTTTTCAGAGATTAATCATGTGGTTTGCATCACCAACTTTATAATTTTCATAACAAAGCTGGTCAGATGNTAATTTGGATGATAAAATGATACATTTCAAACATCTTCATGCATGGATTATATTATTTGAACCTTTTCAGAGATTAATCATGTGGTTTGCATCACCAACTTTATAATTTTCATAACAAAGCTGGTCAGATGAGGAGCCAAAATGTATCTTTTACAATGAAATAGTCTACAACAGGAAAGCATCTTGTATTTCTGCTGTTGGACTGTGCTAATGTTATTGGCAATCCAAGGGTTGAATTTGTTTCCAGTATGGGCAGTAACTACCCAAGATGAAACTATCGCTTACAACAATTGTTAACTACAATAGTAATAGCTTCTGTTTATTGAAAGTTTATTTTGATCAAACCATATGCACAGTGCCTCAAGTTGGGAAGGTAAAAATCATTTATCCTGTATTTTCCTGAAGAAACTGAGACTCAACATTGGTAATAAACATCTCCAAAGATCCCCAGCTGGTACAGGAAAAAACAGGACTCACAAACAAATCAGTCCAGTTTAAAGGCTTGTTCCTCTCCAGCTATGCTCTGTTGTCCTTGTGGCCTCTGCCTTCAAGATGCCCTCCTCCCTCAAGTTATTTTATGTGGCCAGATCCATGAAGAAAAAAGAATCAAACTGACTGCCAAATACTGTGTAGACATAACAAAAAGCTAATTGACTGCAACTCTTATTTTCCAGCCTACTCTTGCGGTTTCAGGGGAAGTCATCTCACCGTGGAGACAGCGACCCACTGGTTTGAAGGGCCAGGGGCTGTGTTGTCCAGCTCAGTGGAGCCAGGCAGCAGAGTCTCATCTCCTGCTTAAGTGTTCATGTCCCCTGTGTCCCTCACGTCTGGCTCTCTACCAAATACCACTAGGACAGCATCCCTGACACCACCCCACCACCACAAACCACACCGGCAGCCTCACAATATCTCACTCTGTGACACATTGGATGTGTCAGGCAAACAGTGCTATTTAATAGAGAATACAGGGCTATATATTAGATGTGACTGTTCTCATTCTATTTTCCCCATCTCTCGAAGTAAGTCATTTTACACACTAGAAAACTAGGTTTCACTTGGGTCCGTCCAAAGTCACATAAAAAGTAAAGATGGGGACTGGAAGGCAGGCTGCCATCCCATAGCCCAGGCACTTAACCTCTCCTTGTAGAGGCTGAGGACCTTTCTCCAAAGGGGCAAAGTAACATCCTCCCAGGACAAACCTGTAGGTGGTCTCAGAACTGGGGCAAGAACTGGGGCTCTCTCATTCTAAAACTTTCTCCACCATTCTCTCTCCCTATTTGTTCCCACAGCAGCTAGACACAGGCAATGGACCTGCTATACATCGGGAACTATGCCATATGCTAACAGAAAAAAACAACAGCAAAGCAAAAACAAATTGAAAGAAGTTGTGACTCCTGTCCTCAGCAGCCCCAGAGTCAGACTGCCCTGTGTTAGACTCCTGCCTTTGCTACCAACCAGCTTTGCAAACTTGGACAGACCATTTGACTTCGCTGGACCTCAGTTTCTCTATTTGCAGAATGGGATAATGTTAGTGCCTACTTTAGGAGGTTACTACGAGGATTAAAAAGAAAGATTACTAACGCAAGTTTAAATGGGATAAGGTATGTACAATGGCTGTACATTCTCTGAATTTTTTAAGCTCTTAGAAAATAGTGGAAGCAACTTTATTTTTGCTAACACATTAAAATATACATACAATTATACTCACATGTTGATATCCAAGTACCAACCTAGATTTACAAAGAGGAATTCTAAAGGAGGAGATTGAGGTGTTAAGTGGAATGGTCTGGATGTTCTCATAATTGAAATATGGATTACCTTGATACTTGAAAGCTGGATACATAAAATTCAGATAATGATTAATAATTATAAACTTGTAACTCACGAATTCCTGGGTACTAGGATCTTGACATGAGGCACTGTAATCCTTACAATTCTATCATTTAATATATATGAAGAAACCAAAGTTCAGAGAGGTGAAGTTGTTACTGAAAATGCCAGACCATGTACCTGATGCACAGGGAGGCCAAACAACACCAAAACATCAGAGCTGGGAACAGAGAATGGTTTACTGAGGGCCCTGCAAGGAGAACTGGGTAGCGTCTGACTCATTCGAAAAGAACCTGATGCTGCGAAAGATTGAAGGCAGGAGGAGAAGGGGATGAGAGAGCATGGGATGGTTGGATGGCATCACCGACTCCATGGACATGAGGTTGAGCCAACTCCGAGAGCTGGTGATGGACAGGGAAGCCTGGTGTGCGAAGAGTCGGACATGACTGAGTACCTGAACTGAACTGAACTGAACTGAACTGAACAGCAAGGAGATAGGTGGCTCCTGCCTTAAAAACCTCAAAAGCTTTCAGCAAAGCCCTCTTAGGAAAAAAGTGCGGGAGAGGCATAGTGAGTTTTTACAAACTTCTTAGTGATAGCCGTTGCTCTTGAGGTCAGTCACGGTCAGGTCACAAATGATCCCGTAAATCTCCACCAAAAAAATGTTACTCTCTGTTCTGACGAGAAAGGGCAAGGCTCTCAAGGCACAGCTTTCACCCTCTAAGTCCCAGGTCCTGGCTGAGAAGACACAGATCTCAGCTGGCGGCTCTCTCAGGGTTCAGTCCCCAGGCCCCGCCAACCTGTCATCACCGAGGGAGCCAGGTGCCCAACCCACCTGGCCCTTGGGCTCCCCAGGGTCCTCCGGCCACCCACACTGCAGGGGCAGCACCCACAGACCACGTCCCAGGGAGGCCGCTGCCATCAGGTTGCAGAGGCAGGGATGGGGGAGAAGTTTGCCGTGGCCTCAAGGCCGGGACCCAGCCAGTAGGTGGACTTGGCGAGGGCTCTGGAAGCCCTGCTGGGCACACCCCTGAGCCTGTTCCCTGGGCCACAGCTCACCCACTGGTCCAAGGCCCGGTGAGCCAGAGAGCCAGGGAGAAGGCCGGGATCCATCTCTCACCTTCATCTCCTCCTCAGGACGACAACTCCAGTGACCGTTGATAGACCGGCCCACTAACGGTCGCTGTTGGACAGTTATTCACTTGGGGGAGGGGCCCACTGCAGCACCGGCCAATGGCTGAGCGGGACCACTAACTGGCGTTCATTGGCAGTTGCTCTCTTGGGGGATGAGCCCACTGCAGGTGCCGACCAATCACTGAATGACCATTAACGGTCTTTCGGTAACGGTTTCCTGGTAACCAGGCGCAGGGTAACAGTAGGCAGCGATGGCTGGGTGCTAAGGGTTGCGCACGGGCATGGCCAGGAGCCCTCAATAGTGACTTGCCAAAGGCCACACGGCCACGAAGTAGTTGCACCGAGAGTCAATCCACACTTGTCTGACTCTAGCCTATTCTTCCTTTCTCTGTAAAGGCCTCTGGGGATTGCTCAGAGAGCGGTCAAGTGAAAAAGGCTACCCAAGGAGAATGGAGACCACAGATACCATCCAGCTGCTGCATATGGTCTGTGGACAGAATTCAGAAGGTATATGAACTTGAATGGGAATAAAAATCACATCATCCTTTTCATTGCCATTTACCTGAAGCTTAGCATAGCCTTCCATTTTGAATCTAGGCAATATTCAACAACATTATCAGCAGTGCCTGTAGCTCCTTCATCAGTAAATCTGTTGGCCAACACCCCAGAGTGATAAAGCATGTGCTCTAGCTCCAAAGACAGACTTCTCTCTACTCTGCTCCACTGCACGCTTCTATCAATAAATGTACCACTCTCTCTTAACTGCTTGCTCACTTGATCAGCTCTTAACCTTGAATGGAACAGCTCTGAGGCCATAAACCCTCTTTGTTCATCTATGAATAATGAATCTTAGCATCTGATCTAGAACGTGGCACAGCACTGGCCTTAATAAATGCTTTTTGTCTATGATAGGAGAGCAGCCTTTCACTATCTCCTAGGGACCCCACTTTGTGCTATTCATGCCAACCCAGGGACCTGCTTCTAACACACAGAAAATGGCAAGGGTGATGGATGTCACTTCAGAGAGATTATAAAAGGCTGTGGCTATGGTATGGCACACTCCGGCTCTTGCCCTGATGGAAAGGACCACCTGGCAAGGAATGGAGGGAAGCCTCTGGTCATCAGCCAGCAAGGAGGCTCTCAGTCCAAGAGCCCACAGGGGATACTACCAAAAACCACTAGGTGACTTGGAGATGGATCCTGCCCCAGTGAGCCTTCAAATGAGACCACAGACCCTGAGGCAACACCATTAATACAGTGAAAGACACCAAGTTCGAGTCTCCAGGTAAGTCATGCTCAGACTGCCAAGCCAAGCCCCAGAAACTGTGACTTAATAAATGTCATTTTTAAACTGCTAAATGTTTTTTTGTGGGAGAAGGGCAGTTTGTTTGATACATAGGAACAAAAAACCGATACATTGTCTATCAGGATAAAGGAGAAAGAGGAGAAAAGGTAGGAGGGAGAGAAAGTGCAAGGGGACAGAATTCTCTGTTGCCATCTCCTCTTTGGCCGTAATCTGGGGATCACTCTTTGACACTACAGCCCCTTACTCTTGACTCCTTCTTGCTCCCCTCAACACCAGTAACTGTAGCATGACTTTGTCTGTGCCAGTGTCTGCCATAGGGACGATTTGAACTTTCCTATCATGCTCACATCATGCTCTGTGATTCATTCCAGAATTTTATTGTAACAAAATGCCTTACTTCATCAGGACAGAGGCCAAAATTGGTTAGCGTTCTTTCAATGTTCTTATAATGACTCCAAGCTTATCCAGTGAATTGCACAAGCCCATTTTGTTAATGTTCACTTGACTTCCAAGGAATTTCCAAGACTCTTGACAGTTAGGACATCTGGTCCATAAAAATCACACAGACATGGTCAGTTGCCTCTGCCAGTTGTCCTCACCCAAGCTCTCAGGACCCCACACCATCCACCTGCTAGAAACGTGGATTTACATGCTCCCACCTTCATCCATGCCTCGCTTTTACAAGGATCTGCTTTAAACTTAGGAACACTAAGGTTATCATCAGAGGCTCCTGCCTGGCCTCCAACAGGTTTTTTTTTTTTCATCTTTTGGCTCTGTCCCATGACATGTGGGATCTTAGTTCCCTGACCCCTGCTCCCTACATTGGCAATGTGGAATCTGAATCACTGCACCACCAGAGAAGTCCTCCAACAGGCTTTTGCTGGGAGTGGAAGTGCCAGCTAAGAGACTCCCAAAAAAGAACTCTCAGAGTCCCCTTATTTGAGGGGCCAAGCCAAGCCTGATTCCATTGCACACAACACTCACCCCATATATGTAGTGGCTTCATTTGTGTTGCCTTATTTCTTCCATTTCCATTTCATGGGAAACCATACTGTAGATTTAATAATAGCTCTTCAATTGGGAAAAATGCCTATTATATGAAATGTACACATCAATTTTTTATATCAAACATACTGAGGCATGGTTTACATACTATATCCATTCGAATGCACCCATTCTAATTGTACAATTCAATGAGTTAGACTAAATTTTACTCCTGTGTAACTACAACCACAGTGAATACACAGAAACTTTCCATTATCCCCCAAAGTTTCCTCATGTCTCATCTCAAATAATTCCCACACTTCTTTCCCTGGGCAACCACTGATCTGTTTTCCGTCATTATAGATTAAACTTGTGTTATGTAGAGTTTCATATATCTAGAATGACATAATATGTCTGCTTTTGTGTCTGGTTTCTTTCACTCAGCATAATAAGTCTGAGTTTCATCTGCAGAGTCAAATTGAATGTATCCAGCTTGACAGGTAGTTCATCATTTTTTAGTGCTGAATAGTATTCCTGTCTACTTGTTTTTTTCTATGATTTTTTTTGGCATTTTGAAACTTTATTAAAGAATAATTGACATGGACTAAACTGTAGCAAAGCTATACAATTTGATCAGTTGTAACATATGCATATATCTATGATACACACCTAGATTTTTTATAAATAAGAATTTTTAAAAACATAGCACAGCTCAGAATGGTGAAATAATTCCTCTGTTTGAGTCTTCTCTGGGAACCCCAGGTGAATACTTGCCCCTGCTGCTGCTGCTGCCACTGCTTGGTCGCTTCAGTTGTTTCGGACTCTGCATGACCCTATGGACTGCTGTCTGCCAGGCTCCTCTGTCCATAGGATTCCCTAGACGAGAGGACTAGAGTGGGTTGTCATGCCTCCTCCAGGGGATCCTCCTGACCCAGCAATGGAACCCAGGTCTCCTACACTGCAGACAGACTCTTTCCTGCTGAGCTACCAGGGAAGCCCAATATTTGCCTCACATTTGGTTAACTAGAGAATCTTTGCTGACTTACAAAAAAATCTGTGCTAAGGTGATTTGCTGCCTCTGATGAACAACCTTTTAAAAATAGACTTTTTGCCGAAAACAAAACCAACAAAAATAATACTTAATGGCATCTCACTACATTCAATATTGCTATGACAGAAATCTCAGCTATAGTGACATGAACCCAGATCAAACCATATCAAGAAATAAAGAGTGGGGACAGAAAGGGATTTGTTAGCTTTGTTGGCTAACATAAATGAAATGCCCAGGAACTTCAGGCATAGCTGCATCCAGCAGTTCAGACATCATCTTCTTCTTTTTCAGTCTTGCTTTCCTCCCTGTTAGCTTCAGTCTAAATCTGCCATGTTTGGCCTGCTGCAGTTCCAGTTTACTTTTTTCTTGAATCACTCATAAAAACAAACTACCTTGGGTATGTGCATTGGAAAAAATTAATGCAGGGAACTGATTACACAGGTGAGGGGATTGGTTAGAAGACAACCTGGGATACGGACTAATCCAGAGATGAACCACATTAGAAAGGCACTGCCTTTCATATCAAAGAGACAAGGAGAACAGCATGATGAAACTGAAGGCGTGATGTACCCAGAGGCTGGATACCCGCCTGCTGGGGGCTGGAGCCAGAGAGGAGCTGCTGTTGCTGCTGGAGACAATGATTAATACAGGGCTGCTAAACTGCTAAGTCACTTCAGTCGTGTCCAACTCTGTGCGACCCCATAGACGGCAGCTCACCAGGCTCCCCCGTCCCTGGGATTCTCCAGGCAAGAACACTGGAGTGAGTTGCCATGTCCTTCTCCAATGGATGAAAGTGAAAAGTAAAAGTGAAATCGCTCAGTCGATTCACTGCCTCGCTGACCCTCAGTGATCCCATGGACTGCAGCCTTCCAGGCTCCTCTGTCCAGGGGTTTTCCAGGCAAGAGTACTGGAGTGGGGTGCCATTGCCTTCTCCGGATTAATACGGGGAGGGAGAGAAAAAACTACCCTGGTCTCTCCCTCCTTTCACCCTCAGTCTACGCATGCACGCACGCTAAGTTGCTTCAGTCATGTCCGACTCTTTGTGACACCATGGACTGTAGTCCACCAGTCTTCTCTGTCCATAAGATTCTCCAGGCAAGAATACTGGAGTGGGTTGCCAGCCCCTTTTCCAGGGGATCTTCCTGACCGAGAGAGCAAATCCGGATCTCTTACATCTCCCGCATTGGCAGGCTGCTTCCGCCATCTGAGGAGCCCAGTGCCTTCCATTGGCCCAAACCAGCTAGAAGTCAGTTAGCAAGGGGTTGGGGAAATGTAGCCTCCAAGGGGCAGGCTTCTGGAATACAGACAAATGTAGAGGAAAAGCAAAGAAGCAGGAGACAAGCTCTGAGGGCAAAATGCCCCACATAATCCTTGTGGAAACTGAGCTTGCTAATATTGGGCTGGCCAAAAAGTTTGTCCATGTTTCTGTACCATCTTACAGAAAATACCAAGCAAACTTTCTGGTCAACCTAATAGCTCCAACAGAAGCCTTAGAAAGGTGCTTGATTTGTTCAGGTATGGGTGTCAGGCCCACTTCTAGTGCTAAAGGCGAGGTGGGGGTGGTAGTCAGCCCACAGACACCAAGAGAAGCAGGACAGCCCCGAAAGCAAAAGCAAGGTGCTCTCAGCCTACATGGATGCAGGGTTGGCAAAGATATCCACTGTGTGCTGCTCCATGGGGATGGGTACCCAGGGCTGCACAATTGCAGATGGCCCAACTTGAGTGAGTCGCACATGGCAGAACTGCAGGTTTGCTAGGATGCCAAACTATGGCCAAGGTCAGGATCTTGCTGATATAATCCCAGTCCCTGGGAAATCAGGAAAGGGAAAGAAAAAAATAATTCAAGAAAAGTGGTATTTCTGTCCCTTCTAATGAGGCTCCCTCATTCTCAAGCCTGGGTTTCATAGCATGAGACCCAGAGCCTGGGTGGGAAAAGCAAGTTTAGGAAACCAGTCCCAGGAAATGTAAAAGCCACATGTCTAAATGGTCTTCAGCGGCATTTTGCCTTCTAAAGGAGATACTTTGCAACCCAAATGTGGAGGCCAAAGGATTTCCTACGAGTCTTTTATGATCTCTATAAATTTCAAGAGAGAGAATTGGTGAGCAACTGGGCTCTGTCACTGTCAGGGCGCTGATTGAACGTGCCTTTAATGGAGTCTCCAGAAGCCATAAAAATGCATGAAAACAGCCTTCTGGACACAGGCAAGCCTGATGGATGGAGCGGTGACACCCAGTAAAAGCCAAATGGGTTGGGCTTGTACTCATGCCTGAGAAAGAGAATACATCTCAGTCTCTTAGGATAGAACTTGCACTTGGAGAAGCATTAAGAATTCTATGTAAAATTTCTCCCCCGGGAAATGTACACATGCATACACACAATCCAAAATAAACATTGCATGTGGAAGGTTTTTACATAAGAGTATTCCTCAGAAGTTAAAACCTTGGGTACTCCAGTGGGTTGAAAAGCATGACTGCCCCCAATTTATTATCCACCCAGGACTTCAAAATATGACTCTACTTGAAACTAGGGTCTTTACAGATGCCATTCTACACATTTTAAAGTGTTTGCCAAATTGAGGGCTGCTAATGGTACCTCCAGATGAAATGGGGCTTCCCTGGTGACTCAGCTGGTAAAGAATCCACTTGCAATGCAGGAGTCCCTGGTTCGATTTCTAGGTCGGGAAGATCTCCTGGAGAAGGAATGGGCTACCCATTCCAGTATTCTTGCCTGGAGAATCTCCATGGACTGAGGAGCCTGGCGGGCCACAGTTCGTGGGGTCACAAAGAGTCAGACACAACTGAGTCACTAAGCACAGCAGAGCACAGATAAAACGAGATGATGTAGAACACATATTATTGTTATTGTCGTTCAATCGCTAAGTCGTGTCAGACTCTGCGACCCCATGGATTGCAGCACGCCAGGCCTCTCTATCCCCCACTCTCTCCTGGAATCTGCCCACGTTCACGTCCACTGAATCTGTGATGTCATCCTCTGTCACCCTCTTCTCCTTCTGCCTTCAATCTTTCCCAGCATCAGGATCTTTTCCAATGAGTATCATGTAATAAATGTACAATGAATGTTGCCTATTGTTACTACTACTTAGAAGAGATGGAGGGAAGGATGGGAGGGGAATTACTAAAAACTTGCTAATACTCACTGTGACCCTGAAATCACAGAGCTGCATCATAAGCGAGTACAGGAGGGAGACCTTCCTTACCAGACAGGCCACCTTCCTTCCCCATAACTCATCAGTTCTGGTGCCTGAGAGACCTTTAACTGAAATCTCCTGAGAGGGAGAAACCTCCTTCTCTGAGTACAGATGCTTGTGAGATCCTGCCCTGATGAAGCAGAGCACCCACCTTGCCCTAGAACAAGTCTGTCGCAGTCAGATGGTCGCCTGATGGTGCAAGCTGTCTAGGAAGTTTAGGAGCTCAGTTCAACACTCAGATAAGAAAATGCACTGAAGCCCTTTATTCCTGACATGGGCATATGGTAGAAATCATGTGGCATGCACTAAATTATTAGAATACTCATTTATTTTGGAATGTGTATGAAGTAAATGGAACAAAATATGTACCCTTTTCAAAAGTACTCATTCCCTCTGCTAGGGGCAAAATACCTCTTGTAGGAAGGTATTCATTCAAAATAAATTATCTTTGGGGGGAAAGCACATGCTTTTCTAAGGGAGAATGTTGTTCTCCATAGATTTTCGAATTCAAGGGCTGTCTGTTATGTACATACACATATGTGTATTAAATGCCAAGTTGGAAAATCATTGACCATAATTATTAAAAATTGAAAAGGCCTAGGTACTCAAAATAACAATAACTTAGAATGTTTTTCTCACACATAAATAAGAGATATTCAAAGCCAGATCCTTTAGAGTTACTATGGAAACTCACGGTGTTATTAACATGAGACAGGCATGCTCCTCTCCTCCCGCTTTGCTAAACTCAAAGGGAGTCATTTCTAGCCTTAGAGTTACCATCTGGTCCAAGATGGCTGCTGGAACCCCAGCTACCACATGTGCATTCTAGGCCAGCAATGGATGAAGGAGGGCAAGACAAAGGAGTCCATCTCCCAAGTGCATCACCTTTTTTCACAATTTCCCCCTAAACTGTACAACATTTCCATAGTCATTCACACTCCCTAACTGTAAGTAAAACAGGAACGTTGTCTTTTTGTTGGGTCCATTACCACCTCACTAAAATTGAGGCTCCATTACACTTCAGAGGATTCAGTTCAGTTCAGTTCTGTGACTCAGTCATGTCCAACTGCGATCCCACGGACTGCAGCATGCCAGGCTTCTCTGTCCATCACCAACTCCTGGAGTTTATTCAAATTCATGTCCATTGAGTCAGTGATGCCTTCCAACCATCTCATTCTCTGTTGTCCCCTTCTCCTCCTGCCTTCAATCTTTCCCAGCATCAGAGTCTTTACCAATGTGTCAGTTCTTCGCATCCAGTGGCCAAAGTATTGGAGTTCCAGCTTCAGCATCAGTCCTTCCAATGAATATTCAGGACTGATTTCCTTNGAATGTGAGGTCAAGTGGGCCTTAGAAAGCATTACTACGAACAAAGCTAGTGGAGGTGATGGAATTCCAGTTGAGCTATTTCAAATCCTGAAAGATGATGCTGTGAAAGTGCTGCACTCAATATGCCAACAAATTTGGAAAACTCAGCAGTGGCCACAGGACTGAAAAGTCAGTTTTCATTCCAATCCCAAAGAAAGTCAGTGCCAAAGAATGCTCAAACTACCACTCAGTTGCTTTCATGTCTGACCCAGGAGCAGTGCACTAAAAATGGTTTAGGCAATTTGAGCTTCATGGTTAAAGTACTGGCTGTTAGATAATTATTCATATTTCCAAAATATAATAGTGGCTTTTAAAGACAAACTATAAGGTCATTTACAATGTGTTTAAAAAAAATCATCTGTTTTGCATATGTTCTCCATAGAATTCGATGACAGTGGGGATATGAATTAGTAGAATATATGCAAAATACAAATAGAAATTTTAGTAAACATTAGTCAACAGTCACATTAAATAGTTGGTGTATTTTTATATAGACCAATGTGTTACATTAACTAGCAACAGTTACATTAACTAGTTAGTGTATTTTTTTTAAGACCAATGTGTTTTTAGTTTAACTTTATGAAGAAGTTTTAATTCAGTCACTCAGTCATGTCTGACTCTTTGTGACCCCTTGGACTGCAGCATGCTGGGATTCCCTGTCCATCACCAACTCCTGGAGCTTACTCAAACTCATGTCCATCGAGTCAGTGATACCAAGATTAGTAGGATCACAAAAAAATGGAAACTCATGTTCTTACTTAATGCTCAAACAAGGTGCTCAATCTGAGGTATAATACTTTATGTGATGGGGAAAAACTAGACAGCTTCATAAAAGTGATATAGAAATATCCTTTTTAGAATGACTGAAATAGCTGAAGACATTTTTTAGCAGAGCAAAACTGCACATGGCACATAACAGTCATCTCAATGTTAAATGCATTGATTTATTTTAGAGGTATAACTTTGTATGTTTTAAGAGATTAAGGTAACATTAACTGCTTGAAACTGTAGGGAGAATATTTGGTTTCACAACAAAGGTTTAACATTCCAATCATCAGACAGACCATGATCTTCTAGCCAAAATCATCACCCCCTCTCCCTCTCCACAGAGTCCAAAAGACTGTTCTATACATCTGTGTCTCTTTTGCTGTCTCGCATACAGGATTATCATTNACTGTGAAGAAGGCTGAGTGCCGAAGAATTGATGCTTCTGAACTGTGGTGTTGGAGAAGACTCTTGAGAGTCCCTTGGACTGCAAGGAAATCCAACCAGTCCATTCTGAAGGAAATCAACCCTGGGATTTCCTTGGAAGGAATGATGCTAAAGCCGAAACTCCAGTACTTTGGCCACCTCATGCAAAGAGTTGACTCATTGGAAAACACTCTGATGCTGGGAGGGATTGGGGGCAGGAGGAGAAGGGGACGACAGAGGATGAGATGGCTGGATGGCATCACGGACTGGATGGACGTGAGTCTGAGTGAAATCCGAGAGATGGTGATGGACAGAGAGGCCTGGCGTGCTGCAATTCATGGGGTCGCAAAGAGTCGGACACGACTGAGCAACTGAACTGAACTGAACAACCTGATCCATATCTCTGAGTTCTTCTACAGGAACCAAGGTCCCCACCCAGGTAGAGGATGGTAACTTCAGACTGAACACAGGAGCATTAGACCTCACACTGGTTGGAACCAGAATGTTGATGACTGAGATTCCTGGCCCACCACTCTCTTAGCTCACCACCAACCAGTCAGGAAACTTATACATCTGATAGCCCTGACTCCAAAATTTGCTGTTAAAAATTGTTCCCTAAAATCATGGGTGAGTTCAAGTCTTTTGAGCATGAGCTGCCCATATAGTTGGCCCTTGAAATAAGCCTTTCTCTGCTCCAAACTCTGGCATTTCAGTTTATGTCACCTCACTGTACGATGGGCACAGACCTCAAAGCAATGTAAGTCACCTCCCTAAGCTTCAGTGTTCCCATCTGTAAAATGGGGTGGGGGAGGGGAGATAACAGTACCATCTTACAGGATTGTTGTGATGGTAAAATGAACAAAAACTACATCTTGACGTGTAATAAGCATTCCTTGGCCATTAGCCATGAACACTGAATGAGACAATTATAGCACCCAAGACGGGACACCAAATAAAGCACAAATCACACACTTCATTTGGATGAGTCAGTCTCCTTTTTGCTAGACATTCTGAATAGTGACTACATTCTGGATATCTGGCCAGGAAAACCAAATGCTATAATAATATCTGTTCAAAAGAATATTTATAAAGATTAGTAAATATGCTATCTCTGTGTCCGTGGGCAAATCACTTCTCTGAACTTTGATGTTCTTATCTGTTAAATGAGAACAATCTATACAATGAATGACCATGAAGATTAAAAGTGACAACACATGAAAAATGCCTGGGACACTGTGGGTTTCAACAAATGACAGCTATGAATATCTTTATCCTGTTTCACAGCTCCTTCTCTAAAGCCCTAGGCCCCAGAACTGTTTAGGGAATCAATAAAGGTGCATATACAGTGTACTTTGTGATATTCATAGTGGGTCTAGGGAAGTAGATGATCATTAAATGCAGCAGTACTTCTGCAGTGGGATCTGTGAAAATTCACAGAAGGGTGATCAATCATGTGGATTAAGCAACAGCGCTAGTAGGTAAAGGTCAGGTTTAGCCAAATGACCAGAGGTCAGGGCAGGTTTCAATGACAAATGAGCAATGAAAACACTCAGTTTTCAGAATTTACAGACTTGCAGAGAAGGGATAATGAATTTGTACTTCTGTCTCAGGGATCAGAATCTTTAGTTTCTCACTCTCTTCCCTGAAAGGGGCAATGGAAACAAACATCTTCATTTCCCAAAACATGGCAGGCTTAACTATCTTAAAAGGAGGGGAGTGGGGATGAGGGGGTGGGGAAATGATGACAGTATCCCAATAAGAATGATAAATGCAAAAGGAGGAAGAGAAAAAGAAATTGGTCCAAAATGGAAACTAATTTTAGTAACAGCAATGGATTAAAAGGAAAAAAAGTCCTTGCTTACAAATTCAAAAACAAAAACTATCACACTGACGTGTCTTCCCAAATTTGGTTGAAACATCCCTCCTGGTTTTGGAGAGGTCTTCTCTTAAGCCGCTGCCAAGAACACATTCCCATGGCCAAGTGAAAGACTTAAAATTGCGAATGCAAATGCAAACACGGAGCAGCCGTTCCAGTAACAGCCAGAGCAAGACTCTGGTGCTCCAGACACCTCCTGGATGACAAAATTAGTTCATCTGCGAAGGTGTCCCCAGTCTTTAGCTGGGTCCAGAAAACATTTCAATTGCTAAAAGTATGTGCTGCTGCTAAGTCGCTTCAGTCGTGTCCGACTCTGTGCGACCCCACAGACGGCAGCCCACTGGGCTCCGTCATCCCTGGGATTCTCCAGGCAAGACCACTGGAGTGGGTTGCCATTTCCTTCTCTGATGCGTGAAAGTGAAGTCGCTCAGTCGTGTCTGACTCAGTGACCCCATGGACTGCAGCCTACCAGGCTCCTCCATCCATGGGAGTTTCCAGGCAAGAGTACTGGAGAGGGATGCCATTGCCTTCTCCGCCAAAAGTATATAAGTGCTACCAATTTCACTGATACGTTCTGAGCTCCCTATCAAAATAATTAAAGTGTATCCAAAATACAGGGACAGTTTCCATGCACTGAAGTTGAGCATCCTCAGAGAGAGAAGGACGAAGAGCTGGAGCAGCAGCTGATAGACAGGCCACCTCGGCAATCCGGGCAGATAACAGGTGTCGTGGAACATGTTGTTCCTACTTAAGGCTCCAATGCAGCTGAATTCTGCCATATAAATTATTAAAGAACGTGCAGAACATTACACAGTTCATGTACTTAATGATTATAGTTCACAGTCTAGGTCAGATATAATTAGATGTTACATTAAAATAGCTTCACAGAGCCATTTATTCTGATTTAATTACTTAAAATGATAGCATAATGAGCAACGCTTTCAAGGAAAAAAAGTACTTTTTAAAATGGGCTCATTTTAAGTTAATACGAAGAAAATTAATCATTTAACTGAATGGAGGAAGACGAGTCCACATTCAGTGGCATTGTTTCCGTGTCACAAAGGTTATTTCCCTCTGATGACATGTCGCAAGTGATAGGGAAATAGACTCTTTTTTCTTGTGGGAATATAGATTCTCATTTTTACCATTCCCTTTAAATCTTCCTCTCTTCCATGCGCCTTACCACAGGCAATAATGACTTTTAATGCCAGCGCCGAGACACAAACATCCCAATGAGAACATCTCTGTGAACTGCAGGGAGTTACGAACAACGGTCCACATCTATTTCACAGATTGCATTAGCATTTTATCAGAAGCAGCAAGAAGCATAGTGGTTACATACACACACTCTGTCATCAGACAGGGACAGGGTTTAAGGCCAGCTGTGCCACTTACACCTATGAGACTGTTCACAACTTAATATGGCTTGTCTGGGCCTCAGTTTTCTCATCTTGAAACTGGGGATTAAAACGGTACCTATCTCATAGGGTTGTTTTGATAATCAAATGAGATTGAGCATGCAAAACACTTAGCATGGAGAAGCTGATAATAATTCTTAGCTCTTGTTATTATAAATAGAGACAACAAATATTTTGCTGGCTCTTAGCCCCCACCCTGTACATACTCCTCAAAGATTTTAGGCTCCAGCTGCATTTTTTCTGGTACAGATTATAAAAGACTTGAAAGAAAAAGATGGGGGCTCCTCCAACCCAACTGCTTCCTTCTGTTTTTAATAACTACAAATGATAAGAGACCCTCCTATAAAGCTTTTGAGAGTAGTATCAGTTCACTCCAAAAAAAAAAAAAATCCTACATGGTTTTAAAAACATATGGCAATATTTATCTGCTATTTCTCTGTCCTGAGTCAGGCTTTGTAGTGAAAATATTCAATGCTGGGCTCAGGGGAAATGGGGGAAAATTTTTAAATCAGAAACCTTCCTATGAATACCCTCTTCAGACAGCTGTAAATACTACTCAGGGGATGTGGTATTTATGTGAATCCTGGGACGCTTAGCAAAGGTGATGACAGAAAACACTGGCTTATGGATACAGGGGGCTGTGGCAGCCAAAATAATGTGTCAAACTTGGCCTTGCATGAGTGAACACCATCCAAGAGAGAGCTGACACAATCTCCCAACGTATAACATTCTGGACGAGAAAAACCCGAGGAGCCACAGGATTTTGAGACCATGGGCTGTCACTTGCTTGTATGCAAAATGAGCTTTACTTCTTTGGGAAGGGGATCTTTGTGCCACTGCTGACTTGAAAAAGAGAGTGGTGTAGAGGTTCCTCCAACAGCTGACTCTAAAGCAAATATTTAGGCACATGGAGTTTATCTGGGATGCATGATAGTCAGTTTTATGTGTCGGTGTGGCTAGGCAATTGTCCCTGCTTATTCAATTAAACACTAATTGCTGGGAAGGTATTTTGTAGAAGTCATTAACCTTATATAAAAGAAATTGTCCTCTATTACCTGGTGGGCGCCACCTGATCAATTGAAAGGCCTAAAGAGCAGAATTGAGATCTGGGTTCGATCCCTGGGTTGGGGAGATCCCTTGGAGAAGGAAATGGCAGCCCACTCCAGTATTCTTGCCTGGAAAATCCCATGGATGGCAGAGCCTGGTAGGCTGCTGTCCACGGGGTCGCAAAGAGTCGGACACGACTGAGCGACCTCACTTCAAGGAAGAAGAAATTCTACCTGCGACTATAGTGCCAACTTCTGCCCAACGGTTCCCAGTCAAACCCTCCTGCCTTATGGAATGTGAACCTACCACAGTCCTAGTCCATGTCATCACAATCACATAGTCAATTCTTGCCAATCAATCTCTTAATATATATAGAAAGAATTTTCATTTTCTTCAATGAGTTTTTTCAATTTTTGGAATGAATTACTTTCTTTATGTTTGCTCTGGAGTTTACTACATACATCTGAATTTCTCAAAATCAGCTTCAGATTGCTATTACCGTAATTCCAGTGAGATACAGAAAGGTTATTCCCATATGGCTCCATTCTCCTTTCTCTTTTTTGGGTTACTTTGTATATATTAAGTCAATATGTGTTAGACATGTGTAATACTGCATTGTTCTAATTAATATTACAGTTTTTCTCATTCTATAACTTTTATAATTTTATATCTTTTAAGTATTTTAAAGAAACTAAGAAAAGAATGGAGAATAAACAAATATTTATAGTTTTTGTTACATTAGCCTCCTTTTTTTTTTTAATCATTTCTGGTTCCTTTCATTTGTTCCTCTGGATTTGGGTCACCATCTGGAATCATTTCCTTAGTCCAATACAGCTTTGCTCTAAACCTGTCTCTTTTGAGCTATTATTGGCAAATATATCACAGTTCTACCTCCTATAAGTCCCAACAATATATAATACATGCATTGTCTTATACAATGTCTTTTTAAATTAAGAGAAGAAAGGAGATGAAATTTGCATTTATATATCATTTCTTATAAATGACAACCTAGACAGCATATTAAAGTTATGACCAACCTAGTCAGCATATTAAAAAGCAGAAACATTACTTTCCCAATGAAGGTCCATCTAGTCAAAGCTATGGTTTTACCAGTAGTCATGTATGGATGTAACAGTTGGACCATAAAGAAAGCTGAGTGCCAAAGAATTGATGCTTTTGAAAACTGTGGTATTGGAGAAGAAACTCTTGAGAGTNCCTTAGGGTCATTTCCAGAGATGCAATTTTTTTTCTTTTATAGTTTTGACAAGTTTCACTGGGGATGGGTCAGCAGAGGCATCTATGCAGCTATGCCAGAAGTCAAAACGCAGTTGAGTATTTAAATATTAATTTGACTCATAATCTTCCTGGAAGAATGACAAGGGGATGTATTCTGAGACTTATTTGAAAGTATATTGCATATCCTGTTTCCACTGGCTCAGAAATTTCAAGCAAATGATTTTACCTCTTTGTGTCTTTGTTTCCTCACCTGTTGTGATAAGCAAAGTTGATCCCTATATGACAAAGATGCTATGAGAAACTGAAATGACCGATCCAAAGTGTTGGACACAAAATGGGTTTTAGGAAAATGAACTGGTTTTTATCATTATGAGAGTGAGCTCAGAGAAGAAATTGGCCCATAGAAGAGAATGATCTTAGGTCAGGAATACCTGATGCTCTTTTATCACAAATCAACCCTCCCTTGATGATGGATCCCCCACTCCCCTACTCTCTCTCTGTCTCTGTCTGTCTCTCTCACATGCACACACATACAGAGTATACAGTTCATTCAAGCAGAAAGAGAAAAACAACAGCTGACCAATTATTCTCTTTAGGAATCCAGTTTATCGATATAATATGCTCAGTACTCCAGGGACATTTACAAAGTAGATAATGACAAAGTTTGAATTATTATATTCATAGCTTATCAACAGAGTGGAAAATTCGGAGGGGAAACGTCCCCTAAACCAGTGCTAACATGACTAGGTCCTTTCAGCAGTAGTTCTCCAACTGTGGGGAACTTAATTGAAAATGCTCACTCCTGGTCTCCTCCCCTTCTTCCTTTGGAAACTCTGATTCTGGATCTCTGGGTCAGTCTGTGGAGCTGGTGTTACTAACAGTCCCTAGGGGATTCTGATGCAAGTGATCTTGCTATAGTGAGAATCAACCCATCCACTGGAAGCTGACTCAAGCATCTATAACAACTTCCAGGATTTTTCTCAACCAAATATGCAAAAGATTCATGTATTGGGCCCCCCTTGAGATGCCTGTAAGAATTCTTAATTAGCTTTAGTTGTTAATTCAAGCCCCTCTCTCAGGAAAATCTGACAATAGCCCCAAATCCCTGTGCACAACCAAAATACCTCCACATCTTCCTTCCAGCAAAAGAAGAGACAGATCATTCCAGGGACTGTTTTCAGAGTTGTTTCCCACACTTCCCCATCTCTGCTGCATGTATCAAAGGTGCTAACATTTGTAGCTGCACTTCTCAAGTCCCTGGGTCATCTGACTTCTTGCTGAGCTATTTTGCCCAACTGGAGGTACAGGGAGTCTCTCTCCCTCTCCACTGTGTCCAAGTCAGCAGCAACATCTCCTGCATGCTCTAGTTCCCATTGGACAGATCCTCCAAGTGCCCACTTTCTGGATGACCTTTGCACCTGGGATCCTGGAACCCCACCTCCTCCTGGGGAGGGGGCTCACCCCCTTTGTCTTCTCAGCTCCTCCAGTTCCCTGCATTCAATGCCCTTCACTGCAAATAGATGAGGGGGCTTCCGTCTTTTGGCTTAAATCCTGAGTAACACAGCAAATACAGGTGAGATTTACAGCAGGGAGGGGAAGGTATACTTTGCAGAAAACAGGGAAGAAGAGGGAGACAACTAGAGCCCTTCACCCTGAAGAACCTTCACTGGTCAACCTCCTGCTTCCCACCTGCCAAAAAAAAAAAAAAAGTGAGGAAGGGATATGATAACAAGGGGGCTGGAACTAAAGGAAAGCAGTAAGTGGGTTCAAAGCAGACCAAATCATGGGTCACTCTACCCATGGATCAACACTTCTCAAGGTTAACTCTACTGATAGTCTTGGCCAGCTAGTTCTTTGTTGTGCAGGATATCCCATGCATTATAGAGTGCTGAGCAGCAGCCCTGCTCTGTATCCACCAGATGCCAGTAACAAATTCCCTCCTGAGTTGTGACAAGCCAAAAGGTCTCCAGATGTTGCCTGCTGGCAAATGATCTACTCTGCCCACAATTTGGAAACGGGACTGAGACTCAATGGCAGAATTCATGGGCTCCAAAGCCATTCATCTGCTGCATTTCTTGGATGAGGCTGAGAGAAGTCAGCTTAGATGAGGAATAAGCAGTTACTGTCATCTGCTCTAAAAAAAGAAGCCACAACCAGGACAAGCACTCAGAGTCGTCACCAGGAAAGACAGCGCCCCAACAAGCCTCTCTGCCACATTCATCGTCTTCTTCCCTTCCCCCAGTAAAAGAGCAGACTAGCCTCAGAGACGGGAGATAGAAGAGTGGGAGGGGAAGCAGGAAGATCTTTCTCTTTGGCCTAAATTTCATCAAGATGCCAGGAGTGTTGCCTTTTGGTTCCCGAGCCTCAAGTCTTTTGGGTACATGGAGGCTAAGGAGTCAAATAGACCAAGATTTCAAACCAAAACTGTACTTAATTTGGACAAGTTACTCAATTCTCTGAGCCTCAGTTTCCCTACCTGTCAAATGTGAATCACAATANGCCTTTTGGTTCCCGAGCCTCAAGTCTTTTGGGTACATGGAGGCTAAGGAGTCAAATAGACCAAGATTTCAAACCAAAACTGTACTTAATTTGGACAAGTTACTCAATCCTCTGAGCCTCAGTTTCCCTACCTGTCAAATGTGAATCACAATGCCCTCCTTTCTGATGTTTTCTGGGAATCGAGGGCATGTTTGTCAAGAGCTGCTCTGAGGCACTCACAGGTGAGAAGCTGGGGAACTGTGGCCCACAGTCACATCTGGCTCACCTGAGGTTGCCAGGTTTAGGAATTAAATGCTTCATCTGCTGACCACATGCTTTCGTAAATGAAGTCTTATTGGACACAGCCTCGCCTGTTCCTTTGCTGGAGTGGGTAGAGTGGAGTAGCGGCATGGAGGGACCGTGCCATGTAGGCTGCACAGGTCGTTGATGTTCACACGAGCAGGTGTCCCCATGCTGTCACATGGAGACATGGGGAGCAGCCCGCAGAGTGATTATGAGCAGGACCCTGCAAGCACTCACATTTCCGGGTTTAAATCCAGGTTCCACCATGGAGCGCTGAACAAGTGCCTTAGCCTCCTAGCGCCTCAGTTTCTACTTCTGTCAAGGGCTCTGACATCGGGGCTGTCACAAGAATCTAGAGTGCACTTATTTTTCTGGGCTTATTCAGAAAAGCCGAGCATCCTCTCATCGGGTCCTTGTGAAGGTTCAACAAAATAATGTAGGTGAAGGTCAAAAGCAGAGTTGGCAACACAGGAAGTCCTTAAGACAGTTTCATCATTACTACAAAAGTTGAAAGTTTGACAGCTACTATTTTAATTCCTTCTTCTACTTACTACCACCCCTACCACTGCTAATAATTCACTCTACTATTGTGAGGGTTTAATGAGCTATGGGTGGGAAAGTTCTGGCCATAGTAAATGCTCAATAAACACCATATTTTTTAAGTTCAAAAGATCTCTTCAATCAGTATGAAATAAAATTCTCTTTGAAAAGCATTTATTTGCAGTGTTTTTCTTTCCTAGCACAACAAAACTTTTGGCACATAAATATGACAGCATCTTATGGTTGATGAATTATAGTACTTAGACCCACTATTCTCCTGAGTCCCTGGAATAGGTGTGCCCATCAAATTCAGTGACCTTCTCCGTGGTCAGTGTCAGGTAATCAAAGAGAAAATTTACCCCTAACACCTTCTAAAAATGGATTACCAGAAACACTTAATTATGTTTAGAATCCACACATTTGCTTTATTGTCCTTTACCATTCTCCTGGGTCCCTCTCCATCTGTCCAGAGCAGGGTGTTGAGCCCTGGCCAGACCTGGCAGCTGTGCTCGAAGACCAGTGAAACTCGGCAGGGTGTCCCATTCCCCATCTGGCTCTGACCCCTGGTGGCCCTTCAATCCCTGAAGACTTCTCCCCCAGTGCTGTGTAGGTCAGGGCAGCCTGAGGCAGTCACTGCGTCTCCTTGACTCTCCCAATGGTCTCTCGGTTTCCCAAATCACACCCGCTCACTAAGGGTAGACAGCAGAAGAGGGGAAGAGCTCTTCCTTGCTCCATCTCAGCCCCTCCTTGGGTTTTGGCTGAGAATCCTGGGCCTCTGAGGGCCTGGTAGAGCCCATAGGAGGCGAGTATGCTAATGGTCCCATGAACAGGAAACATTTACGGAGAGGGCTTTATTTCATGTTACCTTAGTTCCTCTTCTTTTAATGAGGCTGGCTTAACCACTGCAGGAAGAGGGGCCCTGACAAACCACAGCCTCAGCTTTCAGGCTGCAGCTGTGAAAAGTTAGGAAGAGTTTGGTCCTCCACGGGGGTGATGGCAGGCTGAGGGGCAGGAGCCAAGGAGGACCTGGGACAGAGCATGGGAACCCTCACTTCATCCCCAGGGTCGAAGAAGCTACAGTACCTTCTCAGGGGAGGTACTGAAAAGCCAGAGGCATTGGTGACTCTGCCAGGCTCCTGACAAGTGTCCATCTCACCAACCCTAAGTCCTTTGACTCACAATGGACTGGTCCTGACCAGTAATAGGCATGGCCCTCACCAGCCTCGGCTTCTGATCCATGATGAGACAAAGTTGGCTGGGAAAGATGGACTACACTGTGGCAACATAAGCCTCTTGGAGGGAGTAACAGAGGTGTGTCTACACACACACTCTTTGGCCTCTACCCTCCATCTCCCCTACCCCAGGCCTGAACTGCTTCTTCTCCAAATATACCCCGGGGGATGGGGGTAGATCCCTGGCTTCAGATCCCACCCCTGCCACTTGCTAGCTGCCTGGCCTGCAGCAGCAGCAGCATCCTCTTTGGGCCTAACTTCTCCATCTTTAGAAAGGGGATGCTGATGCTAACAATACTGATGTCATAGAGTGATGGGATTAAGCGAGTGACAAGCCTGGCCAACATCCAAGGTAAGCATGGATAAACTGAGACTATTTCATCAGGACAGAGTGAGACAGAGTCGTGTTGCCTTGCCTGTGGGCTTGGATACACTGGGAGCTTAACCAAAGAAGCTGGAGGAAGTTCAAGTAACCAGCGGGGCTTGAAGGATTGGTCCTGGTCCCTCCCTACTGTAAACCCTTTCACCCTAACTCTTTGCCCCTTCTCCAGAAACAGCCACAAACACTGATTGACTATGTGCCAGGTACCAAGAGCTGGGGTTCCAGGCCAAGCAAGACTCCTCGCCTGCCCCCCAGGCTCTCCCAGGCTCCCGTTGCAGAGGCTCTGAGGAGGGGACAGTTATTCTCAAGGACCTATGGCAACAGGGCAGTGCTGGCTGAGGCAGTCAAGGGCTCCTCAAAGCCGAGAAGGCTGACACACTGGGCTGTATCACATGGGGAGGTGCTAACTGCTACCTGTCTCCAGGGCCCCACCCAGAGGTCCCCAGCTTCTGCCTCAGGCTTTCTCTGGTGCAGGGAGTAGTATCCAGCTGGGGGGTGGGTGTGGGTGGATGTGAACCTCAGCTTCCTTGCCCCTCCGTGGTGTGCCCTGCACAGGACCCCAGAGGTCCCAGGGGGATGGAGCCCAGGTGTCCCCAGCAGTAGTCTGCTCAGGGACTCCCCCGTATTGATCCGATTTCCTCCCTTCTGTCTCATTTCCCCACTCTCTCAGCATGCCCCCTGGGATCACCTACCCTGTAATCATTCACACACAAATGCTGGCGCCAGGTCGACTGTGGACGCAGAGCTGAGCCCTCTAAGGGGCTTGCAGGCTTGTGGGCGGCACAGCTGGCCCTCCCAGCTCAGGCCATTTCAGCCACACTGACAAGTAGCACCGCTCCAAAGCTCCCCACCAGCTGGGCTGAGCCCGAGGCCTGTCAGGCTGGCATCACCTCTTGCTCCTCCCTCTGCCAGGTCCTGCTGCCTCCCTCTTCCTCTCACAGGACCTGCTCCCTAATCAACTTCTGGCACCTTGAGCTCCATCCCAGAATCTGCTTTGGGGGAAACCCCACCTACAAGGCTCCCCAAAGGCAAACTTGTGTTTCAGATCCAGGCTGAGTGAGGGAGAGGGGAGACCAGCAGCTAATGTAACCCCCTAACCAGAGATGGCAGCCAGGGCTAGCGGGAGGAGAGGCAGGGTGATAAGGGAGAGAGAAGGGGGAAGAGAAAGGGGGGAGGGATGATTTTGGCAAGCTTTTTGCTTTCATTTTTGGTATCCATAGATTCATAATAATAGAGAATTATTCATTTAAAGCATTTTTGTAAAATGTATTGTTTTGAATCTTGGTCAGTGAGAACACAATGTGTCCTACATACCTCATCCTTTTCTAACAGTCTTCTTTCCTTTCTATAAATTTCACTTTTTATTTTATTTAATAAGGAAGATGTATTGGGAATGTTGTTTTCATGATTTTTGGATCCTTCCTTTCTCATTTAATTTACAGATATCAAGTTGACATTTTGCTTTTAATTTATTCTTCTAAGATGTGAAGAATTCCCAAACAGGACTTTTTCTTGAAAGACTCATGGCTTAGATGGAGTTAGATAATGGAAAATTAAATACAATTATTAAGATTTATTTTGTTTAATGTTATGAATGCTAATATATCAAACAGCCTACACTAACTAGAATAATGGTAATACTGTCTCTGTTATCCTTGCTTATATTATTGTTTAACTTTTTGTAAAATATGTTGGCTAAAAAAGTATATTTTATTCTTCTTAGTGTTAAATAGTTAATAAATTCTCTCTTCATATTTATATTAATTATCAGTCAATTCTCAATTTATTTTGCTAATTAAAGGTGCTCATTTTTTGCACATGAAATTAACAGCTTCAACAATCATTGTGGTTACTACAGCAGTTTACTTTGGCAATATTAAATGTAAACATACTTAACCTGAATGACAGAATGTTAACATTTAAAGCACATAAGAAAATTTTTGCTTCAACTTACATCTAGAATGCTTACCTATATTTGAAAAGCAGTTAACAATAAGTATTTTTTAACTAAAAATAAATTCAGGAGACTTCCCTGATTTGTTTTGCTGATATATTTATACTGATTTGATGTGATAATGACCTATATCATTGCTATGTTATTGATCATGCACAACTTATGGTATGCTAGATAAGGTGCTATGCTCACACCGAGTAATCTAGTCTTTCAAAGGCCGAGACTGAACCTGAAGCCAAAGAGTAGAGGTTGGCAGAAAATCAAGACCAATTTTTGGTAAATTAAATGTTAACTTTTCATTCCCAATTTAAGTACAAAAGAGATATTTCCAATTATTTTTATTTGAATTTCTTTGCTTAGCAAGAATTAATATTTCTTCTTGTCTAGCTCAAGTAATCCATCTACTATTTCTCCTTTTTAAGAACATTACAATATGGACAATTGCAACATTAGAGTGAATGGAGTTATTAATCTCCACATGATATTATCCACCTTCAACTATTAACAACTCTTGACCATTGTTTCTTCTGTATTCTCACCTACAATTTCCCTCTATAACAGATTATTTTGAATCAAATCTCAGATATTATAATATTCACCATGATTATTTCAGTATGTATCTTTAAAAGATTAGGGCTATAAACTCCCAAACCCTGTAATACCATTACTATATGATTTCTTAATAATTTCAAATAATCAATGTTAAATCTCCAGTTTTTTTCAAAAATTTTTCAAGTTAGCATCTAAATAGTATTCATATATTATATTTGCTATTTACTTTTTTAAGGTTTCCTCTTCCATCCTCTTATATTCTTATAATTTATTTTTTGAAGAAATTACAGTATTTGTCCTTTATAGTTCCTTATAGCCTGGATTTTGCTGATTATATCCTGGTGGTATCATTAATTACGTTTTCCTATCTCTTGTATTTCCAGTAACTGGTAGTTATTTGGAGAGACTCAATCAGATTCAAATTCAATTTATTTTGGTAAGAACACATTGACAGAATCTCTGTGCTTGTCTTTTTTCATTACAGTGTTGCAGTGGATAGCTTAGTTTATTTATCTTTTTATACTTTGGCCAATATAGTTTTCAGGTAGATTAGTATAGGTATGATTGCTAGGTCAAAGGATAAATCCATATGGAACTCCAAATTCCCTTCTATGGGAGTTTGTACCATCTTCCATTCCCACTTGCAATGTAAGAGAGAGCATGTTTTCCCATAGCCTCACATAATAGTGTTTTGTTGAACATTTGAATTTTTGCCAATTTGATGTTAGATAAGGAATGACATCTTAGTGTAATTTTTAATTTTCACAGTTTTCATTGAGTTATAACTCACATATAGTGAAGTACACAAATCTAAAGTGTACATGTCAGTGAATTTTGACACAGACATATGTAGCCAGTACTTATACTGTCTACTAATTACTGCTGTTTCTATCTAAAGATACGTCATCTGGCCCATAGGACTTTTCAGTTCAGTTTGTGTCCGACTCTTTGCGACCCCATGAATTGCAGCACGGCAGGCAGCCCTGTCCATCAACATCTCCTGGAGTTCACTCAGACTCACGTCCATCGAGTCAGTGATGCCATCCAGCCATCTCATCCTCGTTTGTCCCCTTCTCCGCCTGCCCTCAATCCCTCCCAGCATCAGAGTCTTTTCCAATGAGTCAACTCTTCGCATGAGGTGGCCAAAGTACTGGAGTTTCAGCTTTAGCATCATTTCTTCCAAAGAAATCCCAGGGCTGATCTCCTTCAGAATGGACTGGTTGGATCTCCTTGCAGTCCAAGGGACTCTCAAGAGTCTTCTCCAACACCACAGTTCAAAAGCATCAATTCTTCACAACTCAGCCTTCTTCACAGNGGGGGAATCCAACCTATGAAAGTTATAGGACCATTTTACAGGTGAGAAAACTGAGGAAAGGGTTTAAGAATTCACTTAGAGTGCTCTTAATGACTATTCTCTACTGTGATTTCTATGACTTTGCTGCATTCTCTGGGTGCCAAGTAAACTGTAGTTCAAGCCAGAGAAAGCCCAGAGGATGCACCCGCCTTGGGAGGCTGTGGATCTGCAGGGCCCTGAAGCAGCTGGATCTAGGCCTAATTGGTTAAGAATAAAGGCTTTGCATCAGGAGACCCGGGTCTCCCTTCTGGAGATGTCACTCAGTTCCGTGGCCCTGAGCAAGTCCTTCAACATCCCTGAGCCTCCTCGGGGAAGAGAGGCTACAACAAATAGCTGGGGAGGTGAAAATTCAGAGCAGTGGCTGCCCAACAGGTAGGTGCTCCGAACCCTGCATTCCTGCGAGAACGAGAAGAGCAGTGTGGGAGGGGCAGGGCAGCCTGGGGAGCCCCATCACTCTGCCGCTTGCCAGCCCTGAACCCTGGACAAGTCTGCTGCCCTTTTGTGCCTCCATTCCCACCTGGGTCAGGTCTGGGTATATTGTGTTGTGTGGATGAAATCAGATCCTGAAGGCTGGGTGGGGCACTTGATGGGGGCCCAGATGCCTTCCTGTCTGGTTGTCTAAGGGTTTGCTTTTAACTAGGCTGCTCTGAGCCCAGGGACATTTAAATAGAGTTTAAATTTTAAAAAACCAGTCTGATTCCAGAGCACCTCGTGCAACTCCCAATGTCCTGAGCCAGCCCAGGGGTCTCCAGAGATGAGCAGCTTCTACAAAGGGCCTCCCAAGCCTGGGAGGGCCCAGTCTTAGCTGGAAGAACAGTTGTGGGCCACTGGCTAGAAACCCAGAGACCACTTCTTAGAGAAAAGACACAGATAAAAGAGCCCTCAAACTTTAAGGGGAGCTTTTGGATTCCTGAGCTGTAGCTCTCCACTGGGGGAACACAACTCTCTGGAATGCCTAGGACCCTTAACTGGTGGACCTGTGGGCTGGAGACCTCCAGATCTACCAGCCATGTTAGTCCACCTGGCTCCATGCCCTGGGAGGTGGCCCCATCAGAGCGTATCCACAGTCTCCTTTGCCCTCTAGCCTCCTTTTAACACTGGTAGGACTCTGAAGGGTGGAAGGAGAGACAGACCCATTCTGGGTCTCCCTAAGTTAGCAGCATCCTTTGCCCCAGGTCACACCCCTGTCAGGAAGCTTCTTTCATCTGGCCCCTCTCTCCCAGCTTCAGGTCATCACTTACTTCCTTCTTCTTTTAGCCCAGGGTGTGAGAACTCCAGGCTAGTAGTCCTGGGGCATGACCAATATCTTATGGCTTCCCTAAGTCCTCTGGCATACTCAGTCACTTCAGTCATGTCCAACTCTTGGCAACCCTATGGACTGTAGCCTGCCAGGCTTCTCTGTCTATAGGATTCTCCAGGAAAGAATATTGGAGTGGGTTGCCATTTCCTCCTCCAGGGGATCTTCCTGACCCAGGGATCAAACCTGCATCTCCTGCAGCTATAGCACTACAGGTGGATTCTTTACTGCTGAGCCCCCAGGGAAGCCCCAAACCTCTGGACACCTTTGTGAATCATCCTTTTAATAAACTCTTCTCAATTACCCTGCTTGAGTATATCATCAGTTTCCTGCTGAGACTCAGACACAGCCAACAAACTCAAAGCATCCTGTAAAGCTGGCATTTGCCAGAACTATGCTTATGGATCATAACAAACTGTGGAAAGAGATGAGAACACTAGGCCATCCTACCTGCCTCCTGAGAAACCTGTATGCAGGTCAAGAAGCAACAGTTAGAACCCTATATGGAGCAATTGATTGGTTCAGGATTGAGAAAGGAGTATGACAGGGTTGTCTGCTGTCACCCTGTTTATTTAACCTATGCACTGAGTACATCATGAGAAATGCTGGGCTGGATGAGTTACAAACTGGAATTAAGATAGGCGGGAGAAATATCAACAGCTTCAGATATGCAGATGATACCACTCTAATAGCAGAAAGTGAAGAGGAACAAAAGAGCCTCTTGATGAGGGTAAAAGAGGAATGTGAAAGAACCAGCCTTAAAACAAAATAGCAAAAGAGTTAAGATCGTGGCATCTGGCCCCATTACTGCATGGCAAATAGAAGAGGAAAATGTGGACATGGTGACGGGTTTTCTCTTCTTGGGCTCTAAAATCACTGCGGATGGTGACTGCAGCCATGAAATCAGAAGACGATTGCTTCTTGGCAGGAAAGCTATGACAAACCTAGACAGTGTGTTGAAAAGCAGAAAATTACTTCTGCCGACAAAGGTCCATATAGTCAAGGCTGTGGTCTTCCCACTGGTCACGTACAGTTGTGAGAGCTGAACCATAAAGAAGGCAGAATGCCAAAGCCTTAATACCTTTGAGATGTGGTGCAGGAGAAGACTCCTGAGAATCCCTTGAACAGCAAAGAGATCAAATCAGTCAATCTTAAGAGAAATCAACCATGAATACCCATTGGAAGGACTGATGTTGAAGCTGAAGCTCCAGTATTTTGGTCACCTGATGTGAACAGCTGACTCTTTGGATAAGTCCCTGATGCTAGGAAAAAACCAAGGGCAGAAGAGAGCATCAAAGGATGAGATGGCTGGATGGCATTACCAATGCAATGGACATGAACTTGGACAAACTTTGGGATATGGTGAGGGACAGGGAGGCCTGGCATACTGCAGTCCATGGGGTTACACAGAGTCAGACACGATTGGGTGACTGAGCAACAACAACGCTTATATACTGTCACCATGATGTTAATTGATGCTTTTGAACTGTGGTGTTGGAGAAGACTCTTGAGGGTCCCTTGGACTGCAAGGAGATCCAACCAGTCCATTCTAAAGACCAGTCCTGGGTGTTCATTGGAAGGACTGATCCTGAAGCTGAAACTCCAGTCCTTTGGCCACTTCATGCAAAGAGTTGACTCATTGGAAAAGACTCTGATGTTGGGAGGGATTGGGGGCAGGAGGAGAAGGGGACAAGAGAGGATGAGATGGCTGGATGGCATCACTGACTTGATGGACATGAGTCTGAGTGAACTCCAGGAGTTGGTGATGGACAGGGAGGCCTGGCGTGCTGTGATTCATGGGGTCGCAAAGAGTTGGACACAACTCAGTGACTGAACTGAACTGAACTGATGATGTGAATAGGTCTCAGTGCCAAATCGAGCAGGTTATATGCTGCATCTGCTAAAATGCCATTGGCTACAAATAACAGAAAACCAGATCCACACTGACTTAAACAGAGGGGAATGATTTTCTAACTAACCAGAAGGCCTAGAGGTTGGTAGTTGCTGACCCAGGTTTTAATGAGCTCAGGGCCAACCACAGCTATTCTCTTGGCATTTCTTTCATGGATAAACAATGGCTGCTTCAGCTCCAGACATCTCATCCATGTTCAAGTCGAAAGTAAACTGTCCACAGGAAAAATGGATAGCAGTACTCATTTCTGCACAAGAAAGAGAAAGATTTCCCAGCCCGTCCTGCCCAGCATTTTCTCACAGGCTAGAACTGTAGCAGACTGCCCTAGCTGCAAGGGAAGCAGGGAAAAGAATTATCCAGGTTGCTTTCCTCCACACAGGAACGTAGCAAAGGAAAGGAAGCTGCAGACCAAGTGGGGGTAACTATTCAGCAGGGCCTACCAGTTGCACTAAAGAATAACACAGACACAGTGAGGAATGAACACCACAACTCAGGGTCAAGTCAGCCTCTGCCACCTCCCACTTCCTGTGTTTACTGGAGCAAGTGAGACTTCTGCAGGTCAAGACAACAAATGATCCTATTCAGGAACCAACCCTGTTCCTTCACATATGCTGCCAAAAACCTAGTATTTTGAAAGTCTAATAGGTCTACAAGAAAGTTAAACCAATTCATGATTTCCTGGTACTCAGACTCAAATTCCAGGATCACCCCATAGTTGGACAACACAGAAGTTTGGGGCGAAGGGCCAGAGCTCTTAAAGGGCAGAAGCCAATTTGCAAGACTGAGAACAGGATCTATATATGGATTCAATATCTGTATCCTCCTAGCTCTCCACTCCCTCCCTGAGAATGCTCCTGTCTTTTAAACCTCCAAATATACCTGGCGTTGTTAAGAAACATCATTCTCCTTCCAAAATATCCCTTCCAACTTTGACTTCTGCTCAAATATCTGAGCATAGGACCATGTGGCCATCTTTTGACAGTAAAATGACACCATACCAGTTCTTACGTTCTTTTTTGTGTTCATCTGTCCCTTCTCATTTTCTTGAAAATGAACATGGTTGGTGTGTAATCATTTTTTTCAGTTAGGTTGTTCTCCCCCACCCCCACCACCACATGGCATACATTAAACGGGAAATGAAAATACCACCCTAGCAAATTAAACTTTTGCCTCCATTCTCCCCCTCCAAGGGGGCCTGAAAAAAATACCTCAAACGGGCATATGCAGCTGCCAATCATTTGCAGTGTTGGACTCAAGTGGCCTTTCAAATGAGTAGTTCAATTCAGTGGACCTCAACCAGCCCCCTCTACACAGTCTGGGGAGAGAAAGGTTAATTCCATGCTGCGTTCGAGGTTTATCAAACATATCAAACTTTCCTTAAACAGTTTCAGAGATGGCCAAGCAACGGAATAATCCTGCAAAGCCCTTTCCCACTTAATTTCAGAGCCTATGTGTATTTTGATGGAAATATAATCCATATGTTTGCTTCATTTGTATATCCTCGTCCACCCAACTCTCAGAGCTAGTTGATTGATGTCCAAAAGCCCTCAGAGGCTTTTGGAAGAATTTTTTTTTTCTCTCAAAAAGAGGAAGCTGCCTTTGCTGGCGGCAGCAAGAGCTTGCCTGCCAAACGTCTGAGAGTGACTCACAACACAGAAGCCAAAGGTCTGGAAAAGCAGATTAAAGACCAGGTGTAGTCCTTCTCCAGGAAGGAGGCTGTTGGTGATTTTCCATATCCAATATTTATTATTCACCCACTATTTAGATTGTGGTGCTGGGGGTGGGGAGCTGAAAGACTACAAAAATGAGTCAAGAGTTCTCTTCTATAGGAGTTACCACTGATATACTGAGGGCTTCCCAGGTGGTGCTACTAGTAAAGAACCCGCCTGCCAATGCAGGAGACATAAGAGACATGGGTTTGATCCCTGGATTGGGAAGATCCCCTGGAGGAGGGCATGGCAACCCACTCCAGTATGCTTGCCTGGAGAATCCTATGGACAGAGGAGACTGGCGGGCTACAGCCCCAGAGTCACAAAGAGTCAGACACGACTGAAGTGACTGAGCACATATGCACTGAGGTCAGCAATTTTTCTGCAAAAGGCTAGATAGTAAAAAGTTTGCCTTTACAGACCAGGAGCCCTGTGTGACAATTCCATAACTCTGCCACTGCAATCTGAGAACCATCAGAGACAGCACGTGAATGAATGCAGAGCGTGGGGCTGTATCCCAATAAAATGTTTCACAAAGGCCGGGGTGGGACCAGTTTGGCCCCTAGTCCAGGTGAAACCATGTGAAACTTGATATTTGACATCCTAACCTCCAGAAACAACAGTTCATGTGGTTCCACCTAATGGCTGGGCAGATGAAATAAACACAGATGACTATATTGTGAAAAAGAAAGTATAAAAGGCCATCACCACAGTAGAGTTGATTTAATTTGATGGTTCTTCTGAAACCAACTCTGAGGGAGTTGACAATTCCAGCTGCTGCTGCTGCTAAGTCGCTTCAGTCATGTCCGACTGTGTGTGACCCCATAGACGGCAGCCCACCAGGCTCCCCCGTCCCTGGGATTCTCCAGGCAAGAACTCTGGAGTGGGTTGCCATTTCCTTCTCCAATGCATGAAAGTGAAAAGTGAAAGTGAAGTCGCTCAGTCGCGTCCAACTCTTAGCGACCCCATGGACTGCAGCCCACCAGGCTCCTCCGTCCATGGGATTTTCCAGGCAAGAGTACTGGAGTGGGGTGCCATTGCCTTCTCCAAACAATTCCAGCTAAGTGACCCCAAATGCATCTCTCTTCACCCTGCCTGGCAACCAAAATGCTCTATGGCATTCTCCATTTCCAATAGGAAATGTGCAACCCTGGTTTTCAAGCAGCATTCTCTTGGGGCTTTCTAGGTTTGACTAGCATTCATGGAAGGGGTAAGATGGGCCTGTCTGATGAGGTTTGAGAAGCAGAGGAGAAACTTGTTATCAGGCTGGTTCCCTACAAGTCTAATCAAAGCGTTTGACTTGCCTCTCAAAGACTCTGATGGGGATAGAGCAGGAAACATCTCCCTAACTGATTTGTGCAGGACAATGCTTGCTTGTGCAAAGCCGTCCTCCAAACCATGTCCTGGGAACCACCCTGTGGAGATGCTGCATTCTGTTTCAAAGAAGGCCAGTCTCTCCTCATGATAGGTTCCATAGCTAGGGTCCAGGGGACTAAGAACAAGGTGAGTCGGATAAGATGGATAAGAAGAAGATTCTGCTCTCAGTTTGACATCTGTCCTAGACCCCAGGGGACAGTTTTAACTGGGATGGGCCCCTGAAGCCGCCCTGATGAGATAACTACCACTTTGTTGCTTTAAAGCATGTAATTTGACACCCAGACTTGAACCTTTCCGGGAGAATTCCTGTAATGACATTATGACATCTTGTGGCCACTTAGAGGAACCCACACTATTCCCCCTGGGTTTTGATCCTGAAGAAGAGTCCCACTGAAAGGCCACCACCCAAAGATGCCCCGGGGGGACATCTTCCCTTTCCCTGTACGTCACTGCTGACTGGGTACATCGCTACCATTTATTTTCTTGCTACTCAAAGTATGGTCCTCAGACCAGCAGGAATGACAGCAGTGCATAGTCTCTGGGCACCCCAGAGCCAGAGTCAGAACTGGCATTCTAACGAGAGCCCAGGGAATTGGTACACCTGGTCAAGTTTGAGGAGCATCACTCTAGCCTACATTTCTTTGTGGGTACACGCCAAGTTTTGCTTCTTTTTCCAATAATGGGAGGAAAAAGGCAAGCACCAGAGGCCAGAGAACAGAACATTAAGTCAGACGGGTCACTGCTGCTGCTGCTAAGTCGCTTCAGTCACGTCCAACTCTGTGTGACCCCACAGACAGCAGCCCACCAGGCTCCCCTGTCCCTGGGACTCTCCAGGCAAGAACACTGGAGTGGGTTGCCATTTCCTTCTCCAATGCATGAAAATGAAAAGTGAAAGTGAAGTCACTCAGCCGTGTCCGATTCTTAGCGACCCCATGGACTGCAGCCTACCAGGCTCCTCCATCCAGCTCTAACTACCTCATTGTTTCTGAGGATTTCCAAGGGCCCTTGGATAAGATCAATAAGTTTACTTAGCTGTTTTGCTAGTACTTATTGGATTTTTTTTTTTTTTTTTTTGCTGGGCCCAATACTAAGCATTCCACAAGCACCATCTGTCTAAATTGCCTCCANTTCCAAGGGCCCTTGGATAAGATCAATAAGTTTACTTAGCTGTTTTGCTAGTACTTATTGGATTTTTTTTTTTTTTTTTGGCTGGGCCCAATACTAAGCATTCCACAAGCACCATCTGTCTAAATTGCCTCCAACTTTGAGGCACAAGCTATTATTAGCCCATTTTTGAGAGGAGGAGACGAAGGCTTAGCAAAGAGGTCTACTTCCAGCTAATCAAGCAGATGATCTCTGCCCCAAACTCACCATAGTTAGTTAGGACAGAATAATAGCTTACGGTGAATTATGTCAGATTCGTGATCTCTGAAGAAGAAGATTTAGCTTTGGGACCAGGGACCAGGCTTGATCATTTATGAGTTTTTGTGAAGCACGGTTTTATTAAAGTGAAAAAGACAGAGAAAGCTTCTGACACAGACATCGGAAGGGGGACAGAGAGCGCCCCCTCGCTAGTAGACCCCCTCCCACAACATACATCCTAAAGTTACAAGATTAGAACAATATAAAGGTCTTACGGAGCCACTCCCACAGTATGCAAGTTTTAAGATAACAAGGTTAGTCAGAAGGTTCTTGTTAAGAAGAAGCATATCTTTGAGCAAGACACATTGTTATTATTGATTCAGTTCGGTAGCTCAGTCCTGTCCGACTCTTTGCAATGGACTGCAGCACACCAGGCCTCCCTGTCCATCACCAACTCCAAGAGCTTATTCAAACTCATGTCCATTGAGTCGGTGATGCCATCCAACTATCTCATCCTCTGTCGTCCCCTTCTCCTCCTGCCTTCAATCCTTCCCAGCATCAGGGTCTTTTCAAATGAGTCAGCTCTTCGCATCAGGTGGCCAAAGTACTGGAGTTTCAGCTTTAACATCAGTCCTTCCAATGAACACCCAGGATTGATTTCCTTGAGGATGGACTGGTTGGATCTCCTTGCAGTCCAAGGGACTCTCAAGAGTCATCTCCAACACCACAGTTCAAAAACATCAATTCTTCAGCGCTCAGCTTTCTTTATAATTCAACTCTCACATCCATACATGACAACTAGGAAAACCATAGCCTTGACTAGA
>SJYV01012287.1:67006-108126 GCA_006410875.1 Neotragus pygmaeus | reverse complement strand
CCCCAGCCAGAGCCACTCAGATGAGGGGCAGCTCGGATGCACAGTGTCTTCCCTGAGTTGGGCTGAGCCACCTTCAACGGGGATGGAGGGATGGCTTTGCAGAGATGCTGTCTTCAGTTCGATGAAAATTACTCTCTGATCATCAGAGCTGCTGTCCAACAAATGAATGGGGCTCAGAAAAGAGGGGTTTTGTGGCATTAGAGATGAAGCTCAATGGAGCTTTGTAAATAGAGATTGTTCCTTTGCCTGGCACAGAGGGGCCTGATCTGTGCTTCCCAGAAAAACAAGAGGATTGTGTAGAGACTCACCATTCAGATGTGGCCCTGCTCCAAAAGCATCCACATCTTCTAGGAGCTTTTAAAATCCTTTCTAATCAGACCCCATCCTCCGAAATTCCAGTTTCCCACATCCAAGGTCAAATCATTGGCATTCATACTTTTGGAATCTCCCCAGTTTATTCTTGTGTGAAGTGGATACTGAAAGCCACAGAGTCAGGAGCACAGAGGGTTCCATCCAGCATTGTGTTAACAAGAGTCTGGCTGAGCCAGTGGAGGATGAACTTGCCGGAAGAGGGAAGAAACATACGTCACCAGCTCCAGTCTCTTTTTCACTTTCTTTTCTGCATGCCTCGGCAGGACTTGGTCTCCCAGCTGCCTCCAAAAGTAATGACTCAGAGAAGTGATGTGATCTGCCCAAGGTTACCCCTCCAATGATTTTGGGCGAACTGGACTTGGGATTCCTGCTCCAGTGCTCTTATAACCTCCTGGGCCACTGAGGCCAGGCTGCAAAGTAGAGAAAGAGGAAGAAGACAAATCCCTACCCCCAGAGACAGCCTGGCAGCTAAATCAAACCAAACGTCAAAATAGGACAGAAGCAAAAAGAATACTAAACTTTGACACACGTACACTGGCCACTGTATTTTCTTTATTTCCATCATATCCTTTCATCTCTGGAATGCTGAGTCTCATTTGTGACTGCTAGTTGCTATTATTCAGCCCCATTTTACTCGTGGGGAAACTGAGCCTCAGAGCAGTGAGGTCACTTGCCCAAGGCAGCACAGCCAGCTAGCAGAGGAGCTGAGACTCGAACCCAAGTGGGCAATTCCTTGAGAACCTGCACACTTAGCCTCTGTGCTCCACCACCTGCCCCAAAATGTAAGTGTCAGGGAGGGGTTTCTGTGGAGGCCATCAAGTTTAGGAAAGGTTTCTTGGGAGAAGATGACTTTGAGCTTGACCATAGAGGTCGAAGATATGACACTGAAAGATGAACTCCCCAGGTCTGTAGATGTCCAATACACTACTGGAGAAGAGCCGAGAAGTAGCTCCAGAAGGAATGAAGATGCTGAGCCCAAGTAAGCAAACTCTGGAAGACTCTGAAGGACAGGGAAGCCTGGCAAGCTGCAGTCCATGGGGCTGCAAAGAGACAGACATAACTAAGCAACTGAACAACAGCACCAATGGAGGTCAAACATGAGTATGTACACAGAGCAGAGGTGTGGCTGGAAAACTAAGGACAGGTGTCCAAGCTGAGCCGAAACTAGGAATGAGAAGGGAAAGATGGGCTAGTGACCCTCTTGGCAGATGGGGGAGGAAGGTTTTACTCCGAATCCTAGAGAAAATGCATATGAAGGGCAGAGGGTTGGAGGGGTGTGTCCCCTTTAGACATGAATAGTCTCTGAGCTCCTATTAATACAAGAGGGTAGGGAGGACACAGGGGTTGAGGAGACATGAAGCCACCCATGCCTGGCCCACAATTGGGGCTTCCCACGTGTTCTTTGGTTTGTTATTACCCCACTCGGCTCTTCCTACTTTAAAGGGGACCCAGGCATTGAAGGAAACAGGGCTCAGAGAGATCACTGTATTAGCACTTGTCCAAGACCACTTAGCTAAGAAGCTGAGCCACAGTGGAGATGCAACCTGGCCTCACACATGGAGGAAATGAGACTTCCTGCTAAAAATGTCCAACAAAACATGTGTTTTTCTCTGCTCTTCCCTGAGACTCACTAACATGAGAGTAAAGGAATTGTTTAAGTCATAAAGAAATGTGAGAAGAACAAGCAAAAGATGTTTTAAAAAACAATACATTGGAAGGGGAGGGATGTAGGGAGGCTGAAAAGCAGCTAGATGAGAGCTGAGTGATATATTAGAGCCGAAAAAGCTCCACCCAAGCCCAAGGGTAAATGGTAGGAAGCCAGGTGATCTGTGTCCACAGCACCCCAGAAAACATCAAGAACCAGAGGCACCAGCTAGCCCTGAAAGGAGGAGGCCAGTAAGGCTGAAAGCAAGAGGACTGGTTTAAAAAAAAAAATTCATTAAAAAGAGAGTTTAAATCTCCAGGTTTCTTCCTAGTCTCAGACAGCAAGATAACTAACCAATCCAGTGGAAGAAAAGAAGTTTACTCTCTAGCCAGCTGTGGACGAATAGGCTCTGGACAGGGACTTCGGGGGATATGGAAGGTCAGATGCAAAACAGGAGGATACGCTGAAACGCAGCACATTGGACAATGAGAAGCTCCCCAGTCAGGCTGAAACCTACAGGACCTATGGTCGCGGTCTGCCTGGGACTGAGCGGGCTTCCCAGGATGCTGGGCCATCCATCCCAGATCACCCAGGCTGAGGTGGCACCCTTCTTAGATCCCTCTGAGACCAGCTGGCTCCTTTTTGGGAAAAGTGACCAGGCCAAAAAAAAAAAAAAAAAAAAACCACCCACAGGCTGAAAGGGAGCAACAGAACGCTCTCAGAAGATGGCAAGGCCCCCATTCCATCATGAAAGCAGGGGTCCTCAGGTCCTGCCCTGACACAGATCATGCNACCAGGCCAAAAAAAAAAAAAAAAAAAAAACCACCCACAGGCTGAAAGGGAGCAACAGAACGCTCTCAGAAGATGGCAAGGCCCCCATTCCATCATGAAAGCAGGGGTCCTCAGGTCCTGCCCTGACACAGATCATGCAACCAGCACATCACAGGTCCAGCTCAGTGGACAGGGGCTCCAGGGGTGCCACCTGGGTGTAGCTGTCCGCCCACAGGTCTTGGTGCAGAGGCTGCAACCAAGTACCTGGAACAGAACTTCAGTCATGTAAAACCCCCCAGGGATACCCAGAAATACCTGGGGGAGACTTTGTGGTAGGGGTTGTCACTCTGACCACTGAGGCTGCTGAGGGACTGAGAAGGTTATGTGGCAGCATAGTGGGCCAGTAGGTAGCCAGTAGGTAGAAACCAGTGGGTAGAAAAGGGTAGAATCAACCAAAATGCCCATCCCTGGATTAACTCATACACTGAGGTCTAGTCATAAAACACAACACCATTCAGGCACAAAAGGGAATGAAGTGCTGACACGTGAAGTTACAANGTAGGTAGCCAGTAGGTAGAAACCAGTGGGTAGAAAAGGGTAGAATCAACCAAAATGCCCATCCCTGGATTAACTCATACACTGAGGTCTAGTCATAAAACACAACACCATTCAGGCACAAAAGGGAATGAAGTGCTGACACGTGAAGTTACAACATAGAAGAGCCTCCAAAACATTGTTCTGAGTGGAAGAAGCCAGAAGCAAGAGGTCTTATATTATTCCACTTGTATGAAATATCCAGGTAAAAGCATAGGGTTAAGGAAGCAGATTAGTGGTTACCAGGGGTTGTGGTCAGGTTGGAGATGTATGGGAATAGAACATGATTACTTAATGGATATTTACTTTTAGAGTGATGAGAATGTTCTGGAACTAGATACAGGTGGTTTTACAATATTATAAATGCACTCAATGCCAATGAATTGTATAATTTAAAACAGTTAATTTTCTATCATGTGAAAGTGTTAATTGCTCAGTTCAGTTTAGTTCAGTCGCTCAGTCGCTCAGTCGTGTCCGACTCTTTGCGACCCCATGAATCGCAGCACGCCAGGCCTCCCTGTCCATCACCAACTCCCGGAGTTCACTCAGACTCACATCCATCGAGTCCATGATGCCATCCAGCCATCTCATCCTCTGTCATCCCTTTCTCCTCCTGCCCCCAATCCCTCCCAGCATCAGTCTTTTCCAATGAGTCAACTTTTCACATGAGGTTGCCAAAAAGTACTGGAGTTTCAGCTTTAGCATCATTCCCTCCAAAGAAATCCCAGGGCTGATCTCCTTCAGAATGGACTGGTTGGATCTCCCTGCAGTCCAAGGGACTCTCAGTCGTGTCCAACTCTGTGCAACAGTATAGCCTGCCAGGCTCCTCTGTCCATGGAATTTGCCAGGCAAGAATACTGGAGTGGGTTGCCACTCCTTTCTCCAAGGGATCTTCTTGACGCAGGGATCAAATCCATGTTTCATGCATTGCAGGCAGATTCTGTATGGTCTGAGCCACCATGTCATCCCAATTTCTATTATGTGCATTTCACCTCGATTACGTAAGAGAAAAAAGATCAACCTGGCAAGAACAGAAAGGCTCTGACAACAGGCTCATCTAACCCAAGTTAAGCCCAATATGCATAGCTCAGACTCTGACAGCTGTTCAAAGCTTTCCCACCAGGCTCCACTCCCAGGAAGCCCCAGCCAGCCAGGGAGAAGGTGGGATTGCTTCCAGAAAGGCAGTGGCTGAGCCCTGAGAGGCTCCCCTCCCATTAAGATGCAATGAACATCTAAGCTCCAAAATAAAAGAGGAATCTCACAGAACACAACTCTGATCAGTTTCCTCTCTTTCCATCCCCACGGCACCCCCAGCAGACCCACAGGATCCCAGACACCTGCCTCCACCAACCTATACGGCTCTTGGTGAGCCCTGCAGGTCTCTGGCCAGTACAAATACCTCCTGCTTTCCAGAATGTTCCACGAGAAACTGTCAATAATCAGGCACCACAGAGCACGCCTTGTACAATTCTGCTAAAGTTTGAGAAACACAATTAGGAAGAAAAGGCACACTTTCCGCCCCACCCCCACCCCACCCCANATTATTGTCACTATGTTTGGTAATGGATGGGGAGCTTATTGCAGTGATCATTTCACAACATAAACATACATTAAGTCATTATGTCAATTATATCTCAGGTTTTTTTTTTTAAAGCCCGTTCCACACAGATATAATACCCTTGACAATATGCTATATCCCTTCTCCTAACCATTCTTCATCACATCCCACAGGGAATAAGAATCCTACGAAAATCTATAAACCTTCCCATGTAGAATCATGGTAACTATTTAATAGTTCTCATGTTTAATTAAGAAACTATCATATTGCTTGTCTTAGATCCCCAGATAAGTGTGCAATTATGGAGAAAGTTATCTGGTAAGAACATAAAGGGAAATTGCCTATATAAGTGAATGCAAATGGTTCCATTCACTTATATAGGCAATTTCCCTTTATGTAGATAGAGTCAGGCCTCAAAGCAAAAGTCCTATTTAATTTTTTATTTAAATTCAAAAACAGCTTTAAAGTTGTCACTAATCTTAATTAATCATGGTATGTTTCATCAGCCATATAAACTTGATAAAACCTTTACCCTTAAACGACCTTTTGGGAAAGAATAAATGTCTCTAACTAAGTCCTCAATGATACAGAGAATGCCCCACACTCAAGCAACTTAGTGTATGCTATCAACCCAATCCATCCACCCATTTTGACCAAAAACGATTTGACCTGACAGACGTCGACAAATGGTCCAAAGGCCACTTGTCTGGAACTGTCAGGCTTGTCTTGCAAAACAGGTGGATGCCTAGCCCTAGAGTTAGGCAATTTTTATAATCAAAGCCATGAGTAACCATTTGAAAATATGTTTGATAAATCAATTTGGTTAAACCAGATGGAAAATCTGTGAAAACTAAAGCTTTTCAACAATAACACCAAACAGATCACTGTTAAAAAGACAAAGTATAACTTAAAGAATAAAATTTAACCCACAAAATTTTCTTATGTCATTCCCTTCTTGAGTCCATTTTTACAAAACAATACTGAGGCCAGATCCAGACTAAACAAGAAGCAGTGCCATGCTTCAATTTTCCCATTTCTACCAACCCCCTGACGGGGAAAAAGCATGTGTGCAGAGCAGAACTCACGGAACATATTTTCTATCCCTACTACCAACAGGTCAAAATTTTAGAAAGCACTAAAAACAGTGAAATTTTAAAATACAGCTCGTTATCCATACTTAATGCCTACTAAGAAGTATTTTTAAGTAAATGGAATGTGAAAATCACACATAATACCTAGGCTCCATGGCCCTTATCCAGCTCTCTAGTTTTAGCCAGAGGAACACAGGTCTCTATCTGTACCCAGACATATACAGAATAAAAACCTAGCATTCTNCCGCAGGCCACAGATGGACCAGGAGCCGGTTACAGACCGGGAGGAATGTGCAGCCCCCAGCAGTTACCCAGGCCTGGCATAGCTGAGCCTGCTCCACACACGGTCCTCAGGAACTTGAAAACTTCCCATCACTTCATCCAGTGCTGCAACACTTTTTATTTACTTACTAATTTTTTGTGTGTGGCAACATGGTTTTTCCTTTTCCTCCAGGAATTTTATGCTAGAAGCCTCAAAATACAAGACAGGCTGACAAGTGGAGCTTCTCTGGCGGGAGAAGAGGCAGGGGACGCTGGTGCCTGACCTTTACTTATCTTGTTAGCATCTACCCTCAGGGACTTCTGAAGACACTCGGTGGTCCCCCAGAGCACAGTTTGGCAACCACTGATCTGGTCCAGCGCCCTCACCGCACATGTCAGAAAATAATTTCCAAAAGTTAAGGTCCTGACTCATACAAACAGAAAATGGGCATGGGGCAAGGATTTCTCTAACCTATTAATAGGGGAACCAGCCAGATGGGAAAGTTGGTTCAAAGGCTTATGGGAGGGACCAAAGTTAGGGAAGAACAGAGAGAATGCTGGAAAAAGAATGTCAGCCTAGACATGGAGATGATGGATGTCCTGCAGGTCAATAAAATCGTTTTCTGTGGGGGTATCTTTTATACTGGACAGAAATCATTTTCATGACCCCTGGATCAAAATCATTTACAGGTTATCAATCTTCCACAAATTAGCATCACACTTTGCAGAGCCTGGACCTGAATCAGTAGTAAACAGTAAATCAAACACCACCACATCCCCCTAGAGCAGGGGGTCAGCAAACCTTCTCTATAAAGGGGCAGACAGTAAATAATTTTCAGCTTTGTGGGCCATCCGGTCTCTGTTGCAACTACTGGACGCTGCCTTGCTGTCAAGAGAAAGCAGGAGCCATGATCCATAAATGGATGGGTGTGGCTGTGTTCCAGTGGAACTTTATTTACAAAAACAGGCGGCAGTCAGATTTGGCGGGAGCCCTAGAGAGTTAGATAATCTCTGGATGGGGCTGTCAGCTGGTGGTCTGGTGTGGCATGCACAGGACACACCGTCCTTCTATGGCCTCATTGCCAAGTTTGGGAAGCTTTTTCTGAACTTTTTCTTATGGGTATAGAAATCAGAGAGGGAAAGCAACTTGGCCAAGGCGACACAGCCCAGTTCAAGCTGGCTTGAAGTCACAAGTCTCCCATCTCCTGGTTGTTTGGAAGCAGAAACACAGCCTGTCTTGCCCACCTGGAGGGCAGGCTGGGTCAGGATGGAACCGGCCAAGTCACCAGGAAACAGATCCTCTCACTTTCCTCCAGGAACCGGCCCAGAGGGAGTTTCCTTCCCTGCCTCTGTGTCTCCAAGAGTAACGACCCTGGAATGAATGAAGGCCCTCTTCACCCAAAGCAGACGCTCTAAGACAGAAAAGCACAGACCCTCTGCAGATCTCTGGGTTTCCTCTGGACTCATCCACCCTTTAAACCCAAGTCAAATAGGAAACATCTCTGCCTCCATAGTGCCCCGACAGAGAGCAGGAAAGAGAGAGCGGTTCATTGCCAGGGTCTCTGGCAAAACACTGAGGGAGAAAGTGAGGAAACGATTTGACACTGAGTCTTGAAAGTATTTTCTCATTCAGCAGGGAAGAAAAGGACTTTGTTTCTTTTTCTTTTCACAATCGGTGCTCCCCCCAGCCCCTGTGCCTCAAATCTACCACAAATGTCTCTCACTGCACTCCAGCGAGGCAAAGAGATTTTTAATGGAATGCTGTTGTCACGTGAGCCCTCGGCCAAGGCCATTTAAGCAAATAACTCATTGTCTGAAGGGAAAGAGGAGAAAGTGGGGAAAAGAAGGGCCAGGGCTGCTTTGAAATGGTGCATAAATACGAATGTGAGGAGGTGACTCTGTGGCTTCAGAACCCTGCCATGCCTACACGGCTGATCCCCAAGCTCCAGCTCTGTCCATTTTACCCCAGACCTACGGTGCGCCTTCCAGCCATCTCACCCCTGCCACCGCCCCTGACTCCAGAAACCTGGCACGTGACAAAGGTTACACAGTGCATCTGAGGTCACAGGCCTGAAGAAGAGAATGGGGGTAGGAGCAGAAGTGAGCGAAAGGAAAGAAAGAAGAAAAGGAGGAGTGAGGAAGGGAGGCAGGGAGGGGAGAAGGGAGGAACCCACGAGGAAGGAGGGCTAACATCTCAGAAAGGGATGGTGGCTCTGCTCTGTGATGAACTGTCTCCGGAGGCTGCATGCAAAGCAAAAGCCAAGGAGAATCCGCAGTATTTATTCACTCCGTGAACATAACAGAGATCCAGGACAGAGCCTGGATGAACCTCCCCACCTTGCCAACACCCTGAGTTGCCCTGCATGGAATTCCCAGCAGAGAGGTGCTAGGAGTGAGATGCAGGATGAAGAGACGAGGGGGAATGGGAAGGGATGGAAAGGAGGAAAAAGAGGGGAGTGTTGCCCAGAGAAGGGGCCCATCAGAACCCTGGGGCCCGAGCCTGAGCTGTGACAGGCGGGACCTGTCCTCCAGGCTGCGAGGCCAGGGAGGCAGCGAGCCTTACCTACCAGCCGAGCCTCCAACAATTCACAGCAGAGAGGAAGCCACGGGCAGGTGAGTCAGGGCACCCTTTGTGCCCAAAGCACCAAATCGGGGGCTTTCCATCATAAGCCCTTCCTCAGATGTCACCCATGCCAGGGAGGGACAAGGGGCACTTGGGGGTGGGGGGAATGCAGCAGGAAGGAGAGAATGAAGTCAGGAGAGGAAGGTGCTCTGGAGGGAGAGACGGAAGGGGAGATGGAGCCAGGGAAGGAAAAGAGAAGGACACACGAGGGAGGGAGGATGGGAAGAAAGGGGAGAGGAGATGGGGGAGGGCCAGAGGAGGCGGAGCTCCTTCTGAGACTCCTCCCCAGCCTGTCCCCTCCTATCTCCAAAGAGCACGGAAGCCCACTCACATCCCCCAGGAGTGCGGTGCACTAGAGCACCACTGTCCCTCATTATGGGTCTGTCGGAGCAACTCCACAAAGGAGTGGCTAAGACACTGGGAGGTCAGGAGAGTGGGGCTACCCTGGATCTGGGGTTCCAGCCCCCAACCTCCGCTCACTACATTACCCTGGCCAGCCCGCCATCCCCCACAACCCAGGGTCCTCATCTGTAAAATCAGGGAGCTGATATGCAATGATCTGCTGGCTCTCTCTCCCTCTCTCTCTCAGCCTGTGCTTCCGGAATCAGAATCCACGTTCTCTAGTGCTCTGTGCAATAAATTCGACCCTAATGCTCATCTCACACCTGAAGAGAGGAGGCTTAGAACTTAAATAATTTGCCCAAGGCCACTCAGCCAGGAGTCGGCAGAAATGGCCAGTGAATCGAGCCTGGACAGCTTGGAAGCTCACCTCCCTTCCTAAACTGCCACACCATAAAGCCTCTCGAATCTGACCGTGCTGCGGGGCATTTGATTCCCCTGCTGTGGTCACGGAACTCCGGAACATCATCTGGGGACCGGACTGCCCAGGATCAAGGGGACATGCATAGCTTCTTAGGCAGCGGCGGTGACTCCATCCTGGCCTGCAGGATGTGTGCAGAGCGACAGGTCCGGTCACCGGTCACGCTCTTTCAAGGAAGGGGCATGCTGCCCCCTCCTTCTCCTTCCCAGCTTCCTCCTATACAATGTGGGGCTGGAGATAAACCCTCCTGGCAGGGCTGGGAGGAGAGGGAGCATGGGAGGCATTCACTCTGAGGGGTGCACAGCACAGACAGGGAATGAATGGCTCTCTCAGTTCTGCGCCCCAGGCATTTGGCCCTTGCTCTAGGATCCTGTGGATGAGGAGACCTTATTATGAGCAGCACCACCATCCTTATCAACACACCCTAACCATGTGGCAGAGGTGGAGGTGGGGGTGGTCCTCATGGAGAAGAGTAGGAGGGGCTGGCTCCTTTGGCTTGTCTGACATGCTCTCCGGCCACCTTCTCAGAGGGGCTGAGGCCCTGCTCTCTCCACACACACTTCCGTCCCCCAATTCCTTCTCTGAATCACAGTTGGAACAATCTCTCCAAACAAGATGTGGTCCCATTGTTCTCAGAATAACACACAAGAATAACAAGCAGAAGAGCATCTTTCATTGGCCCACGACGTCCTGCCCCCTTGGGTCACTTCCTTCCTCCATGGCCTTCTCTCACTCCACTTGCTGTGGTTTCGCCTCCGGACTTTCTTTACTGTTTTTGCAGACCCCAAACTATGGCACATGGAGTGGCGCTGTCTTGAACATTCTTCCCCAGCCCCCTCTCTCTCTGTCTCTGTTTCCCATCCTTCAGATCTTAGCTGAAGCGTCACTTCCTCTGGGACACTCCTCTGATATCCTGACATGTCAGCATCCTTCCTATGTATGCCCATGGTGCCTGCACCTTCCCCTCATAGCATTCCTCATGGCTGTAACTGTCCCTCAGAGTGTGCAATTAAATCTCGTTGCTTCCCCTGCAGACTGTGGACACACCTCACCATCCCCCAGCACAGTACAGCATCTAGCACAGCATCTAGCACAGCACAGCATCCAGCACAGCATCTGGCCCCTGGTGATGCTCAATAAACACGTCCCACGTGAGTAGGTGACAGAGGCTCTGAGGCTGTGCAGAAACCCAGGCACCAGTGACGTGTCTAACACAGAAAAAGCCCTGTCAGGGTAGAGCTTCCAAGAAATCGTCCTCACCCAAGTGACACCCTCTGGTTTGACTCCATCTGGTTTGCTTCTCACAATACTGGTTCCAGGTAAATTACAGAAACGCTTCAGAACTTGCCATGACCCTCCCTTTGTTCCACAGCTTGTGAACAACCTACCTGCCACAGCCAAGCCACACCAAGCCTCTGAATCTTAGTTTCAGCACAAGCAAAGTGAAGAAATTCATGGGATCTGCCCAACCTAGTTTTTAAGACTATCATGATAATGTGATCAAGATAACGTGAAGGAATGTGGGATGAATTAACATCCTTTGTCACTGCCTACAAGAAGTAGGGTCAATTTCTTCATCCCCTGAGTCTGGGCTGGGCTGGTGTCTGCTTTAACCAATATAATATGAAAGAAATGACCATAGGTCAGTTCCAAGTCTAACCTTTAAGGGAACCAGCAGCTTCTATTTCCTCCCCTTTGAAGCTCAGGCTCCATGCTCCGAGGAACCCCAAGCAGCCTCATGGAGAGGCCCACAGGAAGGAGAACTAAAATTAGCTGGAGATCCAGTTGGGCTTGCAGCTGACAGCCAAAATCAGTTTGTCTGCTCTGTGAGGGAACTTTCTTAGAAGAGCCTATTGCTCAGTCGAGCCACCCCATCAAGCCTTACCAAAATCGCAAAACTATGACCAAAAATTATTTTTTAAAACTACTGTTACTAAGCTATAGCAATTAAAACAGCACAATTTTGGCACCAAAAAAAAAAAAAAAAAAAAACAGACACAAAGATCAATGAAACAGGATAGAAATTCAGAAATAAACCCATGGACTTACAGTCCACGGACTTACAATCAATCAATGACTAAGGAGGCAAGAAAATGCAATGGAGAAAAGATAGTCTGCATTAAGTGGTGCTGGGGAAACAGGACAGCCACATGTAAAAGAAGGCAATTAGAAAATTCTCTAACATGATATACAAAAATAAACTCGCAATGGAATAAACATCTAAATGTAAGACTGGCTACTATAAAACTCCTAGAGGAAAACATGGGCATAATTTGATATAAATTGAAGCAATACTTTTTTGAATCCACTTCAGAAAGTAAAGGAAACAAAAGTTTTAAAAAAATTAACCTAATTAAACTTAAAAGGTTTTTTGCACAGCAAAGGAAACCATGGACAAAATGAAAAGTCACTTACTGAATGGGAGAAAATATTTGCAGATGATATGACCAATAAGGGGTTAATATCCAACATATATAAACAGCTCATATAACTCAACATCAAAAAACAACAACAACAGCTACCTGATTTAAAAATGAGCAGAAGAACTAAATAGATAATTTTCAAAGAAGAAATGCCAATGGCCAACAGACATATGATAAGATCCTCAACGTCACTAATCATTAGGGAAAGGCAGATCAAAACCTCAATGAGACATCACCTTATAACACTCAGAATGGCCATCCTGAAAAAGAACACAATAATAAACATTGGTGAGGATGTGGAAAGAAGGGAACTTTCCCACACTGTTGGTGGGAATATAAATTGGTGCAGTCACTGTAGAAAACATTATGGAGGTTTCTCAAAAAACTAAACGTAGAACTACCACACAACTCTTGGGTATATATATGAAAAAAATAAAAACACAAATCTGAAAAGATATATGCACCGAACGCTCACAGCAGCATTATTTACAACAGACAAGATACAGAAACAACCGAAGTGTTCATCAACAGATAGATGGATGAAGAAGCTGTGGTACACAAGTATACAATGAAATCCTACTCAGCCACCCAAAAAAACCCATATTTTGCCACTTGCAGCAACCTGATGGATTAAGAAGGCATTACGCCAAGTAAAATAAGTCAGACAGAGAAAGATAAATACTGTAAGGTATCACCTATATGTGGAATCAAAAATATTGCAAACTGGTGAATATAACAAAAAGAAGCAAACTCACAGACATAGAGAACAACTTAGTGGTTATTAGTTAGGGGAGGATGATATAGGGATGGGAGAGTAGAAGGTCCAAATGATCAGGTATAAGATAGGTTCAAGGATCTGCTGTACAGCATGAGGAATATAGCCAATGTTTTGTAATAACTGTAAGTGGAAAGTAACCTTTAAAATTGTTGTTTTTAAATCACTTAATCCTTGGAATTAAGGCTGTATTAATTAATTAAGTCAAGGCTGTATACTGTCACCTTGCTTATTTAACTTATATGCAGAGTACATCATGTGAAATGCTGGGCTGGATGAATCACAAGNAGTGGCAAACGTTAAGTCCCTTTCTTTCCTCAGACTACACCATCTCCCTGAGCTACTGCAGCCACTCCCTGGCTTCCAGTCTTGTCTGTCTGCCTGCACTTTCCATGTCTTGTTGTTGCTTAGTTGCTAAATCATGTCCAGCTCTTTGAGACCCCATTTGCCAGGCTCCTCTGTCCATGGGATTTCCCAGGCAAGAATACTGGAGTAGGCTGCCATTTTCTTCTCCAGGGGATCTTCCTAACCCACGGATTCAACCCAGGTCTCTTGCATTGGCAGGCAGCTTCTTTACCATCTAACAAGTCCTCAGCGGGTGGAAGGATGGATGAGAAGAAGCAAGGAGTAAGGGTGAGGGAGAGAAGTGGGGGAGGAGAGGGAACTGGGGAAGACAAGGCTGAATCAGGGAAAGAAGGCCACATCAGTAAAGAAAATGTGCTCAGTACAAGCTGGGCCACTCTCTGGACTGCAGTGTCTGGCACAAGCCTGGCTCAGCCCAGCAGCTGCTGGCCACTGGCTCCCGGCCTGAGTGACACCCCTGCCTGGCAGGGCCCCGCTGTGCTTGGCAGCCCAGCAGCCCAACCCCTCAGCGCTGCGGGGCATATGTGAGCCAGGAACCACCTCAAAGACTTCACTCTCTGCCTTGGGGCCTCCTTTTACCCTGCAAAGCCAGGGCTGGGATCAGCCCTTGACGAGCTGCCATGTTAGGGCTGTTAGGGAGCGTCTGGTCAGCCCGGAGAAGGGCAGCTTCTATCCTCTTGATCTAAAATAACAACTCTTCCATTTTTTTGCCTTGTTTTCCTTCCCAGCACTCACCATTGCCACTCTATTGATTAGAGACAAAACAACCTGGGTTCAAACCCTAGCACTGCCCCTTCCTGGGCTTCCCTGATAGCTCAGATGGTAAAGAATCCACCTGCCATGTAGGAGACCCGGGTTCAATTTCTGGGTTGGGAAGATCCACTGGAGAAGAGCTAGGCTACCCACTCCAGTATTCTTGGGCTTCCCTCGTGGCTCAGTCGGTAAAGAATCTGTCTGCAGTGCAGGAGACCTGGGTTCGACCCCTGGGTTGGGAAGATCCCTTGAGAAGGGAACAGCTACCCACTCCAGTAGTCTGGCCTGGAGAATTCCATGGACTGGCCATGAGCGACCCTGGCCGACCAGCCTTGGGCAAGTTTCTTAACTGTTCTGTGCAGCTCACTTTTCCCACTTGTGGTGACACAGCACCCACCCCACAAATGACCACAAGGCTCAGAGGAGATGGTGAATATTGCGGGTGTCCAGCAGCACCTGGCACATAGTACATCAACCAACTGGCATTAACTGTCATCATTACTGACACCATTTCCCAGCCCAGAAACGTGCTAGGAGCACTGTGTGTTCTTTCCCAGCCACTCTCAGAGCCAGAAACAGCCTGGTGAGTTGTAGGTACTTGGTTTCTTGGAAAAAAGAGTTCGATAGTTGGAAAAAGCCTCAGAGAGGTCTAGCGACTCACGCGATGTCACACAGCAAGTGGAGGCCGAGTTCCCATCTCCTCTAGCTCTATTGCTTCACATGCCTTCTCGGGGAGGTCCACTGAGGAGCAGTTGTAGGTTTGGGGGGCAAAGACCAGACCTGCAGGATCCAATTTGGTGACCACCGGCCACTCATGAACCTTGGCCATGTGATACTAGTGTGGTTAGTGAACTGACTTGCTCCTGTTAGTTCATTTTAATTAATTTACATTTAAACTGAAAAATAGATATGAGGCAGGAAGTAGCTGGGCACCACTGCCCTCCAAACCCACCAAGGTAAAGCAATTGGAGATTCATTGCCTATGGACCAAAACTCTAAGACAGAACAGCAGGACAATTAAAGGAAGAGGCTGGGCCCTGCTCAGACCACAAAGTTCTTGTTCCCGAAGTCAGGAGACCTCCCCATCCACGCATAGGCAGAAAGGCTCCTTGGAGGTCAAAGGGGAGTGATGTTAACTAATGCCAGGCTACCCTTATGCCTTTCCAGTAAAATCCATCTTGGCTAAGAGATGCATGCACACACATGGGAGGATCCTGAGATATACAGAATAGGGACTCTGAACCAGGCAACTCAAAATGATCGGCCAAAGGAAACCAGGAAGAAATACTCCATAAAAGTAATTCAGAGTGCCATGAGGGTGCAATTCAAGGACTCTCCCTCTGAATGTGCCTCTGTGTCTAGTCACACATACTGTACTCTTTTCCTGTTAATAAATACTTCACTCGCTTCACTACTTTCTGTCTTCATGGAAATTCTTTTCTGCATAGTTGAAGGGCCAGGGCCCTTATCACTGACCTCTGGTCTAGCGGCTAGGATCTGGGACTCTCACCACCAAGGCTCAGCCCAGTCTCTGGCTGGGAACCCAAGCCTCGCTCCAAGCCATTGCCGGCCAAGGCCACCCGAGATCAGATACTTGACTCAGTTACTGGAAAATTTTTATCTGGGTCTGAAACAACTTAGGGAGGTGAACTTACTTTTTCAACTACACATTTTGTGAAGTCAAAAATACAGATCAAGTATTCTCAGAAAAACTTAGGGTCTGAATTGAGATATGATGTAAAACATAAAATGGACACTACGTTTGCAAGGCTTACTAGGCGTGAAAGAACACAAAATATCTTGCTAATGATTGTGCATATTGATTCTATGTTGGAAAGATCGCATTTGGAATATTCTGGGTTAAAGAGAGTGAGTTATTAAAATTCCATCTGTTTCTACAGAAAATTATTTTTTTAAGGTTTTTTTTTTTTTTTTTTTTGATGTGGGCCATTTTTTAAGTCTTTGCTTAATTTGTTTCCGTATTGCTTCTGTTTTATATTTTGGTTGTTTGGCCATGAGGAATGTGGGACCTTAGTTCTCCAGCCAGGGATCAAACCCACACCACCACCCCCTCCCCACCCCAGCATTGGAAGGTGAAGTCTTAAACACTAGACCACCAGGAAAATCCTGGAAAATTATTTAGGTGACTCACATTATATTTCCATCAGAAAGTGCCAGACTAGAGGGACAGAGATGAGGTCAAGAGAAAGTGCCTCACTGGCCTCAGGGCTGGCCCCAGGTCTCCAGGACAAAGATACATGAGGCTGGGCTCGGGAGCTGGGCTGGGCTACTTGGGAGGCCTCAGGCTGGCTGGCTCCCTGCTCCCCACACACTTCCCTGACATGGCCCGGGAAGCAGTGCTCAGGGATTAACGTTAATTCTTTCCTTGGAGGGCAGATGGGGAGAAGGTTAAGTGCCGAGTGACTACAGCGGCCCAATTAAGCCCTGGGAGAGGGATGAGGGCGGAGGAGGAGGCTGGGGAATGTTCTTAGGGATTCCCAGGGAGACAGGAAGCAGTGAGGGCTTGACCTCCTTGATCTCATTTCCCCTTCTGCAGTCAGCCGGCTTCCCCTCCAGGCTCAGCAGGGATGGTTCACTTTCCCAAGACCACACAGCAGGCTCAGGCCTGACCTGGACTCCCTTGTCCCAGTCCCTGCGCTAGCTCTTCAAAGAGCAGCCCCAGGTTCAAAAGCAGTTGCCTCTTTGCTGTTGCGCTAGGAAGGCGCTAGATGCAATGGGACCGGAAAGATGGAAGAGGGATTTGGCAAAGATTGACCGCTGACACCGACTGACCATTCATCCTGGGCCACATCGCCTGCATCACCTCACTGAATTCTCATGACACTCCTGTGTTCTGGGTACAGGCACTGTCCCCGTTTATAGATGAGGCTGTGGAGGCTTGGAGAGCAGGTTGCCTAGGGGTGTCCAGGCAGACGGTCAGGAAGCAGGGGATCTCTACACTAGGTGGCCCGGTCTGACCTGAGCTCTGAGCTTAATCACTGTGTCGTGTTACCTCTTCTCCCAAAGGTCTTGCCCCCAAATGTCAGACTTGTCAGCAGGGAGGTCAATGTGGTGGGACAGGCACCTGCCTGGAGCCTTCCTCTGGCTATTAGATCCCTGACCTGGAGATGAGGCAGGAAGGAACTCATGATACCCTAGCTAGCTCTTACTATCCCCAGCTTAGATGCCACCTCCTCCAGGAAGCCTTCACTGACTCCCCACCACTTCCCTTTCAGGCTAGTTACCTGTCCCTCCTCCCCACTCCCTCTGCTCTCTGGAGCTCTATATTCACCCACAGAAAAAAAAAAACCAACCAACATGAAGTATTTCAATTTACCCTTGTGACAATTTTCTGTGTCAACCTGATGGGAACTGGGGGTGCCCAGGTTAAACATTATCCCTTAATGTCCCTTTGAGGGTGTTTCCAGAAGATGTTAGCATTTAAATCAGTGGACTGTAAAGCAGTTCAATCCCCAAAGGCTTGAAAAGAACTGAAAGGCAGAGGAAAGGGGAGTTTGCTCTCTGGGCCTGACTGTGGGAGCTGAGACCTTGGTCTTCCCTGTCTTAGGCTAAGGCTTACACCATCAGGGTGCCCAGTTCTTAGAACCACTGGCTTTCCTAGGTCTCCAGAATGCAGCTGGCAACTTGTAGGACTTTTAAGCCTCCATAATCGCAGGAGCCAATTCCTTAAAATAAATCATATATATGTCTATATTCTATTAGCTCTGTTCTCCAAAGAACCCTGGCTAATCCAACCCTCACAACCATCCAATTAAGAAGGTATTGTTATTACTTTCATTTGACAGTTAAAAAAAAAAGAGGCCCAGAAAATAGAAAATTAGTTGTTCATGGTCACAGAGCTCATAAGTAGTTACAACCCAGATGTTTTCAGCCAAAGTGCCCACTCCGAAAGCCACACCGTGCTTGCATCCTACACAACATCCTATCAAATTATCGGTTTTCTTCTCGGTTTTGAAAACTACACTGATGTTCACAGGGGCATTATTCATAAGCCAAAATGACATAGTGCCTACCAACTGATGAATGGATACATGAAATGAGGTATATCCATACAACAGAAAGCTATTTGGCCATCAAAAGGAATAAAGTCCTGGTTTGGATACTTAGCTGAATCTTGAAACAGGATGCTAAGTGAAAGAAGCCAATCACAAAAGCTCACATGTTGTAGGATTCCACTTACAAGAAATACCCAGAGTACACAAATCTAGAGGGACAGAAAGATCAGTGGTTACTGAGGGGCTGGGGAGGAGGCAGGATGGGAATGAGTGGTCAAGGCTGCTTTTGCGGATGATGAAAATGTTCTAAAATTAGATTGTGGTGACAGTTACACCACTCTCTGAAGAAAAGGAAAACCACTGAACTGTACACTTTCAGTGGGTAAGTTTTATATGTTCATTATATGTCAGTTAAGCTACTAGTTTAAAAGAAAAAAAAAGAAGAGAAGCAAAAACAAAAAGAATCCAGAAGGGGTGGAAGTTCTGGAGCAGAGTAAGCAAGAAAAGAGAGAACATGGAGCAGGTCCCTGAGGTCCTTATAGCTTAAAAATGTTGAGTTTTATTTTAACTGTGAATAGAAGCCACTGGGGGTTCTGAGGGAGAATCTGGTCCTATTTACATGTTTTAAAGCTCGTTCCTTTGCAGGCAGCATCAGGGTAAACAGCATGGATCCTGGGGCCTGGATTCAAAAACCAGCTGAGCCCATGTTCCCAGCTAGGTGACTGCAGCAAGCTATGTAATCTTTGGGGACCTCTGTTTCTCAACCGTAAAATGGGATGATAATAGCATCTCCCCCGCAGGAGACTTAACTGCTTGAATATTCATGAGGTGCTCAAAATAGCGCCTGGCAGGTGCGCAGGTCCCTATAAGAATTTGATGATATACGTAAATAAGAAGGTCCTCACCAGGTGATTCTCACCCGCCTTGGGAGGGAGTACGGTCAGTTGAGATACGCTGCAAAGCTCTTATCCCGCCAGGCTCCATCCAAGTAATTGCTCCTGAGGCTTCATTCCAAATGGGCCATAAATCAGAGGCCAGGGGCTCCTGTTACCAGCGGCTGGTGGCACAGTCCCTCCCCGGGGTAATGGAAAGCAGATGCTGCCAAATCAGTCTGGCCTCCAGAGGCCTGTGTACCTGATCTGCTCTCAGCACACCAATACAGGCAAGAATTTCCACCAGCCCTTAAGGCGAGGGTTGTCAAAGAAACAGCCTCCTAGGGCTTCCAGATGTTCAGCAGCTTGTTTTAAGCAGGAGGTGGGCAGCTCATGGGGGTCCCTAAGGGCTCAGGGAGGAAGGTAAGGTCGTGGCTAACACTGGGTTCCTTCCAAAGGCCTGACCAGGAGGCAAGGTGTGGGGCCAGGAGGTGGCAAGCTGTGAAGGGACCAGTGCGAGCTCTGCAGGTGTGAGGAGCCTGTTTAAAATTCTCCCCTTCTCACTGTTTCAGCCTGAGCTGTACAACCACGGGTGCTACCTTTCCAGACCTCTGTTTCCTCACCTGTGAAATGGGTGTGATGTTACCTAACTCCAAGACATCTGAAGGGTGGGAAGTCATTTAAGTGAAATTCCCAGTACAGTGTCAGGCATATAGTGACTTGGACACATCTCGCCTCGAGCAACAAAATACAAAGAAACAGTATGGGACTAAAAATAGCTGCGTGCATGCACCCCTGGGAGCAAATTCTAAATCCTAAAGATACAAAGAGACCAAAAACTCAACTGCCATTTCTGAAGAGCCTGGAGCAAAAGCAGAGTACTGCCCCTGCCAGCTGCATACACCACCGCTGGAGGGGTGGACACGACGCCTAAGCCAGCCCTCCAGCCCGCCCCTGGATACACTCCAACCCTCATACCTCGTGAGGAACAGTCTTGATTTCCCCATCTCACTCCCCCACCGTCACCCCCCAACCCCCCTGCAGGAGGAGCCAGTCAGCAAGGGAGTCTGTTTGTTCTCTCTACCCTGCTGCAGCAAGGGGCCCAATAAACCCTTGCCTGAATTTCTGGTGTGGCCCCTGATCAACTTCTATCAAGAACCCTGACCTATAACAACAGTAGATGCTCAAAAGAATAAAAACAATTTATTATAAGGGAGAGAAGCCCAGAAACTAGCTATCCAATAAACCTTTATTGTCTTGGACACTGAGCACAGTGTCAGGGCCAGAGGAAGCACAGGACACCCTCAGGAGGCTTTCTTTTCAAGCTTCCTAAGGCCAAGACTTTGAGAAGATTCAGAAAATTTCCTAAATGCATAACACGTTCCTTAGGAGTTATGCAGCTGTAAGTCCAAAGATAATTTGGCTTTAGGTAAGGTTGAATCAGGGCTCATGTGGTGTCACCAGGAGCCAGTTCTTCTTTAGTTTCCTCTGATAAATGGCCAGATTTTAACAAACACAGAATGCTAAGAAGCCCTTGGAAACTTTCAGTGGGAACGTAAATTGGTGCAGCTGCTATGGAAAATAATATGGAGATTCCTCAAAAAAAAAGAAAGAAAGGAAGCAGGGGACTACCCTTGTGGTTCAGTGATAAAGATTCTACTTCCAGTGTAGAGGGTGAGGGTTTGACCCCCAGTCAGGGAACTAAGATCTCACACGCCACATGCAGCCAAAAAAGCAAAAAATAAAAAGCAGAACTACCATAAGATCCAGCAATCCCTCTCCTGGATGTGTAGTTAAAAAAAAAAACAAAAACCAATATATTAATCTGAAAAGACACATGCACACTAATGTTTATAGCAGTGCTATTTAAAACAACCAAGATGTAGAAACAACCCAAACGCCCATCAACAGACAAAGGGATAAAGAAGATGAGGTGTGTGTGTGCATGGATACACACACACTATATATATATATATATTTTTTTTTTAATGGAATTCTGTCATTTCTAGCACACACGTGTACCCAGAGAATAGAAAGCTTAATGAAACATCAGGTGGAAAAAGACAAATACTATATGATATCACTTGGGTTTCCTAGGTAGCTTAGTGGTAAAGAACCCACTTGCCAATGCAGGAGACTCAGGAGACACAGGTTCAATCCCTGGGTTGGGAAGATCCCCTGGAGAAGGGCATGGCAACCCACTCCAGTATTCTTGCCTAGGAAATCCCATGGACAGAGGAGCCTGGCGAGCTACAGTCCATGGGGTTGCAAACAGTCAGACACAACTAAGCAACTGAGCATGCATGCACATATGGTATCAGTTATATGTGGAATATAAAAAATAATACAAGGAAACATATACACAAAATTGACACACACATATATACATAAGAAAGCAAATTATGGTTAGTAAAGAGGAGTGGGAAGGAGAGAGGAACAAATTAGGGGTATGAGATGAACAGGTACCAACTACTACATATAGAATAGATAAGCAACAAAGATATTTTGTATAATGCAGGGAATTATAGCCATTATCTTGTAATAACTTTAATGTTGTACAATCTGTAAAAATACTGAATCATCTGTATACCTGAAACTAATATGGTATTTATTGTAAATCAACTGTATTTCAATTTTAAAAAATAGAGACTGCCAGTTTAATTTGGGTTTAAGATAAACAAGAACTATTTTTTTAGTATGATATAAGTGTGTACTGGTCAGCAGTGGCCTGCCACAGGGGCAGGGGCTCTAGGTGCAGCAGACGTGGGTATGGCATAGGACCTCTTGGAGGAGGTCTCCATTAACCCCACCATAGAGCCCCCAGAACTTACGTAGGACTGGGGAAACAGATTCTTGGAGAGCACAAACAAAACCTTGTGCACACCAGGACCCAGGAGAAAGGAGCAGTGACCCCACAAGAGACTGACCCAGACTTGCTCGTGAGTGTCCAGGAGGCTGAGGTGTGGGTTGGCTGTGGCATAGCACATGGTCGGGGCAGTGAGTGCAGCAAGTACATGCCTTTCGAAGGAGGTCGCCACTATCTTCATTGCCTCCACCATAGTTTGGCCTCAGGTCAAACAACAGGGAGGGAGCACAGCCCCACCCATCAACAGAAAATTGGATTAACGATTTACTGAGCATGGCCCCACCCATCAGAACAAGACCCACTTTCCCCCTCAGTCAGTCTATCTTGTCAGGAAGCTTCCATAAGCCTCTTATCCTTCTCCATCAGAGGGCTGACAGACTGAAAACCACAATCACAGTAAACTAATCAAACTGATCATATGGACCACAGCTTTGTCTAAATCAATGAAACTATGAGCCAAGCGTGTAGGGCTGTCCAAGACAGGCAAGTCATGGTGGAGGGTTCTGAAAAAATGTGGTCCACTGGAGAAGGCAATGGCAAACCACTTCAGCATTCTTGCCTTGAGAACACCATGAACAGTATGAAAAGGCAAAAAGATAGGACACTGAAAGATGAACTCCCCAGATCAGTAGGTGCCCAATCTGCTACTGGAGATCAGTGGAGAAATAACTCCAGAAAGAATGAAGGGATGGAGACAAAGCAAAAACAACACCCAGCTGTGGATGTGTGACTGGTGATGGAAGTAAAGTCCAATCCTGTAAACAACAACATTGCATAGGAACCTGGAATGTTAGGTCCATGAATCAAGGTAAAGTGGTCAAACAGGAGATGGCAAGAGTGAACGTCGACATTCTAGGAATCAGTGAACTAAAATGGACTGGAATGGGTGAATTTAACTCAGACGACCATTATATCTACTACTGTGAGCAAGAATCCTTTAGAAGAAATGGAGTAGCCCTCATAGTTAACAAAAGAGTCCAAAATGCTGTACTTGAGTGCAATCTCAAAAACGACAGAATGATCTCTGTTCGTTTTCAAGGCAAACCATTCAATATCATGATTATTCAAGTCTATGCCCCACCAGTAATGCTGAAGAAGCTAAAGTTGAATGGTTCTATGAAGACCTACAAGATCTTCCAGAACTAACACCCAAAAAGATGTCCTTTCCATTATAAGGAACTAGAATGCCAAAGTAGGAAGTCAAGAGATACCCGGTCACTCAGTCGTGTCCGACTCTTTGCGACCCATGGACTGTAGCCCACCAAGCTCCTCCGTCCATGGGATTTTCCAGGCAAGAATACTGGAGTGGGCTGCCATTTCCTTCTCCAGAGATACCTGGAGTAACAGGCAAATTTGGCCTTGGAGTATAGAATGAAGCAGGAAAAGGCTAACAGAGTTTTGGCAAGAGAATTCACTGGTCATAGCAAACATCCTCTTCCAACAACACAAGAGAAGGCTCTACACATGGACATCACTGGATGGTCAAAGCAAAATCAGATTGATTACATTCTTTGCAGCTGAAGATGGAGAGACTCAAAACAAAACAAGCAAAAAACAAAAACAAGATTGGGAGCTGACTGTGGCTCAGGTCATGAACTCCTTATGACCAAATTCAGACTTAAATTGAAGAAAGTAGGGAAAACCACTAGACCATTCAGGTATGACCTAAATCAAATCCCTTACGATTATACAGTGGAAGTGACAAATAGATTCAAGGGAGTAGATCTGATAGAGAGCCTTAAGAACTAAGGACCTAGGTTCATGACTTTGTACAGGAGGCAGGGATTAAGACCATCCCCAAGAAAAAGAAATGCAAAAAGGCAAAATGGTTGTCTGAGGAGACCTTACAAATAGCTGAGAAAAGAAGAGAAGCTAAAGACAAAGGAGTAAAGGAAAGATATAACCATGTGAATGCAGAGTTCCAAAGAACAGCAAAGAGAGATAAGAAAGCCTTCCTCAGTGGTCAATGCAGAGAAATAGAGGAAAACAAATGAGTGGGAAAGACTAGAGATCTCTTCAAGAAAATTAGAGATACAAAGGGAACATTTCATGCAAAGATGGGCACAATAAAGGACAGAAATGGTATGGACCTAACAGAAACAGAAGATATTAAAAAGAGGTAGCAAAAATATACAGAACTACACAAAAAAGATCTTCATGACCCACATAACCATGAAGGTGTGATCACTCACCTAGAGTCAGACATCCTGGAATGAGAAGTCAAGTGGGCCCTAGAAAGCATCACTATGAACAAAGCTAGTGGAGGTGATGGAATTCCAGCAGAGCTATTTCAAATCCTAAAAGATGATGCTGTGAAAGTGCTACACTCAATATGCCAGCAAATTTGGAAAACTCAGCAGTGGCCGCAGGACTGGAAACGGTTAGTTTTCATTCCAATCCCAAAGAAAGGCAATGCCAAAGAATGCTCAGACTATTGCACAGTTGCACTCATCTTACATGCTAGCAAAGTAATGTTCAAAATCCTCCAAGCCAGGCTTCAACAGTACGTGAACCATGAACTTCTAGGTGTTCAAGCTGGATTTAGAAAAGGCAGAGGAACCAGAGATTAAATTGCCAACATCCTCTGGATCATCAAAAAAGCAAGAGAGTTCCAGAAAAACATCTATTTCTGCTTTATTGACTATGCCAAAGCCTTTGACTATGTGGATCACAACTGTGGAAAATTCTGAAAGAGATGGGACTACCAGACCACTTGACCTGCCTCCTAAGAAATCTGTACACAGGTCAAGAAGCAACAGTTAGAACCAGACATGGAACAACAGACTGGTTGCAAACTGGGAAAGGAGTACATCAAGGCTGTATATTGTCACCCTGCTTATTTAACTCATATGCAGAGTACATCATGTGAAATGCCAGGCTGGATGAAGCACAAGCTGGAATCAAGATTACTGGGAAAAATATGAAGAACCTCAGATATGCAGATGACACCACCCTTATGGCAGAAAACAAAGAAGAACTAAAGAGCCTCTTAATGAAAGTGAAAGAGGAGAGTGAAAAAGTTGACTTAAAACTCAACATTCAGAAAACTAAGATCCTGGCATCTGGTCCCATCATTTCATCCCAAATAGATGGGGAAAAAATGGAAATGGTGAGAGACTTAATTTTGGGGGCTTCAAAATTAAAGCAGATGGTGACTGCAGCCATGAAATTAAAAGATGCTTGCTCCTTGGAAGAAAAGTTATGACCAACCTAGATAGCATATTAAAAAGCAGAAACATTACTTTGCCAACAAAGGTCCATCTAGTCAAAGCTACGGTTTTACCACTAGTCATGTATGGATGTGAGAATTGATCTATAAAGAAAGCTGAGTGCTGAACAATTGACACTTTTGGACTGTGGTGTTGGAGAAGACTTTTGAGAGTCCCTTGGACTGCAAGGAGATCCAACCAGTCCATCCTAAAGGAAATCAGTCCTGACTATTCATCAGAAGGACTGATGCTGAAGTTGACTCTCCAGTACCTTGGCCACCTGATGCAAAGAACTGACTCATTTGAAAAGATCCTGATGCTGCAAAAGATTGAAAGCGGGAGGTGAAGGGAATGACAGAGGATGAGATGGCTGGATGGCATCACTGACTCGATGGACATGAGTTTGAGTAAGCTCCAGGAGTTGGTGATGGACAGGGAAGCCTGGCATGCTGCAGTCCATGGGGTCAGAAAGCATCGGACATGACTGAGTGACTGAACTGAACTGAAACATGTAGCGGGACATTCTTATAAAAAAATTTTTTTAATCACTATTTACCTGAAAATCTAATTTAACTGGACTCCTATATTTTCTCTGGCAGTCCCTTAGGCTGAGTCCACTGGGGTAGCAATTGAGTGGCAAACCTCTCAGAGCTTCTCACTGGCTCAGACTGGCTCAACCCGAAGCAATCAGTATGGCCCAAGGAAATTTATTCACTGGGTGCTATCACTTAGTTGCCCTGCCCCATCCTCAGACTCTGTAGTGCATCTCAAGCTTCTTTGAGGGTGGTTCCCTGAAAGCAAAGTCTAGGAGTTACAAACACACTGCATTTAGAAGTAGAGATGGGGGGGCGATGAGAGGCAAGAAAGATATAAGCTGCTTGTGAGCAAGTGCAGAGAGAGGAATTCCTGAGCTGGAGGTGGAGAAGTAGGATCTCCCAAGTGGTGGGGTCACCAGAGCAGTTGGGGTCAGGTCAGTTCAGTCGTGTCTGACTCTGCAACCCCGTGGACTTCAGCATGCCAGGCTTCCCCGCCCATCGCCAACTCCTGAGGCTTGCTGAAACACATCCATCGAGTTGGTGATGCCATCCAACATCTCATCCTCTGTCATCCCCTTCTCCTCCTGCCTTCAATCTTTCCCAGCATCATTTCCAGCAGTTGGGGATGCCGGGAGACAAAAGTGGGTCCCTTAGGGTAAAAAAAACCCCATGTAGTGCCTGACTCGGTTGTGGCATCTTTGGGTGAACCTCACCTCTCAGAAGGTTCACCTCACCTTCCCTAATTACTTATCTTCTTTGAGCCTCAGTTTGCTCATCAGCAAAATGGGGTAAGAATTCAGACTCTTTGGAGCTGCTGTGAGGATTACCCGAGGTTCAATCAACCCCTGAATTGGGGCCCAGTTTTTTCTTATATCATGGTCACAAATTCAGTGGGCCACTCTCAAAACTTCATTCCCTAAGGATAGATTTTCACAAAGTAGGCTTCCTGTGTTAGAGGTCTATTTCACTCCTAGAAAACAGCAAAACGAATTACGCTTGTTGGATAATTCTTGGCTGTGGGGGCCGTTCTGTGCATTGTGTGATGCTTAGCAGCATCCCTGGTTTCTCTACTTACTAGGAGCCAGTAGCAGCTCCCCCCACCCAGCTGTGACAACAAAAATATCCCTAGACAAATGTCCCCAGAGGAAAGGGAAGGGTAAAGTCCCTCCCTCCACTGAGAATCACTGTGATAATGGAATAAAATACAAATATATGCTCATATAAACAACTTTCAAGCTGTTGCATCAAATGTACATTGTAAACCCTATATTATACATGTCCCATCAGGGAGACTTATCTACAGTGATTGAGCTTGCTGTAGTCCCTGCAAATCAAGACCCCATAAATTGGAGTGAAGACACTACTTCCTGAAGTAAGCAAGCCTGAATATTCTTCCTGCCCCCAGGGACTTTCAAACTGCATTGGAAATGAGAATCATCTGTCTAAAAAACGTTGACTTGTCAAGTTAATTGAATGGGGAAGGCCAGGCACAGGGCATGCCCAAGCCTCTCTTTAGCTTCCATTTCAGCACAAGCCAAAGGGCTGCTTGGAACAACATCGGATTTGTGTTGTGTCCCTGTCTTACAGTCAGGCTCTGCTTTTCACTATCTTTTTAAGTCATGGAAATCAGGGTCACAGCCCAGCTTTCATCAGCCACTGTGTGTGGGCGGGAGAGAATGCAGGGTGCCTGCAGGTGAAGGACAGGAGACAGCAAAATTCAGCTGAAGCTATCCAAGGCCTTGCACTGAAAACTGGGCTTCCTTGCACAAGCTGCGTGTTCCTAAGCTTCAGCCTTCTCTCTCTCATAGGTCTGACTTCATGGGCCTGGGTCCTGCTCAGTTCATCCTCAGAAGGGCCCCATGCTTGGTTCAATGCTCTGAGATGCAGGAGACATGGGTTTGATCTCTGGGTTGGGAAGATCCCCTGAAAGAGGAAGTGGCAACCCACTCCAGTATTCTTCCTAGCAAATGCCATGGACAGAGGACCCTGGCCAGCTACTGTTCATGGGGTCACAAAGAGTCAGACATGACAAAGCTACTGAGCACACATCACTGTCTTGAATTCTTAGTCATTTTTGAACAAGGGCACTGCATTTTCACTGTGCGCTGGGCCCCGTAAGTCACGTGGCCCCAGCTTGCTCTCTGAACTCAATGTTTGCATCTGTAAAAGGCAGTAACAATGCCCTCCCAGGTTTACATACCAGTCCAGTTGCTGACAATCCAGGAAGCTGCCAGCACCTGCCTGGCCATCCCAGGTGCCCAAGGAACAGGGGGTGCAGTTGGTTTCACGACCTATCTCAGAAGGAAGTCTTTAACTACAGGCCCGAGACCATGACTTGAGGCTTCCGGAACCCTGAAATTCTCACTGTGTATTATTTTTGAGATCCCATCTGTTTCCTGCAGCAATGAGCCCTTCAAATGAAAAGGCCTGTGGACTAGGGTTGGGGTGGGGAGCAGGACCAGCCAGGGCCGTTGGGGAACTCCACCCCTTGGACAGCCTGGCTGGGGAGGAGAGGTCCCAGGTGAGAACTGCAGAGGCAGTCTGTGAGACACACAGACTGCATCCCCTGAGCTTCTGCAAAGGAGGAGGGCAGAGGGACTTCCCTCTTACATTTGCACCCCATTAAGGCTTCCCTCATGGCTCAGACATGGAGAAGGGCACAGCAATCCACTCCAGTATTCTTGCCTGGAGAATCCCTTGGACAGAGGAGCTTGGTGGGCAACAGTCCATAGGATTGCAAAGAGTCAGACACAACTGAAGCAACTTAGCAGGCAGGCAGGTATGGCTCAGACGGTAAAGAATACCGTTCAGGCAGTGCTAGGTTCGATCCCTGGGTTGGGAAGGTCCTCTGGAGAAGAAAATGGCAATGCACTCCAGTATTCTTCCCTGGAGAATCCCACGGACTGAGGAGCCAGGCAGTCTACAATCCATGGGTCACAAAGAGTGGGACACAACTGAGCAACTAACACGTTCACTTTTTTCAAGCTTCCCAAAGAGGAGCAGAAAAGGTGGAGTGACAGTTGGTCCTCAGGGATGTACATAACCCACAGCCATCTTATCCGTCCTCCCCATACTGTGATCAACAAGCTTCCAAGAGGCCCTGGGCAGGGCTGTGCCCTGCCCCACTCAGCAGGAACATCTTGGCAAGTCCAGTTAGGGTGGGGGGCTGGGGGTGATGAGGGGTTCTGTCTGTCCCATCACTCACTCCTGCAGGTGCCCAGGGCCTGCCTACCTGTATAGTTTATGCTCCTCGACCACAGGAAGAGACTGCGGAGCTCAGAGGTCCTGACTGGGCTCCCTTGGGCATCCCTGGCTAAAGACCTAAGCGTTTCCTGCCCGGGGTAGGGGGTGGGGCAGCATTTGGAAACCGTAGCCCCTCCTGGTGCCCTGTCCGCTGTCCTTTATCATCACATTCCCTCCTTCTCTCTCCCATCCCCCAGCCGGAGGGATCCTTTCCTTCCGCCAGGTTCAGAACTCTCCCTCTTCCCCAGCCCTTCCCTCACATCTATTATTTAGGCCTGCCAGTCCCTCCCATCCCCCTGAGGCCTACGCTTTTGAAACTCCAAAGCCAGGAGCTGACACTCTTTGCTCTGTTTCTGCTGAGTCATGCCCTCCCCGAGGCAAGAAGTACAGAGTGCACCACGGGTAGAATAGAAGAGGAGGTGAGGTGGAAACACCAGGAGCAAAGAACATGTCGCTTCCCACCCCACTCTCCAACAGTTCTGTCGAGAAATAGAAAGACCGTGTTTGCTTACTTGTTTCATACCAAGCAGAGCTATGCCTGTGGGTGTCACCTTAGGAAAACCATCTCTCAGGTGACAAGATGCTGGAGGAGGGAGTGGCAACCCCCGCAGAGAGAAACCCAAAGCCCAGCGTTGCCTGCAAGGGCACCAGTGTCTCTTAGGTTGAGACTAAGTGGGGCTTCTCAGCCCCCTGCGCCTTCCTTTCTCTCCTCTGAGGCCTTCATCCTTAGGAAAGTCACTTGATCTGAGACTGTGGTGGTCACAGAGTTTGTGATGGGACCATGGGGACAGGTAGGGCTCTAACGCTCAACCTACAGGGAAGTCAGAGGGGCTTCCACCTGAGCTTCTGAACAGGAGCATCGTTTCCTCGATGAATCTTAATAATGCCATCAATTACCATACAGACATTTTGGAAAAATCATCACCCTCTTGGGGAAGACCACCAGCCAGGTGATGAGGGGAACTCTCCTCTTTTCCCCTGGGTGAGTGGGACCAGCCGCTGATAGTTCACTGTGGTCTGCAGTCTTGGTGACGGCAGCTCTGCCATCGGCAGCACCAGGACAGTCCTGAGGAAGAAGTCTGCTCAGGGACTAAGCTGGAGGATTAATCTGCTGCTGCTGCTGCTGCTGCTGCGTCGCTTTAGTTGTGTCCAACTCTGTGCGACCCCATAGACAGCAGCCCACCAGGCTCCCCCGTCCCTAGGATTCTCCAAGCAAGAACACTGGCGTGGGTTGCCATTTCCTTCTCCAATGCGTGAAAGTGAAGTCGCTCAGTCGTGTCTGACTCCCAGCGACCCCATGGACTGCAGCCCACCAGGCTCCTCCAGCCATGGGATTTTCCAGGCAAGAGTACTGAAGTGGGGTGCCATTGCCTTCTCTGGGAGAATTAAGCACCTCGTCCTAATTTGGAAGACATTTCCATCCATAACTTCACTAAAAGGCACTTCCTTTAGTCGTTCCATGCCAAGTCAACTCCTTTTGAGACCGGCTGGGACCTGGGACCCTCTGCAGCAGTGCTTGCACCTGGACACACCTCTCCTTAAGCAAAGAAATACAAAGAAACTACATGGAACTAAAAATAACTGCATGCGTGTGCAGCTGGGGCAAATTCTGGACCCAAAAGATACAAAGAGACCAAAAAAGCCAACTGCCACTTTTGAAGAGCCTGGAGCAGAAACAGAGCTTGGAGAGTGAATGCAGCGTACTGAGCACGCCCGCTGCACACAACGCCATGAAAGGGGTGGGCAAATACCTAAGCTACCTCTCCAGCCTGACCCCTGGACACACCCCAACCCTCACCCCGTGTAAGGAACAAGCTCGATTTCCCTCTCCCCGCAACTCCCCGCTGCCCTGCACAGGAGCCAGCAAGGGAGCCTGTCGTTTGCTCTTACTCCCCGCCTGCTGCCGCAGGGGCCCCAGTAAAACCTTGCCTGAATGTCTTGTCTGGCCTCTAGTCAATTTCTATTGACTGGGGAAGCCCAAGAACCCGGGTCGTGTGTAACACCTTCAGCACGTGCACATTCAAGTTCAGGGCGGGAACGGGTCTCTTGAGGTCTCTGAGGCCTGAGGATAGGAGAGAACCAGGTGTGGTGAGATGGAGCTGCCACCACAGAGCCCACTGGGACCCTGGTGTAATGCTGATCCTCAGTACAAGACCAAGTCACGGACTTCCTCTGCTGAATTTGTCCCAAAGTTAGAAGCACTTGTTTCTTCTGAGTTCCCACACGGTGCTGGTGGAGAGGCCCACCACAGACCAGTCAGCTGATCTCGGGTACATTTTAATAACCCTTCAGAGTCCATGAAGAAAATCTGCCCGTGGAATTCTCCAGGCAAGAATACTGGAGTGGGTTGCCATCCCCTTCTCCTGGGGATCTTCTGGACCCAGGGATCGAACCTGGGTCTCCTGCATTGCAAGTGGATTCTTAACCATCTGAGCCCCCAGGGAAGCCCTACTGCACACTTAACAGATTATAATCTAGTGTAANTGAAGTGATGGGACTGGATGCCATGGTCTTAGTTTTCTGAATGTTGAGCTTTAAGCCAATTTTTTCACTCTCCTCTTTTCACTTGCATCAAGAGACTCTTTAGTTCTTCACTTTCTGCCATAAGTGTGGTATCATCTGCATATCTGAGGTTATTGATATTTTTCCCGGCAATCTTGATTCCAGCTTGTGCTTCCTCCAGCCCAGCGTTTCTCATGATGGGTTGCATATAAGTTATATGCATATAACTCTGCATATAAGTTAAATAAGCAGGGTGACAATATACAGCCTTGACGTACTCCTTTACCTAGTTGGAAGCAGTCTGTTGTTCCATGTCTGGTTCTAATGGTTGCTTCCTGACCGGCATACAGGTTTTCTCAAGAGGCAGATCAGGTGGTCTGGTATTCCCATCTCTTTCAGAATTTTCCACAGTTTCTTGTGATCCACACAGTCAAAGGCTTTGGCATAGTCAATAAAGCAGAAATAGATGTTTTTCTGGAACTGTCTTGCTTTTTTGATGATACAGCAGATATTGGCAATTTGATCTAGGGGAGATGAAACAAGTTTTTCAGTAACTAAGATGAGATAAAAGATGGTGAGGGCCCTAAGAGAGTATGGATGAAGTTTCTTAGGCATCCAACCTGGGGGCGAGAACGGATAAGGATTTTGGAGGTTCAAAACTGGAGNCAGATATTGGCAATTTGATCTAGGGGAGATGAAACAAGTTTTTCAGTAACTAAGATGAGATAAAAGATGGTGAGGGCCCTAAGAGAGTATGGATGAAGTTTCTTAGGCATCCAACCTGGGGGCGAGAACGGATAAGGATTTTGGAGGTTCAAAACTGGAGCAGCATTTCGGTACCATTGCCACTTTGGCCAGACTCCTCCTCGTGGGGGGCAGGCGGTCCTGTGCACCGTGGGGTGTTGAGCAGCATCACTGGCCTCCGCCCACTGGATGCCTGTAGCACCTTCCAGTTACGAGAAGCAAAATATCTGTGGACATTGTCCAGTGTCCCCTGAGGGCAAAACCGGCCCACACCTCTAGTTGGCCCCCTCCCCGGGCCTGTTGATGAAGCACTGAACTAGCTCTTTAACTTGGGCATGTCCCACATGGAACCCCAGCACTGGGATCACTGTCCACCACTCAGATGATACAGAGAAAACAGGCTCTGTGTAGCCAGCAAAGCCCTGCCTGTTTTACGATCAGGCAGGCGCACTAGGAATGGGCCACTCGAAGCCCCTCCCCAAGCTGGAGAAGGGATCAAAGTCTGCAGTTCCAAGAAGGCCAAAGAAGTTTTGCATTTATCATTAACTCAACTGGGTAATTAAGAAAAGACTTTCTGAAAAAACAGGGACCTTCTGCTCAGGACCACCTTCTCCATTGATAGACTAAGGACTTGGTCACATGACTTACTTTCCAACCTGTTTCCTCACCTGTTAAATGAGGAGAATCAGGGTTCCCAATGTCATAGGTAATTGTACAAATTGAACGCCCTAATGCGTGTTAAGTGCTGGCTCCAGTGTGTGTTGTCATCATGCATATCGTTATTGCTGTTGTTGCAATCATTGCTGTCAAGCAGAGAGCTTCCCTCTCAAGGCAGTTCAGCTATTAAAAACCATTCCCTTCCTTGCGGGCGTTTCAACAAGCACTTGCCTCGCACCTCCATCTCCCACCACAGGGCAAACTGATCCATTTGACTTACTTAGCAGGTATGTCTGGGGCACCGAGTATATATGTCAGCCCCTGTTCTAACTTCTGGGATGCAGCAGTGTAGGCACAAAAATCCCCTGCCTTCATGTGGCTTGGATCACGATTGATGAAAATTTTGCCACATTTTGGCAAAATAGCCACCTCCTCCCAACCTCTCTTGTTCCTGTCTTTTTTTTAAAATTTTATTTATTTTAATTGAAGGATGATTACAGTATTGTGGTGGTTTTTGCCATACCTCAACATGATGTATGCAACCACAGGTGCAGATGTGTGCCCCCACCCCCAGCCTGACACGTCTCCTTCCACCTCTCTCCCCATCCCATCCCTCTGGGTTGTCCCAGAGCACCCGTTCCTGTGTTAGATGGACCCTGTTTTGTTTTTACAATGTTGTTTCTTAAATCTGTGGTTCTAGATCAGCAGCAGCATTCAGCCTGTTAGAAATGCAAATTTTGGATTTATACCCTAGACCTACTGACTCAGAAATTCTGGGTGTGGCCAGCAGCTTGGGGTTTGACAGATACCCCCAGCCCAAGTTGAGAGGCACGGTTTGGGGAAAGATGCCTCTCAACAAAAAGGACTAGGGGAAACCAAGGTCTGGGTTGGGCTGTGTTACCATCAGAGAGGGAGTTGCCCATATAGTGTATGTGTGAATCGTTCAGTCATGTCCGACTCTTAGCGACACCATGGACTGTAGACCTCCAGGCTCCTCTGTCTATATAATTCTCCAGGCAAGAACACTGGAGTGGGTTGCCATTCCCTTCTTCCAGGTATGGTCCCTGGGTCTCCCCCGTTAGAGGCAGATTCTTTACTGTCGGAGCAACCAGGGAAGCCCTGGCCCATATAGTACATTTCCAAAAACAGCAGAGCTTACAAAAGACAGTCTTAGATATATCGAGACAGTTCAAAACTGGCAGCGTGCTTTGATCTCTTCCGGGCCTGGCCTCCCTCCTTGAAACAGTAGGATCCTGCAAGCCACAGTTCAGAACTCAGTCACAGACATTCTTAGCCTTCTTTGGGTTTTTCAGCATCCTGAGAATGGGAAAACTGCTTCCTTCCCTTTTCTCCAGAGGCTTGTGATGTGTGTGTTTGACAGTTATGCTCCTTCTTTTAATGTCTTCTCTTTTAATCATCCTCTTTTATCTATCTGAAAGTGAAAGTGAAAATGAAGTCGCTCAGCCGTGGCTTGACTCTTGGTGACCCTCTGTCCTGTAGCCCACCAGGTTCCTCCATACACGGGGTTCTCCAGGAAAGAATACTGGAGTGGGTTGTAATTTCCTTCCCAACCCAGGGATCGAACCCAGGTCTCCTGTACTGCAGGTATCTACCACCTGAGCCACCAGGGAATCCCATTCTTTTCTATCTAGCACCAGTAAAAAAAATCGTCACATCATAAGCCAGCTAGATGGACCAGGCTTCCCTGAAGATGAAATGGTAGCTGTCCGTACATGTCTGGTAATTTGGGTATTTAAAGATACCGTGAGGAGTAAATGAAACGAGAGACCCTGGGCCAGTGTCCAGCCTGGAGCTGGGCACAGAGTGTCCAGCCACTTGATAAATTCCCNAACCATTTACTGGGGCTTCCCTGGTGGCTTAGAGATTAAAGCATCTGCCTGCAATGTGGGAGACCTGGGTTCGATCCCTGGGTTGGAAAGATCCCCTGGAGAAGGAAATGGCAACCCACTCCAGTATTCTTGCCTGGAAAATCCCATGGACAAAGGAGCCTGGTGGGCTATACTCCAAAGGGGTAGCAAAGAGTCGGACATGACTGAGTGACTTGACTGACTTCAAGCATTTATTGATAACACACACACCTCTTGTGTGCCACACTCTCCTCCAGGGGCAGTGATCAAAACAAAGATCTGTGTTTTTGTGTGCCCACCTTCTAGTGGAGTTAGATAAAAGAAACAGGTGAAAGAGGAAAAATAGACATCCGTATGTTCGGTGGCGACAGGCGCTGTGGAGAAGAATGAAAAGGGAGAGGAGGGGAGAGAATGGGGCTGTCATTTTAAATGAGAGATGAGGAATGGTCCCCAAAAGAAGATGCCATTCAAGCCATGGTCTTAAAGAGGCAAAGAAGTGAGCCATGTCAAGATCAGCAGGCAAAGCATTTCAGGCAGAGGGAACAGCAGAAGCCAAGCCCCGAGGTAGGGTGTGCTGGCTTGTTCTAGCAAGGAGCTTGTGTCATTGGAGTAAGTACTCAGGGGCCAGCGGGCATCTCAGGAGATGAAACAGGGAGGAATGTGATGAGAAGGGAGATTGTGCAGCACATTGCAGGCCATTGAAAGGACTTTGTTTAGGTAGGTATGGACTGAGAGATATCGGCTCTTCCCTGAAGGCCTGGGGCAGAGGTGAACGATTTGACTTGGATTTTATCAGGATTTCTCTGGCCGTTTTGTTGAGAAGAGACTGAAGAGGCCAAGATGGGAGGAAGGAAGAAGGAGTGACTTTCTGGATCCAAAGAAGGTGGCATTAAATGGGTCTGTAGACATGTTAGGTGTGTGATGTGGGAGGAAGAAAGCAATGTGAGGATAAGGACAAAGTTTATGTCTGAGGATCTGCAAGGCTGAAGTTGATGAATTTAACTAAGATGGTACATTTACTATGTTCCAAGCACTGAATACAATGCTTTACTCAAATTATTTAACTGAATCCTCTTCCAAGCCTCCAAGGTTGAGACTAGGCCATGCAATGGGCAGAGTAAAGAGGCAAGACCATGAAGGCAAGTCTGGACTACTCTTTACAGGGTAAGTTTGTGGCTACTGAGCCAACTTACCTAGTTCACATAGTGACTGGGCCATTCTCTGGCTGTATCATCTAGGACATTTCCACCATTGTTCCTGTTGCTGCTACATAAAAACCTCTCCAAACTTCACAACAGTCATGTTTCTGTTCTGACTCGTGATATGGGGTTGGACTGGGCTCAGCTGGGTGGTTCTCCCTCACCGTCAATTTTGCAGCTANAGCTGACTGCATGCCAGCAGCGGTTGCCTAGGGAACACCAGTGACAGAAAGGAGACATGAGGACACTAAATAACTTTAGCAACTATTTGCATTTGGCAGATGCAGCCGGGGGCAGGGCCCTGCGTGCCTCCCTGCGGAAAAGCCACGGGAAGCCCAGGAGGAGCCAGCACCTCCCAGCAGGAGCAGGAACAGGGAGGCTGGCCACTCAGGGAGGGAGGGGACCTCTGGACTCTTTCACAGTCTCTCCTCCAAAGCCTGCTGGAGCCAGAGATCAGGAGCCGCCTGCATGTTCTAGAAGGGTTCCAAGGCTCTGTGCTTTCTGAGTGGTCCAACCACAGGCCAGGAAACCACAGAGAGGGGCAGCCTCTCCTGGGGACTGACTCTCCCCCACACACCCCTGCCACTCCCCCAGGCTCCTGCTGCTGCCTCCACCGCCCTGGCAGGCAGGAGACAGGACGGGCTGTGAGGCTGCAGGGCCGCTTTGCTGATGTGCTTAATTGGGAGCTTTTTTACCTGACAGGTGAAAAGTCTGGGCAAAGGGAAGTCAGCTCTCTGTCAAACCAGCTCCCTCCCTCTCTTATCTGTCTCCACTCATTAGGGCTGAGACAGGCCCCAGTGCCCCCAAAGAAGAGCACGCAAACAAGCCAGGCCCTCCTGCCCTGGCCTAGGAATTGCTGCCACTGTGACTGAGTCGTGCAGGGCTCTGTGGGGCTCCATAGCTGAGACCCTCCAGGGCTCCCAGAGCCGCAGGGCATCCCACTCTCTGGGTGGGATGGAGACACAGACCCTGAAGACAGGCCAGAAGGGGCCCAGCCTGAGTCTGGCTTGTCTCACTGGCCCCCCTTCTGAACCTTCTAGTCAGATCGGATTATATCAGAAATGATTGGCTCTTTTATTCTCCCCCTTTGCTGGCAGCCCCCACCCCCCCCCCCCCCCCCCCCCCCCCCCCCCCCCCCCCCCCCCNGTGTCTGGTACCAGGGCAAGAAAGATGCATAACTGCTCAGACTGGAATGACCAGAGCACTTCAAACCTCTCTTCAAATGGATGTGGTCTCCGCACAAGGGCTCTCCCTCCAGCCCGGCGGTTTCAAGGCAGCCTGAGTTCTTTAATGGAGGTTCGAGTCTCCAGAGGCATGTGTCTCAAGAAAGAGCCAAGAGCAAGCTGTACCACCATCCTGATCTAGTTTCAGAAGTCACATAGGCCATCTCTACCTCATTCTGCTCTGCATAATCAAGTTGCCAATCCCAGTTCAAATTAAAGGGAAAGGGAATTAGACTTCACCTCTTGAAGGGAACATCAGAGAATTTTCAAGACATGTTTTAAAAGCTCTATAACAATTTCTGTCCCTCAGTTTCCCCAACTGTAAAATGGAGAAGATAATGATAAAAGGGCTATGGCAAGGATGAAATGAGATATTTCAGGTGAAGTATTTATACAATGGCCGATATGTAGCAAGTACTCTTTTTATAAAAACCACAAGGCTAATCATTTCATTTCGATCACAATCAAGTAGCTCTTAAGCCAATAGCCTGCATTTTCATAGATTTTCAGACCACCATCTGGATTTGGGCTTAGACATTCTGAACTCTTTTCGGGTGCCTGCCAGCCCTGGAAGGACCTCCCAGCCGAGCAGCACCTGCCTGGGCCTGGGAGCTGGGCCTGCCAGGTTCTGCTGCACACCTGGCAGGTCGGGGTTAATTCACGTCTGGCTTGTTAGTGAATTCAATTGCCAAGCACAGGTTCCCGGCTTCCCGCCAAGCTCCCCCACTCTCCCCCAAGGAGCCATGTCAGAAGAGGGAAAATAATTAGTCATTAAAACAAGTGATTCGGGAACATGACAAACGTCAAGACCCAGTCTCACAGCTGGGTGACATCCTGACGTTTAAAACAGTTTCACAGCCCCCTTGTGACACTCATGGTGCATCATCCACCTGGCTTCCCAAGTCATAGCTCGTGGCGCAGAGAACCCTCTGGCTGCCCTGCTGACTGCAGACTCCACGTGCCCTGGGGTTCCATGCATAACTCACTCTTTGTCATCTATCTGGTGGAAGTGGCATCACACAGAGAGTACCTATGCTAACAAGGCCAGTCATGGCCCTGTCTCCCACCCCCCTCCTTATCTAACCATGCACCCACCAACTCACCCACCTACTTCTCCAACTATTTACCCATCCATCCAACTATACACCAATCCACCCATCCATCCATCCAGGTACTCACCCACCCATCTCTTTATCTATTTATCCATCTACCAACCTACCTGGGCTTCCCTTGTGGTTCAGCTGGTAAAGAATCGCCTGCAATGTGGGAGACTTGGGTTGGGAAGATCTCCTGGAGAAGGGAAAGGCTACCCACTCTAGTATTCTGGCCTGGAGAATTCTATGGACTGTATAGTCCAGGGGAGTGCAGAGTTGGACACGACTGAGCAACTTTCACTTTCACCAGCCTACCTAACTGGTTATCCATTCTACCATTCAACCACCCATCCATCCTTCTACGAGTCCAATCCATCCCTGCACCCAGCCAGGCAACAGACACTTAATGAATACCTACTAGTCATTCATGTATTCATTAATATATCCAGCAAGCATTTTCAGTAGCTACCATCAGTTCATTCATTCAACCAACCAACATGTCTAGAGAACTGAATGAATGAATAAGCTCATTCATTTATTCCAGCAATGAGCACCTTTCGTTTATGCATTACCTGATGAGTAATCAGGCAGCAACGATTTGTGCATTCACTCAACAAACATTTAAACAACCATTATTCAGTCAGTCAGCCAGCAAATGAGCATTTATTGAGCACTTATTAATGCCAGAGGTTCTAGGCACTTGTGATGCTATGAGTCAGGACCAAGTCCACACCTTTAAGCAACAAACAATCTAAATCAGGAGACGGATCCATCAAAGGGTAACTGTTGTACAAGGCTGCTAGTGCACTAATAAAGACACACAGGGAGTGTAGGGGGACTCCAAGAAGGTATACAAAATCTAGTCTAGAAGATTTAGGGAAGGCTCCCAAGGGATGCAGATGAGCTGTGACTTACCTATGGACTTAAAATTCAGACCACCTTAAACCTCAGCCGTTTTCTAGCTCTGTGACTTGGGGTTATGACTTGCCATCTGAGTCTTGGTTTTCTGATCACAGGGTGGAGACAATGACAGTGGATAGAATGGAAATAAAAGCAATGTTTACCACACAGCATTGTGAAGAGGGGGCACTCTGTGGTTCCTGATCAATAAGCAATCATTTCTACTGTAATTCTTACACTTAAAGTGTGAGGTAGCCAGTGAGAAGTGGGAGAGAGGGCAGCCCAGGCAGCAAGATGCAGATTCAGGCCAGAGGGCCTTACTGAGGGTAGGGCCAGGGCACAGAAGTGACATCGGGTTGCTCTAAGATGAGAACAGAGAAGGAAGGGAAGGAAGGATGGGGGGAGGTGGAGGGGATGGGAAATGTGGGCCACAGCATCTAGGGCGGTGGTTCTCAAAGTTTGTTCCTCGGAGCACAGCACCAGCGTCTTGTGGGAGCTACCTGGAAATGCCAAGTCTTGGTCCCAACCCCACTCCTACAGGATGAGAAACTCTCAGGGCTGTGACCAGCATCGAGGGATTCATGAACCCTCCAGGAGACTGTGAGGCGCTCAAGTTTGGGAGTCTCATGACCGGTCTAGGGAACTGGGAGTTATCTTATACTGGGGGGAGGGGGGGTCGGTACGGGGCAGGGAGAGGAGGAGCCTGGCAAGGTTTCCACGAGGGAGTGTTTGTCCACAGACTCACTTTCAATGCCAAACAATAAAATACCTTTAGTTGCAAGTCGTTGACAGGAGAGCAAGAGGTAGAAAGTGTAAGAAGCAGAAAACAAACAAACAAACAAACATCGTTCCTGCTGGCAAAGCAGTTCCCTGACTGCTCCTGGGGAGAAAGATGAGGTCAGAGAATCCAGGCGTGGGGAAGCTCTTGCTTGGGGTCCCCTTACTTCTGAAGGCGAGGGGCAGCTTCTGGCTCAGACCCCAGGGCGCCAGGCCATGGGTCTGCCAGCTGCGGGGGCTCTGCCTCCCCCGCGGCCTCGCCCTCCGCCCCCACACACGCAGCGACGTCACAGCAGACAATGTGCTTTTTGCTAGCGCCCTGGCTGGCTGCTGCGTTGGCAGAGGCCTGGCGTCAGGCATCACAATGACTCTCATTTCCTAGGAAACAGGGAGTCGCACTTGTACCTTTGCTGGGAGCCTCCGCATTTGGAGCTGTCACGTGACTCGGGGAGCTATTTTTAGCCTACCCCAGTCCTGTGTTGTAGGAAGAATGATTTGATGAAAATACTAAACTCATTAAAAGCCTGGGGGATGGGGAGTGGAGGAGGGGTTGCTAGAGCAGAAGCTGCAATCTCTAAGATTCTGGCCCGGAGGTTGAGCAGCAGGAGGGAATGACAGCTGGGACCTGGCATTTCCTTGGTGTCTGTGCGCTGGGGGAGGTGGGAGGGGGAGGGACTATTGACTCCAGTACCTGGTACTGCTGTTATGTACTGTGGGCCAGGCACTGGGCTCGACAATTTACCTGCATCATATTATTTCCACTTCACACTACTCCTAGAAAAGAAGAACTAACAATATCCCATTTTGCAGATGAGGAAACTGAGGTTCAGAGAGGTTAAAGAAGTTACTCAGGGTGTTAACTAGAAAGCTGGGAGCCCAGGGATCGAACCCAGGCTATTTGGCCCTGGAGCTTGCCCTGTACTCATCCTGCCGCAGAGAACCCCATCTGTGCCCACTAGCTGTTGGCAGCAGGGGTACAAGGCCAGGGACTTTGTGGGTGCGTGGTCCATGTGGTCACCCAAGCCCTGCACTTAGAAGGGCCACACATTCAGTTTCATACCAAACTGTCACCACCTTGAAATTCTCAAATCATTTTGGAACCAGGGGCTCCATATCCACAGCTGGAAAGTTCTAGGGTTCAACAAATTACTATAGCTAGTCCCACTGGAGAGCTCCAGCCCTCTTGGCAAATTCCTCTGATCTGCATGCTAGACTAGTTCATCACTTTGTTTTCCTCCTGTTCAGAATAAAGCGAGACTTTCTTTTAGCTGTGTTTGTGGAAAACTTCCAGAGTCTACAGTCAACCCCTAGACATGAGTTCGAGCCCAAACTCTGCCAGTGATTAGCTGTGTGTCCCCCACCCCA
>SJYV01012287.1:0-56588 GCA_006410875.1 Neotragus pygmaeus | reverse complement strand
GAGGCGGGAGAGAGGGGAGCGCCTGGGGGCCCCGGCCCGGCTAGTGGAGCCAGAACTGTCGCACCAGGGTCATGGGGCAGGGGAAGCAGCCCTAGGTCTGGGGCTGGGGACAGTCGAGGCAAATAAGACCTCCCACTCCGGGCTCCCAGGAACGCTCAGGGGAGGGAGGGATCCCTTCAGCATGGCTGAGCTTAAAAGAAAATTGAGGTATCAGGAGAACTGAGCTCTTTCCGACGTCTTCAGCTGAGAAACTTGTTTCTCCTAATTTCTAGAGGCCACCACCTCCCCCGGTTTGCGGCCCTACCTCTGATCAGGGGACCTCTTGCGTCCCTTTTCACATGGTCTTCTAGGCCTCCAATCCCCTGCCTCCCTCTTTAAAAAAGGCCTTTATGATTACACTGGATTCACCTGGGTCATCTCCCATCTCAAATTCCTTATGTTAATCACATCTGAAAGTCCCTCTAGCCTCAGGGCCTTTGCACTTGCTTTCTTCATTGCTTGGAATGCCTTTCCTCCAGAAATCTGTATGACTTATTCCTTCACCCACTTCAAGTGCTCAAACCCATATCCTGGCACTCCTTATTCTGGTACCCTGCCTCATCTTCTCTCCATCCCACTCATCACCAAGTTCACATACTTGTTTCTTGTCTCCTCCAACTAGGATGTGACGTGCACAGAGCCTAGGTATTTTGTCTGCTTTGCTCACTGCCACGTCCCCAGCACCAACAATAATGAACAAACGGGGCGCCTGAAGTGCAGAGCAGTAAAGGCACTTGCCCAAGATCACCCAGCCACGGAGTGGCAAAGCTGGCGATCTGAACCTAGGCGGGTCTGACTCTCACATGTTCAGTTTCGCTCAAGGATGCCGGTCAGCCTCTTAACAGGTACTTATGTGGGTACCAAGCCATCAGGTCCTGCCCTCTGCCTTCTCCTGGCTGATGATGGGGTAATGGCGGCACTGCCGGGTGATTCACCCTAGAAAATAACGAGAGGAGTGAAAATAGTTTCTGTTGGCCCGGGCATTCGATTTCACAACAGACTGAGTGTGCCGTGAGAGCAGGGAGCATGCCTGCTTCACTTGGCATTGTGTAATCGGGGCCAGCCAATGGCCAGCACATTGTTGGTGCTCAAGAAATCTTTGGTGATGAAGGAATGGCTCTCACTTAACTGCATGGAGAAAACATGCTCTGTATCTTAAGTATGTACGTGCCAGTGTGTGTGTGTGTGTGTGTGTATCTATGTATCTATCTATCCATCTCTGTATCAATTTATCCATCCATCTGTCTCCTCTTTCTCTCTCTGGGTTTGGGGATCATCCATTTCTCTGCCCTGAGGTCCTGGTCACATTCTCTGCCTCTCTTGCATCCCTCTTGCCTCTGCCTCCTTGACTTTCACGACAGGGTCCCCCCCAACGCAGTACCTTAAGAGGAGCTCCGCCCTCCCCTGAAGTACCTGCTCTCCGAGCTCAGTGCCTGTGGTAATGACCCCAACAATGGGGAAACACGGCAGGAAAGGTCCCACATGAGCCTCCTTACCTCTCCTCCCAAGCTCCTCCCCCAGGATCAGCTGGAAGGTGAATGAGCTCAGACTCTCCCCAAAACTCTTCTGTCTCGCCTCCCTCTTCTCCAGCCAGAATGGTCAAGAAAAACAGAAAACTTGCCTTCCTGCATAGTTTCCTTCCTACCAAGCCAGAAAAAGAAGTCTCCAAATCACCCATGGTGGGAGAGGGAAGAAAAGCCACAGGAAGGTGTAAACAAGGATTATGTCATTAAAGCCCATCTGCAGCCCAGAGGGGCAGCACGGTGGCAGCTGTGGCTGCAAAGATATCTCCCCAAAGAGGAAAGAGAGTGCCAGGAGGAGCAGCTGGGCTGGCCAAGGCAGGAGGTGAGGAGGTGGGGAGGTGAGGGAGGAAAATTTGCAGTGTCAGCTGGACTGAAGAGGAGGCTCTACTCCATGGCACTGCTGGGTTCATGCAATTCCACATGCAAGCGTTTCAATCAGCCGCCAAAGCACCGTGAGGACCAGCCTGTGTATAAGGCTACTGACCCCATGCTTTCACGTCTTTTCTTTACACATCCAACCACCCTGGTTCAGTGAGATAAGAGAGCGGCCACTGGTGTGTGGCCACCACGTGTCCAGCTCCGACCACAAGCCTGGCTTCTATGCTCAGCACTTTCTCTCCATTAATACTCAGAAATATCACAAATGTCTCTTTGAGGTAAGATGTGCCTACTCTACAGATGAGAACACTGAGAACTCCAAAGGCTAAGTCACTCGCTCAGGGCCACGGTGCTCCTCTCATTTCCAGCTTGGTCCCCCAGCAACAGGAATCAGCAAACTACTGACTGCAGTCCAGTCCAAGCGCTGCCCAATTTTGTAAAGTATTATTGGAACACAGCCACACCAGGTTGCTTACGAGTTACTTCTGGGTGCTTCTGTGCTACACAAAAGCAGAGCTGATTAGTCAAGACAGAGATTTGATGGCCCTCAAAGCCCAAAATATCTACTATCTGAACATTTACAGGGAAAGGTTGCCAACCCCTGCCTTGTCTTGTTTTCTGCCCATTCTCCAAAGGGAACCTTCAAAAAGCGAATTCAAGGCATGACACAACCTATTTGAAATCTTTGGAATAAAATCCAAATTTCCTCCTGCAGCTGACAGGGCCAGCAAGGACTTGGCACCTGGTAACCTCCTTCCCTTTCACTCCCATAGATTACACTCCAACCCACTGGACATTTTTCCACTTATCTAATGGCCGGGCTCTTTCTAACCTCAGGACCTTTGCACATGCTATCCCTTTGTCTGGAATGCTTTTCCCCAGTTTTAAGTGTCAGCTCAAATTCCATTTCCTCTGCAAGGCCTCCCCTGTGGTTAAGCTCTATCTCCACACACAGCCTGTTTCCTTTCTCGCCGCAATAATGGCTTGTCATCATTTTATCTACAGGTTCACTTTAACCCTCTCTTTTGCCCTAGGAGGGCTGGACTGTGTCTGTGTGGCTCACTGTTCTCTCCACGGCCAACAGGTGATGTATGAATGTTTGAGACAGCAGCACAGCCACGTGGGCGTCCGGGCCCGCGGGACCCCTGAGCCACATGCGTCATGCGGGTGCCCCTTTCTTCCTCCCCACAGACATTCAGAAAGTGATACCCGGGACTTCCCTGGTGGTCCAGTGGCTAAGGCTCCACACTCCCAGTGCAAGGGGCCCAGTTTGATCCCTGATCAGGGAACTAGATCCTGCAAGCCACAAATAAAGATCCCACATGCGGCAACTAAGACCTAAGCCAAAGAGATAAATATTTAAAAAGAAAAGAAAAGAAAGTGATACTCATAGAAGTCTGCAGACGGACCCTCCAGAGAAGGGGACAAACAGATTCCTTCCCTCAGTGAAGTCCCCAGGGGCCAAATCCTCCCAGTCAAACACCCTTCTCCTTGTTCAGAACTTCTGGCCACGGAAGGGGTCCCACGGTGGCTGCCTGCGAGTAGCCCTCCCCAGGAGTCTGCCGTTCCTCTCTCAAACTCCATCAAATGTCCCCAAGGATGCCACCCCGAGAGGTGCTGGGACATAGCTGGGCTTCCCTGGAGAAGGTGACACACAGGACTGGGGTTGGTGCTCCACGGGTTCCAGACCCCCAGGTATCATAGGTTGATCTGGAACCACCAAAGAGAGTCCTAACCCCCGGAAGCTTGGGGGAGAGGGTCTTTGCAGATATAACCAAGGTACTCAAGATGGGCCCACCCTGGATTTCCAGGCTAGGTCCTCAATCCCATGACCAATATCCCTTCTAAGACAGCAGAGAAGACATAGACACAGAGAAGGCCATGTGAAGACAGAGGCAGAGACTGGAATGATGTGGCCACACGCCCCTGCATGCCTGGAGCCCCCAGGAGCTGAGAGAGGTGAGAAAGGACCCTTCCATGGAAGCTTTCAAGGGAGTGTGCCTCTGCCCACACCGACAGTTCCGGCCAAGCTGTGGTTAGTCTGTTATGACACCCACGGAAACTAATATACCTGGGGAGGGCGTGCTCATTTCTTGCTTCAGCCCACAAAGAACCACAGGCGATTTTGCTGGCAGGGATGTGGGGTCTGAGTCACCCACTGTTTGAATCCAGGCCCCCAGGCTCCACGTGATCGCTGCTTCCACCTCCCCACACACGCTGCCCCTCATCCCTTAGTATTTATCTTCAAACCGACATAATGTTGTCCAACTCCAGTGGATTTCCAAAGAGAACTTGACCTCTGAGTGGGGAGAAACTGCTCCGGTGGCCGTACATTTGCTCCAAAATTTTATTTCCTGGTTCAGTCAACCAAACACTGATGAAGCGCTGACTATGTGCCAGGCAGCATTCAAGGCTCTGGAAATGGCAGTAGGGGCAAGGCAGACAAGGATTCCTCTCCTGTGGACCCGGCTTTGTCTTGTGAAAGGGGCAGGGGATCACTGTCCAAATGAATACAAAGATGCTAAAATTAAAAACACTCTCTGGCATGTGCCCTAAAATCGAGTGACTGCCCGCCACGTGGGCACGTGCTGAGAAAGTCCCACTCCTCCCCTCCCAGGAAAGGAGCTGAGGGTGGGGATCAGGGCGAGGCAGAGAGCAGGGTTTGGATTCTGGGCATGCCACCTCCTGGTTCTAGCAGAGCCCCCCCGAAAGCCTCTGTTTTCCTTCCACCAAAGCAGGAGGAGCTCCCAGGGTCCCTGGTTCCCATCTCCAAGAGCCTGTGATTCTGGAAAGGGAGGAGGCTCCCCCCAGGCGCAGAGCCAGGCTGGTCTGTGGGACTGGCACAGCACTATTTCCAAGGCGCTGAGCCCTTTGGGCTGGGAGGACAGGCAGGAGGGAGGTTCTGGAAGAGAAGGTGCAGGCCTGCCAGAGCTCAGAGCCTGTGCCAACCCCATCCTCCTGCGGGTGACAGGAAGTGCTGTCGCGTGACTTGTGGGATCTGCAGACAAACAAACTGCAAGGCTGGATCCTGGCCCAGGGAGGACAGGAAGCCTGCTTCTGAATCCTCTGGTTATAGTAAACATCGACCATTCACTGAGTACCTACAACTTGCCACATTCAGAAAACCTGTTTTATATAGTTTAGCAGCACAAGAGTCATCAAAGAGAGTACTATTATTCCCATTTTACAGATGAGGAGGCTCAGGCTCCACCAGGGCATACTGCTCTCAGGAGCCAGGCTAGGATCTGAGCCCAAGGCTGGTCTTAGCCTTCTCTTTCTACTACCATCAGCTCTGATTCTGAACTAGTTAAGGAGTTTTCCAGTGAGTCAACTCTTCGCATGAGGTTGCCAAAGTACTAGAGTTTCAGCTTCAGCATCATTCCTTCCAAAGANGAGGGATTGGGGGCAGGAGGAGAAGGGGACGAGTAAGGATGAGATGGCTGGATGGCATCACAGACTCGATGGACGTGAGTCTGAGTGAACTCCGAGAGATGGTGATGAACAGGGAGGCCTGGCGTGCTGCAGTTCATGGGGTCACAAAGAGTCGGACACGACTGAGCAATTGAACTGAACTAAGGAGTTTTCAGTGGCAAGATCCAATTCAAACTGGCTTAAGCCCACTTCCATTCCTCCAAAGACTTTGGTGTAGAGTTTTAGGGCTTTCAGGTACAGCTGATTCCAGATGCTCAAACAATGTTCTCACAATTCTTTCTCATCCTTTGGCCTTGTTTTCCTCAATATTAGCTTAATCTTATGGTCCCAGAGGTACAAAGATGGACGACTACCCGAGCCTTCAGGCCTTCTACTCTGCCTCACAAAATTTCTAGATATGTGACACTCTACTCATAGTTCTAGCACAAGAAAGAGAAATCCATTTTTGGCCTATGGGAATACTGTATCCCCTTAACCAGACAACTGGTTCTGGTCTGGTGATGTGACCCAAGCTGGGCCCACTCAGGCCTTGTACAGGTTTTCTCTTTTTGTTTTTTCCTTTAGCTCCTTGAAATCACAAGTCAACTGACTTATTTTAATCATTCATCAGATAAAAATGAAACAAAGACGTGAGAACAGCAGTTGCAGCATTTCCTGCAACTTTGGTCCACGAGAAAGAGCCACGGCAGGAAGAAAATTCACAATTCCATCAAGTGCACACACACTGAAGTCTCAGGCTTCCTTTCCATCAGAAATTTACTGTGAGGTGGGATTTCCATGCCAAAGGACAAACCGGGTTTGATGGGGCCTCCTGTATCCAGCCCTGCCGTGTGAGCCTTAGAATGAAATAGCGTTTCTTGTGAAGTGATGGCATTAATAGCTGAGCAGTAGCTAATTCAGGGCATGCCAGGCAACTGGTGCAGAGTTACAGACTCCGTGTGAGGTCTCACCCTGATTTCACTGCATCCTGCCGGGGTTGCTGCACACTTTATCCCAGGTAAGGAAACTGAGGCTTGGGACTCCAACTGACGTGCCTACATGCCACAGTTAGTTGGGCACAGCCCCTGTTTTAGAACTCAGCCCTGATTCCAAAGCTCGTGCCCCTGGTCTCCACGTGAGGCTGCACTTCGTGGTCCTGGGTGCACGGCCCTGGTCCACTTCAGGGAGAGATGGATCCAAGGCTGTAGCTCCTCCAAGCCCCTACCTGGCCACATCCAGGAAGGACATTCTCCGAGCCAGAGCAAAATTCCCATCCCAGGCCTCTGAGGAAGGCTGCCCTTTCCACCACAAAGGGCCCTGAAATAAGAGCCTGCAGGCCTGCCTCCCACTCAGGGTGACCTCTTCACAGCTGTGCTGCTCAGGCACTCACTAATTTCCCCAAGCCTCAGTTTCCCCATTTGTAAAAGTTTTCTCATTCCACACTTGGGTCAGTGGTTTCCAAACAGTTTCAGGCAAGGACAGAGTGAGTAAACAAGCATGCAGACCCCCACATGAAAAACTGCTGAAAGAGCGGCTGTTCCAGAAAACTGAGACCTGGGTCTTGGCTCTCATAAGTCTTGGGGGAGCTGTGTGCACTTAACTCTACCAGCTCAGCCCCAGAACCCCCAGAGCTCTACTGGTCTGGGCCTCTCGGACCCTGACGCACGCCCCACCCACTCCCATCCCCCTTTCCGTAAAGACTTTTCTTCCCAGATGGGTTCATCAAGACCCTTCGGGTACAAGTGATGAAAACTCAACTCAAACCAAGTTAGGTCAACAGAACCATAGGTACAGGGTCCCCAGAATTCTTCAGCTTTTCTCAAATTTGGCCCTCTCTGGCTTTAAAGGTTTCTTGACTTAGCACAGTCCTAGGGAAATTATGAACGGCTTCCTTGAGCCTGTCTTTCGCCAAGGGGCCTGTTCTCTGGTTCTCACTCCCATCTCATTTGGAGCCTTTTTCTCCCTCCTCCGGGCCTTTGCACATTCTTTGTCCACCAAGAACTTCCCCATGTTCTTCCATAAGCGACTTATTCTCACCGTTCAGGCTTTAGCTCAAGTATCACCTTTTGAGAGAGGCCTTTCTTGTCCACTCCAACTTAGGTAGCCCCTAACCTCTCCCCATCACCTGGCCTCGTCTCCTTTCCCTATCATAGTCCAGAACAGCCTTATCATCGGTGTGCTCCCATGCTTGCTGTCTATGTCCCCATTAGAATGTCCACTGCATAAGGCTCTGTGTTGCTCACTGCAGTGCCCTGGCCTTCAGCACTGTGCATGCTGTGGACAAGCACTCCATAAATAGCAGTGGAATGAACGAGCATACGATAGACAGCAACGCTTCATGCTTTATCATGTCCAGACTCCTCTGCCTCCAATTCAACATCTCACCACCAGCCAGACCCTCCTGCTCCTCTGAGGGAAGCCGCACCCTCCAGCAAGCGCCACAAGCCAGTCCATCCTTGCCCCCAGCCCACACACCCACTCGCCCATCGCCACATCCTGCCACTTCTAACCCTCCTCTCTCAAAGTCAACCACCTCTCCCTGTCTCTACCACCGTCCTCCCGGCCCAGCTCCCATCTCTCTCCTTGGGACACCAGTGGCAGCTTTGCCATGGTCTCTGCCAGAATCCCTCCTTGCCCAGTCCAACCCGATGCCCTCAGCACAACTTTGACTCTGTCACTGTGTGCTGAAAAACTACCAATAGCATCATCTGGGACACTAAAAGGAAGCTCAGCTGCCTTTCTGTGGACCCTGGGCTCTGCAGAACTGCCTCTAGGAGCTCATCCTTGCCCTCTTGCCCCTATCTTTCTGTTCCAGCCCCAGGTTCCCGGGACCCATATCTTCACAGAGCACTCAGCAGTGTTGCTCACACACCTCTGCCTCCTGTGTGTTGGTCAGGGCAGATATCTCACCCAGCTCTGCAGGCTCAGCCCAGCCTTGGGCTGCTTTAGTGCTGCTTAATAAACGTCAGTAAATGCATGGACGAATCAATGTAGCTGAGTACCTAGCATCTGTCAGACATGAAGCTAAAAATATTTTATTTTCTAACAGTCTTTCAAAGTAAGCACTACCATGTTTGATTGACACATGAATGAACGAACAAACGAATGAATGAATGAAAAAACTTCTAAACAAGGCAGCGCCACAATCCAAAAGTGTAAAGAAACCAGGAGCGAATGCACTTAATGATGTGTGCTAAGTCGCTTCAGTTGTGTCTGACTCTGCCTCACTATGGACTGTAGCCCGCCAGGCTCCTCTGTCCATGAGATTCTCCAGGCAAGAACAGTGGAGTGGGTTGCTGTGCCCTCTTCCCAACCCAGAGATCAAACCCAAGTCGCTTGCTTGTGTTCCTACATTGGTAGGCAGGTTCCTTATCACTGTAACTACCTGAGAAGCCCGTGCTTAACGACAGGCACCCAGCAAAAGGGGCCGGTGGATGGACAGCACCGTGGCAAATGGAGTGCCATGGCCTCTGTTAGGGGCTGAACTGTGTCCCCTCGAAATTCGCAAGTCGAAGCCCTAACCCCCAGGAACTCAGAAAGCGACCTTATTAGGAAACAAAGTCTTTGCAGATGTAGTTAAAGTGGAGCTGTTAGGGTGGGCCCTAATCCACTATGACTGGTTTCATCATAAAAAGGAGACAATGGGACAGAGACCAACACACATTGAGGGAAGACGATATAGACAGACACGGCAAGGCAGCCACCAACGAAGCGAGGAGACAGGCCTGGAGCAGGTCCTTCCCTCACAGCTCTAGAAGAAACCCTGTCCACACCTTGACCTTGGACTTGCAGCCCCAGGAACTGCGAGGTATCTGCTGTTAAGCCACCCAGTCTGGGGGACTTTATCATGGCCAGCTCTAGCAAACTACTACTTGGACGGCCTTCACACACCAGTTTTTCAGTTCCTCTGGGTCCAGGGGCTGCATTCTGCCCAGAAGGGGACAAGTGGCAACCCCCCCACCCTCGCAGGTTCCCGGAGCACACCGTCCACAGGAGGGTTAGCTCCAGGGGGAAGCTGGGGTCAAATGGATCAAGTGGGAATTCAATTATGGTTTGGAGACGAGTCTGCGAGGTCGCTAATCAAACAAGGGCAGAGCCTGTAACCGAGGCCCCAGGCTCTAGGAGCTGTGCGGCAGCCCCCACACAGAGCCAGGCCAGGCCCAGCCTCTTTATCAAGTACAGGAGAAAACCCAAACTCAAGCAAGATAGACTGGATCAGTTGAGACATGCCTTTCGACTAACACCCCAGCCTATGGTTATCAATACTCTATAAAGCATGTTGGAACTGCTGTTTACAAGTATCTGTTAATTATTAAAATGGAATCTATTTCTCCCCCTCCATCTAGTTGAGAAATCTCATGTTACACAGAAAGGTTAATTACAAACCGACTTTCAAGAACCCTTTGTTGGAAGCTTCTGTTTCATTTTCTCCAAGATGAATCCTTGAACTCCATATTTGGGAATGCAGACACAGGCTGGCTTAGCAAAATCGTTTCCTTATTCTAGCAGCCCCCAGCTCTACCAACCTCTTAGATGGCCTGATGCAGCTAGGATTAACCAGAAACCACTTCAAACCCCCTCCTCTCCACACACCATCTAAAATGTGGTTTTGCTGCTTTTTCCGTTGAGACCGAAGACCACCATGTTTCCCACATGTCCTGGTTGCAAAAGTAAGAGGGTCTCGAGTCCTGGGACCACAATGAGAGACATACAGTATTCCAGGGGCTGCACCAATTAGGTCCATTTGCCCCCAGCCTTGGGGAAGGTAAATGGCCTATTACTTGGTGGGTAATGCATACCACATGGCATTCCTCAGCCTTGAGGAAGCCGGAGAGGACTCACTTTCCTATTAAGCACTGGAAGTGTGCAGTACAGAGCAGGCCCCCGGCACCAAGGCTTGGCCCCTTCCCCACCATCACCTGTGCCTGTGAGCTTCCCTGCTCGCCAAAACTCCACTGTAGGCTTCCCAGAATTCAGTTCTTTATAGCCATGCTTGGAAACCTCGTAGATCTCTATCTGTAGCTGACTCTTGAACAACACAGCTTGAACTACTCAGGTAGAGACACTTGAACTACTCAGGTAGTTCACTTACACAGATTTTTTTCAATAAATACTATCATTACAACACTACGCGATTTGTAGTTGGTTGAATCTCCGATTGGTTGAATCCGCAGATGCAGAACCACAGATATTAATACAAAGGGCTGACTGAGAGTTACACTTGCATTTTTGGAGAAGGGGCAGCAGAGGATGAGATGAGTAGGTAGCGTCACAGACTGAATGGACATAAATTTGAGCAAACTCTGGAAGATAGGAGAGGACAGAGGAGCCTGGCATGCTGCAGTCCATGGGGTTGCAAAGAGTCGGACACAACTGAAGCGAAAACTAACAACTAACCTCCCACGTTGTTCAAGGGTCACCTGTTTGTCTCCTATTGGTTCTTTCCCTCTGGAGAATCCTAACTAACACACAATGGCCTAAATAAAAGAGAAGTTTCTGTCTCACCTGTGAGGTCAGGAGCTGCACAGGGCATCCAGAATGCTATCTTTCAGCTCCTATTATCCTTACTGTGTAGCTTCCAACCTTAGGGTGATCTGATAGGCTGAAATGACTGAGATCACTGCAGCCATCACATTCAAGTCCCAAGCTGAAAGCTTGAGGAATCAGGCAAAGCTAAAGGATGTTTGCCTCCCTTCCATCATTCAAGGACGTTAAGAGTCTCTACTGGGTGACTGGGCGATGTCACTGTTCTTAAATTCACATATGACCCTTCTGATCAGACAGACCTGGGCTAAGGCTGGCTGTGCCCTTTGTGACACTGGGGGAAGGCTGTCAAGATGCGAGGACAGTTCTGCTTGTGTGTGGTCCACAGCAATGGTTTAGTGGAGACCAGATCAGGTTGTCATTTCCTGGGTATACTCCTTTTGGGCAAAGAGTTAAGAGTGGCCAGAAGTGAAGGTACACATGCTGCAGCCAGCCAGCCAAAGAGAGTCAGGAAATAAAATGTTAAGTCTTTCAACACGGGCAGAGGCTGGCCACCATCTCGGCTCATCCCACAGGGTCTGATGCTTCTTGGGACGCAAGAAGCAGAGCTAGTGCCCCTGGACCAGAAGAGCCTGTTCTCCAAGGGAATTGTAAGTTGACGCCAGAACCCTCCACGTGGGGAGGAGTGGGTTAAGAGGGGTGAGGTTATAGCTAGTCTCTGTCCTGGAACTATGGCCTTTACTATCAAACAGCAGCAGAGTCAGTGCTGGGCTTTGTGAGGGGCATGGCTTCATGGCGGGAGACATGGGCTAAGAACAGAAGCGGGTTAAGGGCAGGCCATCACGTGGTCGAGTGGCAGGCTTTTTAGAGGTGCCCAGGAGCATCTGAGAGAAGGCCCCTGGCTCTATCTGCCTACTGCTAGAGACGAGAAAATGCCTGTAGTAGGGCCTTGGAGCCCACACTTTGTCAGATACCTATTTACCATCTCCTCCGTCCTCTCTTCAAACTAGGCTTCATGCGGTTGAAGGGCAGGAAAATAGCAGGCTTCCTGGAACTTTTCAATAGAAGCGCTCATCAAGGCAGCAGAGTACACTGAGAACTGAAATTTCTTTGAGATCCTGTGTTCTATTGTTGAAATTCACACTGAAGTAGCATTTCATGCCCCCTCTCCATGCTTCCAGAATTCTGTCTTGTGTATTTCGCTCCTCAGGCATGCCGGGTGGCCTGCCTCCGCCCCTCATGTCCTCCAGCCGCACCAGCCTTTCCCAGGCAGCAGCCATGGAGGGTCCCCGGCGCAGGCAGAGCGGGTCTCATGCTGGGCTCCCCAGCCAGCCGGGCACACCTCCCTCAAGCGGCAGCCGACTCTATTAAGCAAAATCTTCAGATGTCCGGGTCGCAGGGCGGTGGGGATTTTCACAGGCACTGAAGTGGATGGTCACGGTGAGAGGCTGCCAGCATCTCACCTGCTGTCAGGAAGAAAGGCTTCTGGTGTCCAGGGAGTCAAGAATGACTCACTTAAACAGGAGTGTCACTAAGATGAGGGGATTCAAGAGCGCAGCTGACAGCGGAGCACGCTGTTAAATCCTCCCGGAAAGTGACAGAGGACAAACCCACAGGGTGGGGAGCCGGCCCCCTGCCATGACCACAATGCTGGCATGCAGACACTCCGGGGAAGATTTTCCGGTTACAGTTACGAGCGCCAGGACTTTCCCTCTTCTGCGGTGGACCTACTTTACAGCTCTGAATGGCCCTATCTCTGTGACGAATTGGAACCTGAAAGTGAAAGAAACAATACCCTTGCAAAGCTACTGTGGTTTCAAATGTGGCCTCCATGGTGGGAAGTGGCAGAAAGATGAGATAGATAAGGAAATATTTAAAAACAAGATAAGACAATCGCAAAACAAAACAAAACGCTTCTCATTCATTCCCGCTATTAACATCTGTGAAGCAGTAGAATGAACATGCAGGAAAATTTTTGCTCTCCCTTACTAGAAACATAGCAAAATATGAGCAACGAAAGGGCCACTTTGGAGCAGACTAGGGCAGGAGTGGTTTGCTTCAGAGGTGAGGAAAATGAGCCCAGGGAGGCTGACTTGCCCAAGGTCACCCAGTCAGGTGGAGGTGGGAGTCTCACCCACTTCTTGTTCCTAAAGATTGTCCTGTTCTTTCCAACCATCACATCCGCTTGGTGTTCTGCCCTGTCATCTGAGTCTCGGAGGTCAGCAGAACCGGTGCAGCAGCCTGGGCAAGTTCTGGTCCAGCCTACATGGCAGCACCGTGGCATCGGGCATTTAAAGTGACAGTGTCACCATGGGCCTCTTTCTCCTGTCTCGTGCTGAGCTATTGAAGAATTGGTGTGTTGGATATTTCGTTCTCCTCCTCCCTGACTCCTTTGAGCCTCAGCTGCCTTCTGTTTGGAATTTCTACGGCTCCAGGAAGTGCTCCACAGCGGAAGAGTTGATTAAAAATGGCCTTGTAGGGTTCCCCGATTGCCTCGGTAGGTCTGATCCAGGGCAGGAAGGGCAAAGGCATTTACCTCCCACGGACGTGGGATGCCTGGAGAGCCATGTTGAGATTTCTGAGTCTGAATTCAGCCGAAGAGTACTGTGATCGATTTGTGATGCCTGGCACGAGGCAGGGAAACCAGGTGTGCATGGCCTAGATTAAAGACACATGCAGGAGTAGCCACTCTCGGCCCGTGCCCTTTCTCCACTCATAATCAGGACCGCACCCGGTGCATAACCAGGCACTGGATGACCCACAGCAGGCTTCACCCCAGCCTTGCAGTTAACGCCAGGAGAGAAGGCAGGGTGACCAGGCAGAACACAACAGCCTTCACTCCAGATTTCAGTCCCTTTCTCCAGACAAGGCCAACGATCTTTTCTAGAAAAATCAGAGCCTCTCCTCACAGTATTCAGTGGTTCATATCTACGCTGTGTAACAGACTCAGGCTGCCAGATGGACTGACCTTTCCTGACAAGCACCAGGAAGGGTGGCCAGATTAGAACCTGGCTTCTCTTGATGATTGGCAAGCAAGACTTTAATCAAGAATTTTTACACCTAACACACCAGTGGCTCTGAAGCTTTCCTTGCTATGATGTTAGTTTCAAGAGCTCTAAAGAACTGCTGGGAGGTCATGGATGAAAGAGATACAGGGCCTCACTGACAGCTCTTTCCTTCTCCTCAGTGCTCTGGAGAAGGGGCTGGCCGGTTTCCATGTTACCAGACAATGAATGCAGAACTTTTCAGCTGAAGACATCATCCTACCCTCAAGCAAGATTAACTCAGCAAGAGCTTCCTACCACGGTGATGTTAATACATTGGCCATGGTATTCCTCAATACGGGTGTATAGACATGCATTATCAAGTCTGGTGCTTAGCTAAAGACACAGGAAAGGAGACTTCACCTTCCTTCTCATCTTCACAACTTTAAGGAATTCACTAAAAGACATCCCTGCATTTCCATGGTAGGGACCAGCCTTAAGCTGTATGCCTTCATCTATCATGGGAGGCAGCCTCTAGCTTCCCCAAAGGGTAGTGCCAGTGTGGGGGCCCTCAAAAAGATTCCTTAGGTACCAAGGAAAACTGAGAGTCGGGGTGTAGCCAGCCCATCGCCTGAGGGTGCTGGGAAACATCAGAGTCACTATCTGTTCCCTGTTCCTCAACCGTCCAGATTCTTTCCAAGACTCTTAAAGAGCCAGACTCGGGTTATGGCCCAGTACTGAAGAATGAAGTTTGCTTTTTTTCCCAGAACAAATCAATTTTCATATTACGATCCTGCACCATTTACACTCTTCCCATTTGCTAGTTCAAGTGCAGACTAAGAGTATTATCAGGTGAATCGTAGAAGTGTCCTAAGTGGTTTCCACATTCTTTGGACGTGACTACCTCCCTAGCACTGGGCAAGATGCTGGCTTTGCGCAGCTTTTAGGTATGACACCATTTCCTTTAAACGAGGGTCATAGTTAACCTACCTGCAGTTGGCCAGAAATGGGTTCTTTCCAGGGTTCTTCAGTCAGGCACTGAATTAACCAGTTACCCATCATCTTCACTTCTTTCATTAAATCATCAACGCCTACCTCAAAGGACTCCTTTAGAGACACTAGTTTGCTTTCTTCCAAAATTTGGGCATTCTTTTGTCCCATTTTACTTTCTGCTGCAGCTCTGAGCCATGTACTGAGATACCCAAATCAACTTCAGCATCTGATAAACTCAAGTTCTCCTGAAATACTACATAAGTGAAAAATCTGAGTACAAAAAGTAACCTCCTACTTGCTAGTGTCTAGACAGACAAAAATAAAGATTTCAATGTAAATTTTACTATTTTATTTGTGAAAAAACTACAAGCAGAATTCATAAATAGACATTTCTATTTAAAGCAGGAAAACGATAAAGTGGCTTCTAATAACATAGTCGTGCACATGCCAGTAACAGGAATATATTAACATCTTTTATTTGCTAGACAAAGAGCAGTGTCCAATATAAATTTCCCCCAAACATTTAAGACCTGTGAATTTCTGACCAGTTCACAAAACCACCGACACTTTAGCATGAAGAAAAAAACAAACCTAACAGACTGTCAGCTCTAAAGACATTACAGAGCAGAAACTTCCAAAAGCGTTATACAAGCTGTCTTTCTGGGCAAATGAAAAATATAGCTCGTATAATACATTAACAAAAATTCACAAGATAAGATTATGTTTTGACATACTTAACAAGCATTCTCTATTTGTCTCCAACAAACAAAGCTAAGGAAATAATGTAACCATCTTTACACAGTAAATTAAGGTTACAAGTCATACACAAGAACAGAACTGCTTGCGCATTAAAAACTGTTCAGCTCCATTGTCATACTCTAAATGTTGGCTCTTAAACCATTTTCGGTTACATACAAGCAAAGGTTATTATATATCAGCAATTAATAAATTTTCAATAATTTAAGATACGGTAGCTTAAAAAAGTAGACTGAGAATGGTCTTGATAAGGCAGGTGAAACATCTTAGTGGAACTAAACTCACAGAAGCTTCTGCCAATGTTTTAAATGTCCAGATTAAAACAAAGACTTTGATTGAAAATATTTTGAGGGTATCAGGATGTCTTTACCTTTTTTTGCCTTTTTTTGAACTGCATGACTCAAGCAGAGCAGGTTGGGTAAGCTCTGTGTGCGTGAGCACACGCACGAGTATGAAAGATCGCGTGGCATTAAAACAAATGGAAACTTGCAAGCATGAACACTGTGCTTTTGTTTTGCTTTTATAACCTGCTTACTGTGCCGCTGAATACCAAGTATTTCTGGTCCTCTTTCAATATATATCTTTTATCGTCTACACTAGTGTTTTTACACGCTGCCTACTAATTGTAGGGTAAACTGCAAAAGCAGGAAGTTACAGGAATTCCATTTCCAGAATACATGCCTGAGGGATGTCATCCATTTCGGAAATTAAAAGTCTAAAGTACCTATCATCTCACTATCATAACACAATACACAACAGCAGCTAAAGGACGGGCCCAAAAACATCTGATTGCTGAGAGCACTCCTTCCCACCGTGCGCTGCAGTTTCTACGCAACTGGCAACATCATCTTCTCACCGGTTCTAAAGCAATCCTCCCTTCCTTCACCCCTCCCTATTCTTTATCCTTAAATTTATCACGGAGGCAGAACTGAAAACCAAGACATTGGCAATGAATTAGCAGCCTCTGAGTAGCTGGTTAATCAGCTTTTTCCACTAGTCTAGGGGTCCAATCACTTTACATGAAACTAATTTTGCAAAAGTACACAGTGTTTCTGAACAAAGTGCATACCAACACTTACTGGTTCCAAAAGCAGTGCAACCCACATGAGTTTGGTGGCATTTAAATTTTTTTAAAAAGTTAATTAAAAAACTTAGCAATTCCTTACATCTCTGGAAAATAAATATGGCTGACTAATTTACCCTCCCTGAGACCCTTAATAAAGGAATATTAAAACTTTAGAAGGAATGTCTTTGCAATACCCCACTAATATTAAAATGTGGATTTAAAATTCATAGTCAAATCACTATGCATTATATATTCTGATGCTTATAAAAAGCATCTGATTTCCTTTGGTTCATTAATAAATACTTTAAAAATGTATTTAAAAAGGTAAGCATAGCTTGCATCCCAGATACAAGCAGTATTTTTTAAAAAGAGGGGAAACATTGTCCATGCATTTGAGAATAGGACCACAGCAACAAATGGCACTGCTTTATCATCTACACCTTTGAGAACAGAATTTAAATGATGGTACATCAGTGACTACAGAATAGTTTTAATGTAAACGTGAAAGGAGCCTTTCCTGTTGGCTACTCAAATCAAGCTGTTAATTTTTCTCTTTACTCGTTGCCTCCATACACAGAAGTTACTTCTATTCTTAAGCAAACCAGGTTTTTCACATCAAAATGCGGCGTTTCATCACTAATCTGCTGCCCTCCCAGGTTGAATAAAGGAAGGTGACATCAAGTTCCCATGCTTGAAATGACTCTCAAGTCTACGAACTCTGTGAATATGAATATAAGAGTCAGACAGAAGAGAGATCCTAAATCCAAAGCAAAACAACATTATTTTTTTAATGAGGAGGGGTGGGTTCATATTAGTGGTCTTTTACACGTTTTTTATTTTTCCAAGGCATCTAAAAAAAAAGAGAGTGAAAAGAATCTTTTTAAAAAAGAGTTTACTCAAGCTGTCTTTGTGTTGAGGAAGTGAAAGCTCACAGCAAGAAGGAGCTTTCCCTGCAACTCTAGCTGCCAGCCCCTCAACCATCTCTTCACCTCTTGCATCCTGCCCACAGCAGGGAACCCAGACACATCACCGAACTGCAAAGCTTCACGTTAGGGCTGGGGACTGGATGTGTTGGTCAATAACCTCTGTTCAGTCAAACAACAAGAGTAGACTTTACGAAAGGAAAAGAGTTCTCACTGAATGGCAAGGGAAACAAGGGGCTGTGAGGCAAATAAAGTTCAATTAAACAAAACACCATGTGCAAAGTGGAAACAGGGATTTGCTTCTTGTATGGACCAAAAGTACAAGTTAGACAGTTGGAATCCTAAAACTGAGAGACAGTTTATCGATTTACCTCAGACATGAGTAGAGGTCTGGAATATGGATGGAATTCGAGTTACAGAACACCATATTTTCATGAGTGCTTACGTAAGAAGAGCAAAGTGAACATGTAACCGTAATTTACACGAATACTTGGCATTCTGGAGCTAGTTTAGTTACTTTCGAATGATCAAAGCCCTCCCAACTAAACCACTTGTGGTTTGCCAGTCTTTCCACCACAAATGCAGGCTATCTGGAGCAGTCTTTAAATTTGAGATCACATTGTTTAAAAAATATATATTTTCGTATCATCCAGTACTCTTTAGACAGATGAGAGAGTCAAGTTCCCACGTGGGTTGGAACATACTTCATGTAAGACTGATTTTAATTTAATTTCAGCACTTTCATAGAAGGGACTGTCCCAGATCTGTAACTGTTCAATGTTGTATTCACTTCACAGTGTATCAAGCACCAGCGTTGCCATGGATTGGTTTTTCAAATAACCTTTTATATATAATTTTATATTTATATATATATAGTTATATCAAAACTGATAGTACATAGTATAACTGGAAGAAAGAACTAAACTTAAAAGGATATGCTGAAAGGATGGAGTCTGTGAACACAATAAATAAAAGCGCCCTCCCCCTCCCACCCTGCCCTCCCCCAACAAAACAAAAACAAAAAACCAGTTGTAATGTACATGGAAAATTGTGCACAGCAGATTTTTTTTTTTTTTTTATAAAAAGTAGATTCAGGAGCACATCCAATTATAAATGATTGTTAGGAAAATCATATAAAACAATGGAATACATAAAAGTGTCAAGAGTAATCGTCAGGGTGCGAAATTCCTTGGTGGCCAGATGCCCATGGCAAGCAGAAATTATCCTGGCAGCATCACTAAGAGGTCGATGTCCACAGAAGATTTTCCAGGGGGTGCAAGCGGCATGGGCAGGTGGAGGATGTGAATTTCATACCCTGATTCATAGTTTTCACAATTCCATGTGCAACTTCAGAAAGATTCATCATTTACTGCTGACATGTCGCCCTTTGGCGTGGAGGAACGGGAGGAACCCTTGTCTGTGCTCTCCGACCCCGAGCTGCTCTGGTTCTGCTGTTCTGACCCTGCACTGGAGGTCACTGTGGAGGAGGATGTCGAGGAGGAGCGAGTCTTTTCCTTAAAGTCTGTGATAATGACGGTGACATTGCCCACAGTTACTGCCAACTGCTGTGCGGTGCTCCTGTCCACATTTTTCAGCCGGGGCCTGAAAGCAACACCACAGGGGAAGAGCCTGTTAAATCAGGGATGGATGCAAAGGACTTTGGTTCCAACGTTACACACTCACACTTCAAGACACTGTGGCAATAAATCTCTCTCTCTCTCACGCACACACACTTCACAACACTGTGGCAATGAACCTTTCTCTCTCTCTCTCTCTCACACACACACACACACACACTTCACAACACCGTGGCAATGAATCTAAATCGCGAGCACGGATACCAACGCTTACTACCAGATCTGCTGAAAAGTTTCGCAAGAATGGAAATCATGATCAGTTAGCAAAGCTTTGGACCACTGCGAAATTAAAATCAATTTATCTTTCTCCTGTTTTGGTCTCAGTGATTAAAAAAATAGCTCATATATATGTGCATGTATTTTGAAAGTTAATAGTCCCACCCCAGCTCTTCATCCCACCCCTTAGCTTATAAACCCACAGGCACAAAACCATCCTTGACTCTTGATTATAAGCAGCTGAATCTGGGCAGTGAGATATTTCAGTCTAGTTTCAAATACCTTGAGGTGTGATTCGTTTCACTGGTCTTTGTTGTAGCATTTGCAGACTGTATACTGTTCACTTCGCTAGGAGGATCTTTCAGAATATCAGACTTTGGTCTAAATGGGGAGACAGAAAAGGAGGCATTTAAAAGATATCTTTGATTTGCCTGCAAAATAACACAGTACTGTACTGAGTTACTCAGGAACTTACTTTGTTTTCTTGTTGGTATTTTTCTTGGTAACACTAGGACTAATTTCTTTATCTTTCTCAGGCTTCTCTTTGTCTTGTTTCTCAACTTTCTCCTTCTTCTCCTTTTTAGGGGGTGGTGGAGTGGCATACTGTTGGGCCACTTGCTGTGCCACCAGCTGAGAATTGATCCGAGGTTTTCTACAACATTCAAGAAAAGATGCCTCATTATTTGCTTTATAAATATTTCTTTGATTTTAAAATTTTGGTCTCATAATGTTTAGGTGTTTTATTACTGGTATCTGGCAACTCAACTCTAAATTATATGGTGTTATTTCTACATTATTACTTCTAGGTAGTATGGTTAAGTCCATAAAACTTTTCCTCTTTCAAATCCACTCTCTGTATACCTTTAATGACACCAGACACCTGTGCTCAAACAAATACACACATCCCTGCGCCGTCAAGACTTTCAGCCAATAAAACGCGACTGCTTCTCAGAGTGCTGAGAACACCGCTTCTTTTAGTTGTTAAGATTATACTGACTGACAGCTTTCAAATACTGCTGCTGCAGAGGGTTAATCTCATTTTATTAAATGGACACTGGTAATCCCCTGAAAAGAGAATGAAATTAGAAGTGTGACATTCATTCCTCAATCTAATTATTCCGACGTGGTCTGGTCCCCTGCAGTTCTGTGATTGGCACCACCAACAACCCGGAGCAATAGAAGGCAACTGCGGTCACACAAGCTCCCAAGGGGTGAACACTGAAAACCACTCTAAAAAAACCTTAGAAAAGGGATACTACATTCATTGTGCCACCAACCATTATGTGTGCGCCAGTCTCCGACTGACACTGGTGTTAGCACTATTGTTTACAAAGTCTAAAGGGTGCCAAATGTTTCTCACAATGCATGACCATTCAGACCCAAGTTGTAAAGGGAGAAAGGAAAATTAGCACACAATATTAATTTTCAAAGACATTAGCATCTAGATCGACATTATAATGTAATAAACTCTCCAAGTATAAGATGTGAAGGTGAAAGTCACTCAGTCATGTCCGACTCTTTGTGACTCCATGGACTACACAGTCCATGGAATTCTCCAGGCCAGAATACCGGAGTGGGTAGCCTTTCACTTCTCCAGGGGATCTTCCCAACCTAGGAATCCCACTTTGCAGGCGGATTCTTTATAACAGCTGAGCCACAAGGGAAGCCCAAGGTAGGACGCATGTCTCTAAATTAGGGTCACTAAGGAGGTGAAGCAACTGCCGGCCAGCATGTAACAACCCCCCTCAGACCCTATATCCCACTCTGCTCTCCACAATGAGGCACTGGCCAAAGAAAAGTAACTGGACAGATGAGCTTGGGCTCATCCACGCAAGAGCCAGTGGTGGAGGAACGGAAACGGAAGGAAAAAATAAAAAACAAACCTAGGAAAAACAAGTTTCTTTTAAAAATAATCATGCCATTAAAACAAAAAAGCTGCTAGGAACAGGACACACTGTCTGAAATACCTCTTGGGAGAGGGTGTGATGTGGCTGAGAAGAAATACAGAATGAAGAGGGGACAGCCACCTACTCCACAACTTCATCAAGGCCCCTGCTCAGGGAAGTCCCTGGCTTCTGTCTGAGCGTCTCGGTGCTGGTTTCACGGTCGTGTGGCTTTGCAGGAAACTGATGAGCAAAACATCAATTCCAGGGCAAGTCTCCTATGGTCTCCAGCAAACAGGCCTTGGCACTGATGGCATACAATGAAAGCCAGTCACAGGCACAGTCACCTCAGGCTGGACCACCACCACCAACAGCCTCCCCTGCCGCTAGCAGGGATTCAAACACAGATGTGTAGTGCAGGAGGCAAAGGGAGGAGGTGCTTAAGCTAAGGCCCTGCCCTTTCCTGTGAAAGGGAACTTTCCTTTTTCATAGGTTTGCTTCCTTGGTGGCTCAGACAGTAAAGAATCTGTCTGCAATGCAGGAGACCCAGGTTCGAGCCCTGGTTAGGAAGATCCTCTCAGAAGGGGATGGCAATCCACTTCACTATTCTTGCCTGGGAAATCCCATGGACAGAGGAGCCTGGCAGGCTATCACAATCCACAGGGTCGCAAAGGCAGCAGCAGCAGCCTATTCTACTCCTTCAAAGAGGAAGTGTATCTGGTAATACTTAAGAGAGAAAATAATCACTACTACAAGTCATTTCACAAGTACTCACCAGGGACACAAACAGATCAGATCAGTTGTTTATAGGGATTACCAGGCAGCTTAAATCAGAGTAAAAAACAAAACAGAACTGTCTTACACTAACCAATACTCAACATGAAATAATTCAATCAGAGTTTAACTAACTATAGAACAAAAAGCTACCTTGATGGAGAATTTCAATTAAGCTCGTATGTATACTTCATGACACAGAATGATGAGAGGACAGCAGGACAACAGTCCAAGACCACCTTCAACAGACACTCAATGGCACACCAAACTCTTGCCCCAAAGAATCCCTAGGCTCTCCCACCAAGCCTGCCCAATTTGAGTTACACTCCAGGCACATCCCATGACGTTCTACAAGGCTACTTACCACACCACTACGTGACTATCAATCAAATGTACACTCCTGAATGGCACCACTGCATCTTAATCATCTGTGTCACTATGGCATTCAGCACAGTGCCAGGTACCCAGTAAAACTACCTCCTGGTTGAAAGAAGAATAAACAAACACTGCAGAGAAAGACAAAGTAAGATAAGCACTGAGAGAAAAGCCCAAGCTCTGGGGATCAGGAGGTCACTGCTGACTTTCAGGAGAGCAGGCCACGTGAGACTGGGACTGCAAAAATGAAGGGATGACAGGATGTGAGAGGAATAACCTAGAGATGGCCAATAGAATTTTTTTGGAGAAATGTCATGGTGAGGTAAAGATGATCCTGCCACTACAGACAGGGGTCAGCACGGTTGCAGGAGATTTCCATAGGAAAGGGAGGCTGAAGTCACATATACTGTGGAGGCAGAAAGGCGGGAGGCAGGCAAGACAGCAGTGTCAGCCGTGGGGCCAAGGAGAGAAAGCACGTAATCAAGCAAAGCACTGGCAGAGGCACAGCCTCCTGAGCCAGGGGAGGAAGTCTAGGTACTGGGGGTTATGGACAGAATGTGGAAATGAGAAATCAGAGAAGAGATCCTGAAAGCATGGACATGAGAAACGGTGCCTAGGTTGGTAAGCAGCTGAACTGCCAGAATCGAGAGATAGGAATAGGCAGAGATGAAAGGAAGTCACCCTTGTCTCACCAACAGCCCTTTACACCAGGTGCCTGGTGCGACTGAGAGCAGCTCGCCAGCACCTGGACGTGCTGCTCCACGACGGAGCCCTGGGGGCCGCTCCCAGCGGCTCAGCCAGGCCAAAGGCACAGTGTGCACAGGCAGCAGGCCCGGGGCCGTACTCGCACTCCCACGGACAACCACGCTCTAACACCGCAGCAAGCAACCCCTCAGAATGCTGCAGCGCGTCTGCCACAGTCAGTACCCAAAGGACAGAATCTACATGTGCGCGCACACGCAAAACCATACGGATGTCCTCAAGTGCTCCTAAGGAAATGAATGTCTGACCAGAATGGTGAAATAAATGTTCCTCCCCTCTAATGTGTAACCAAACCGAAACTTCACAAATGAAAAGGACCCAAGGCTAACTCGGAGAAGGCAATGGCATGCCTCTCCAGTACACCTGCCGGGAAAATCCCACGGACTGAGGAGCCTGGTAGGCTGCAGTCCATGGGGTCACGAAGGGTCGGACTCGACTGAGCAACTTCACTTTCACTTTTCACTTTCACGCACTGGAGAAGGAAATGGCAACCCACTCCAGTGTTCTTGCCTGGAGAATCCCAGGGGTGGTGGAGCCTGGTGGGCTGCCGTCTATGGCATCACACAGAGTCGGACACGACTGAATCGACTTAGCAGCAGCAGCAAGGCTGAGATCAGATTACCAAGAAATATGGCGTGTCTGCTAAAGGCGCCTGTGTTGTTTCAGAAGTACATTCTCAATGTCCTCAGGCAACACCCTAGTAACTCTTCCATCACCACTTGCCCCTTGCCCACAAAACCCCTCATCAACAAGTTGACAATCATCATTTTAATTATAAGAGCAGTTTTTTGAAACTAGTTCCCCCAACAAATTCCACAGTCTTTCTTTGATCAGAGAACGTGGTGAGGTAGGAAAATGCATCTAATTTATTTTGAAATGGTGCAGTGTTACTGAACAAAATGTGTAACTTTTGGAGGAGAAGATGAAGAAACAAGAAGGGGTCATCAGTGGGAGGCCCTCCAAAGCTGCCACCCTGCCAGATCTGCCTTGGCAGTTCCTGCCATCCGTGCCCGCATTTCTCGGCCAGCATGCTCCAATGACATGAGGGTTGGGGATGTGCCAGCTCCACTAAGAGCCACATGCACCCCATTCCCACCTTGCCGGGCTCTCCCAGTTCAACGCTATACACTGCCTGTGAAGCAGCAGGAGCAGAGCCGCCTCCCAGCCATCCCAGGACAGGCACACTGTGAAACCAGTCAGTGCAGCGTCCTTGAGATCAGGAAGATCGAGACCCCTGTCTNTGGCGGGGAGTGGGCACTGGTGGGCTAAAACCTTTACTGTGGTTTTCTTGGGAAGAAAGAGGCAAAACAAGATAAACAAACTTAAAATTGAATAGTGTCAGTTGGCTCTGGAAATGGGATGGCTACCCTTAGTTGTCTGTTGCCTGCCTGGCCCTGGAGTGATCAGGGCAGGCAGATACTGGCCCAGCATATGCAAACCCGATAAAAAGAGAAAACTGAGGGCAGTGGGGTTTGGGTTGGTTGGTTTGCATATCAAAGGTATACTTGAAGGCAAATTGTTTACTGTTTCCAAGATTGGCTAACCCTGGCATGGACAGTTTCTCCAGAACTATAAGGCCCCAGATATCAGAGCATCAAAAATACCCTGGGAATGAAGTTAATGAAGCTGAATAATCTAATGAATTGTATCACCCACCTTTGAGGATGTTTGTAGCTTGACTTCCTACTGCTCAGTGAAGTGGTGTGTAATCTCTTTTCTAGTATGCTAAACTAGGTTACAGTCTCTAGGTTATCCTGAGACAGCCATCTTTCACTTGACAAAATACATGGCTATAAAACTAGATTTCTATCCCTGGCCAGAAGATTACAGATGGCAGTTTTTTCTAAATTAGGATGTTTTCAATACCTCACATGAGATATGAGGCAGTATGCTTGAGAGGAAGGCGATTTTACAGACTCTTAGAGCATACCCAAAACGACAGTCCGTTTTTCAAAATGATCTATGATATTCATTTGTTGAAATTTTATTACTTTTGTAATTTAATTCAATTTATCCCATTTTATTGCTGCTCAGGGCACTGTTACCTTATTTGCTTCTCTTGTCCTTCTGGATAAGGATGTTTCTTATTTTATTATAAGCATGATGGCTTCTAGATTAAAGCAGCCTGCTCAATAAAACTGTTTTCATTGGCATCAACCATCTCTGAGCCCACCTCTACTTTTGCAAAATCTTCATGCAAACAAATATTGGCAGTGATTTATGAAGCATTTTTGTGGTTAATCAAGTTCCAGCTCTCATTTTCTGCTTAGAGATTACAGATTTTATTCAGAAATGCTTCCCTGCATCAGAAATCATAGAAATGAGCAAATTGCAATAGAAATTGGTTGGGATTATTTTTTGTGAAGATACAGACTAAGTATATAGTAATATCAAATTGACTTTAAAACACAAAGATGTCAGATGACTTCTTTCCGAAGCCAAAGTTGTGTACTACTTTTAAGAAATCCTGGGGATATTTTAGGGGATAGTTGAGTTGGGCAGTGAGTCAAAAAGGATAGGAGTAGATGAGAATATGTGAAGGTGAGTCCACATGCTTGTTTTACAGAGGCTGCTACTTAACTGAATGGAAATATGGAACACATAGGTGTGGGCAACCATATATACTGGATGATTCTTTTAGCAAATTTTATTTATACTTATAACCCATATAAGTTGCATGTCTTTATAGTTAAGGATACAGGATTTGTAGTTAAATGCTATTTTAAAGTAAAAGATTGCCTTCCTTTCTGAAAATAAGAATAAAGACTGTGTATTTGAAGGCTCCTCAGTTCCCTGTCCAGCCCTTTCCTGTGTATTTGAATATGGTAGTGGGGCTGTTGTAATTTCAAGAAGCAGTGCTTTGTGTATGAACACCAAGCTCAGCAGCTATAGACATCTTAGTACAGATTTGCTTTTTCTTGAGAAAAGAAATTGTAGTTGACTGATAGTGCTTGCCCAATCTGCTTGGTGTCTGATATTCCTGTTTGTAGGATTGACACAGACTTCTTTAAAAATACCATCTTGATCCAGCTTCTCTGATTTTTGTTTTTAAACCATCCAATGGATTGTAAACTCCTTGAAGTTTAGCCTCAATCCTTGGCAGTATGTAGAAACACCTTTATTGGAAACAACTTCAAAGATTTCTTAATTCGCATTCCCACTTCTTTTTGTTCAGTCCTTATCTTTTTGATATCTTTCTGAAGTGTTGGACTCCAGTCACTTGTTTCAGACCCACCATGGGTGCTTCTAAAAACCATGGCTCCCTGAGCCAACTTGATAAGAGATTTTGAAGAGTAGGTTCTGGGGATTGGTGATTCCAATGCCCAGTGAAGTATGAAAACTTTCACCCCTGTGGCCAGAGCCACTGCCGCTTCTCACTTTCAGTGTCTTGGTAGCCTCCTCCTTAGTGGCTCTGCTTCTCTTCTCTCCCTGTGGCCGTGGTCCTCAAGCTTGGATGCACATTAAAATGTCCACAGGGAGATTAAAAGTTGGGCCTTGCCTCCAGAGGTTCTGATTTGATTGACTTGAATGGGCCCTGTGCACTCAAAATTGTAAGAACATCATGGGAAATTGGAATGGACAGCCAGAATGAGTACAGCTCTCCAAGGCCTGTTCTCCGCACTGCAGAATGATCCTTTCACAGGGTTTTGTGTCAGTTCTTGTCAGGCTTCTACTCAGTTCCTCCTGTGGCTTCTGTTCTTGCTAAGAAAAAGCCCAGCCTCTTAACAGAGGCTGCAAGGCCCACACGATTAGGTACCTGTTGTCTGTCCAAGTTCATTCCCTACACTCTCTCATACTGGACTTTACTTCATCCACACTGGTCTTGTTAATATTCCTTGAGTAGCCCTATCTCAAGACTTTGTACCTTCAACTACCTTCATCTGGAACAATCTTCCCCAGTAGCCATATGTCTTGCTCCCCTACCTCCACCCACATTTTGTCCAGATCTCTGCTCAAGTATCATCTTAGCAAGGAGGCTTTCCCTTCCTCCCTTTTTAAAATAGCAGCCATCATCACTGTCCACTGCCTAATTATTTCTTCTTTTATTTCTTCATAAGCTTTTAATTCAACAATTACCTAAATGATACGTATGAATCTGTCATTTATCATCTGTTTTACTCTCATGAGAATGTATGCTCCCTGAGGACAGAGAGATTTTTTTCCCTTCATCTGTTATATCCCCAACACCAAGAACGGGCCCTTGCACATAGTTGGTGCTCAGAAGTTACTCGTGACAGATGGATGACAGATTCTTTATGACTGTCTCAAAAGCCTGGGCCTCAGCGCTGCAGTTAGTGGTGAGGGCAGCAGCAGCCTGTTTCCTGGCTGTGCAATTGCCCCATCGTGGCTCTACTTGAAGCCACTTTCCTTCCCCTCTTTTAATGGCTGAAGAAAGGAAATACTTTTATTCATTATCTTCACAGTTGGTATCTATCTAGCTCAGTTGGTAAAAGTCCACCTGCAATGAAGGAGACCCTGTTCAATTCCTGGGTTGGGAAGATCCGGNGAGGGCAGCAGCAGCCTGTTTCCTGGCTGTGCAATTGCCCCATCGTGGCTCTACTTGAAGCCACTTTCCTTCCCCTCTTTTAATGGCTGAAGAAAGGAAATACTTTTATTCATTATCTTCACAGTTGGTATCTATCTAGCTCAGTTGGTAAAAGTCCACCTGCAATGAAGGAGACCCTGTTCAATTCCTGGGTTGGGAAGATCCGGTGGAGAAGGGATAGGCTACCCACTCCAGTATTCTTGGGCTTCCCTGGTGGCTCAGCTGGTAAAGAATCTGCCTACAATGAGGGAGACCTGGGTTCAATCTCTGGGTTGGAAAGATTCCCTGGAGAAGGAAAAGGCTACCTACTCCAGTGTTCTGGCCTGAAGAATTCCATGTCCTGTGTAGTCCATGGGGTCACAGAGGGTCGAACACAACTGAGACCCTTTGACTTTCAGCAACAACATCTTCACAAAGTCAAGCTACCCTATGTTCACCAAAGGTAGAGAGGAATGGCACCCCTCTATGTTTTTGGAGAGAATTGCATCTATATGAGCAAGAAGCAACAGTCTGTTTTGGAAAAACTGGACTGAGTTCTTTATGTCATCTGGGAAACTTTATACTAAGTAGATTAAGTGACTTTGAACTTTGAAATAGCCCTATCCTAACAGTTTATTGAGCTTATTTGTATTTGTAGAACATTTAAAGACCATCCAAACTCAAACGGGAGATCAAAATGAACTAATAGGTTGATGCAGACCTCTCCCCTCCTGCCTTTTTGCAGCAGTACTGAAAGTGGTGCCTTCATGCCTGTGGATGATGAACACAAAGGCCTGGCTTTCTGGTGTGTTTTGGTGTGTGCTGGTAACTTCCCTGGTCTGATCTGTGCCATGGACCCTCCCCACTGTCATCCGAGCTGTCAACCTGGCTTTCAGAACTACCCCTGTTGCCTCTGCTAAGGAGCCTTGCCATATTTGTAAAAGTAGTTGGACTCAAGGCAGACTTCTTAAAGTTTGTCTGATGGAGCTTCTTAAGAAATAAATCTCCATTATTGGAAATAAAATCCATCAGGTTACAGAATCTGCTAGAGACAGAAATGAGCAATTTGACTGTTACTCACAGAGGTTTTGCGTTCATTTCATTGAGCAGTGGAAGTAAGGCAGCCCACTCTGCAAGATCCAAGGACAGAACTTAATTTCCACATATCATCTCTTCTCCTTTTTTATTTTCACTAGTACATTTACTCTTTCTATGTCCTTGAAGAATGGTTCAGGAAGTAGCAGAGTCATTATTTTCATTTAAAATGATATGCAATTATTAAAGCTATGTTTATTCATTTGTAAAAACATTCAGAGGATATTGAAGTTTACAGAGTAAAACGTGTAAGTCCCCTTTTAGAAAAAAAACAGGATTCTGTACTACACAATATTCCACAACTTGCTTTCCCCCTTGCTAATTTATAATGGATGTGTTTCTCATGAGTACATAGCTGCATGATATTCCACTGCCTGAATGTCCCAAGACTTTTTAGCCAATTGGCTGTCAAAAGAAACTAGGGATTTAGCACGTTTTAATCATTACAAATCTCCAGTACTCTTGCCTGGAAAATCCCATGGATGGAGGAGCGTGGTAGGCTGCAGCCCATAATAAAGGTGAATATCTTTATCCTTGTACAGTTTTGTGTATTTGTGAAAATGTCTAAAACCAAATTATAGGGCTTTAAGAAGACATGCACTGTACAACTCTTCATACTCCTATGACTTCGTGTCATCTCTGTTATCTGCGTGGCCCCCACAGGCATTTTATATGTTATCCTGACTATAAGATAAATTCCTGAAAGTAGAATTACTCAGTCTGAAAAAAACTACAAATATAAAATGCTATTGTTACATTGCTCTCCAAAATATTTATTTTGGAATAAAGTCCCTTTATGTTGTTGCCAGTTGAAAGGCATTATTGTGAGAAATCCAGGGCATGAACCCAGTATTGTTTGATTATGTTTATTTTATAGGCAGAGAGACGAGTCATTTCCATGCCATTTCTAACTCAAGTAAGGGGGCCAGTACACTGAAAGCCAAAGAGTGCACATAAATGGAAATATTTAACATGATCCTGATTTTTCTTTCTTAAGCAATCAAATGCAAACCAACCAAACGAGTATAATGCTATAAATCTCTGCACACACCTGAGCCAAGGGAGGGTGTGACTAGAGAAGCTACGGTGATGTCGGCAGAAGGGCCAACAGTGCTGGTGGGGGGTTCCTGGTGCTGGTTCCTGGTGTGCTGGTTTTCATGGCTGTGGTTTTAGCTCAGTTATTGTTGCACAGTCATGTCTGGTCTGAAGTTTGATGCAGTCCTACTGGTTTTCCAGATGTGCTGCGATCTTTTAAAATCAGAAACTATCGGCATTTTCCTAATGGCTCACAGCATTGTTCAGGGTTTTACCTAGGCCCCCGGGAGAGAACTCAGTTTATTCTCGGGTTCTCCATCCGGATGATAGAGGAGGTTTGGCACCGGCAACAGGCTGTTTTGTGTCGGGTCCTTGCCTTTTGCCTGCAAAGACAGACTCGTAGCTTCATTCTCTAAAGCTATCTCTTGTGCTTTCTGCTTTGTTAAAAACTTGCCTTTGCAGTTTTATTTTTAATCAGTCTGAAGCTTTCCTTTTAAATAACTTGAATTAGAAATGAAAGCTGAAGATTTATTTAAAAAAAAAAGAAAAGCCTGGGGTTGGTTCGGCTCCTGTGGGTGCTAGTTCTAGGTCTTGCAGCTGGTTGGGTTGACAGAACCAGCACCTCCAGGAAATTAAGAGGAGACCTCAGTGTTATCCTGAGGTCTTGGAAGACCTCTCTTATTATATTAGGGCTTGATGAAACTGAGCAAGTCACTTTACTTAATTGAGTCTCAATTTTCCCCCAAATCAGTCATCTTAAGCTAAAAGACAATAGTGGCCAGGCAGGAAAAGTGAACAGGGGACAGCTCTGTGCAGAAAGGTCAGTGGTAACCACGTAGGGCTGGGTGAGGCCTATGAGGTTGTATCTTCTATTTTTTTTTCCCCCAAAGAGTCAGACTCTCCCAGTGGAAGAAAAAAAAAAAGTATCCATCCTCCCTGTGTGATTTCATTGGGGATAGTGTCCAAAAGAGCCAAGAAAATGGGAGAGGCAAAGGCCTGTGTGTCTGCTCATGCCCTGGAAGCCCCCTTGCAGGTTCTGTGATGGATGAAATGACTGCCTCACTGAACATAGACAAGAACAGACTAAGGCAGCACAGTGATAATGTGTGTGTAAGTATCTCTTTAGGCTGGAAATAAACCATCCCATAAGAACTAGTCTTCAAGTTATGTCTCAGATAAGAGGGTACTCATAACTAAAACAGAGTCTTCATTTTCACAGTCAGCTATGAGTATTTACATTTTTATCCACTCATGTGCTGAGTTGTAATGTTCCAAGCTCTGTGCCCCATCAAAGCAGAACCACCCTTTTCCTTGTCATCTGGACAGTCTAGTGGAGCTCAGCCTCACAGATGTAAGTGCACGAGATTAGTTCACTATAGTCTCAGTGAAGGCTCTGAAGGAACCATAGGGATTCCTGACCCAGACTGACTGAGCGGAAGGGGCATCACCCGGAAAGCTTTTGGGGCTACATATGGAACATGATTCATTTAATACCATGTCTGAATTTTACTCGTTCACAAACTGTTGTTCAAAGGACTGACTTGACCTGCCAGGAGAATTTTGTTTGGACTGTGTGGTGCTGATCCATGTACCATTTAAAGTTTGAACTGTGTGCTGTGCTCAGTCGCTTCACTTGTGTCTGACTCTTTGCAACCTATGGACTGTATCCTCCAGGCTCCTCTGTCCATGGGATTCTCCAGGCAAGAATACTGGAGTGGGTTGCTGTGCCCTCCCCCAGTGGGTCTTCCCAACTCAGGAATTGAACTGGTATCTTCGGCATGCTCCTGCATTGCAGGGTGGTTCTTTACCCACTCAGCCACCATGGAAGCCCAACGTTTAAACTAGAGGATTTTAACCCTTTTTATTTCTTGTTTTTTTTCAATCTAACCCTCATGTGCAGCTTTGGGGAGTGGGTTGGGCTTTATTTCAAAGAATTCTGGCCTTATGAGAGAGATTTGAGAAGGCAGTAGAAAATGAGAGATTCAAGGTTTTACATGTGTTCTTGGCTCTTTAGGAGCCAAACTTTAGGAAGGCTAGAGAGGGTTTCCTTTGGTCTCCTGGCTACAGGCTGTGCCTCTCATTCCAGTTAATCACCGCAACAGATGGTAAGAGAGTGTGTGCAGCCTGTCCTCACCACTGGGGGAGGGGGGCATGCTGAGGGTCTTTCAGTGATGTTTCTATTCCCAAGAAGAGCACACTTTATACTTCCTGTACAGATGAGGAAAATGGTTGCCGATTTGGTCCAGACCTGGATGGTCTCTGTCCATATGTGTGTAGCAAACCCAGGCTCACAATGCTGCCAGTCTCCTGTTTCAAGTTATTTTCCTCTGTAGCAAGTTGCACACCGAAAAACAACCACCACCAGTGCCATATGATTTAAAAGATCAAAGACCCCAGTTTTGAATATATTTCTAGCTGACTGTACTTCAAATGTCTTAAATATGTTTCTACAGATGGGGAGCATGGAGCATTAAAGAGGTCAGCCACATGTGTGTGAGCCATGCTTGTGGTCTGGGCTGGAGGGTGAAAAGTGAAAACCACTGATCTGTGCGTTCCTCTTCCTCTTAGGTTCGCATCTTCACGTACCTCATTGGACGAGAGGCTGCTTTTGCAGACAATCTCAAGTGGATGGCCTGTGCCAACAAAGGTAGGTCCCCTAATGAGTTCAGTTCTGAATAGCTTCTCTGTGGATGTGCAGAAATAGAGATAATCATGAGGAAAATGAGAATTCTACCAGAAGGCTGTGAATTCTTAGATAAGGTCTAGATGTTTCTAAATGATTATGATCGATTTGGAACAGATTTCTCCAAAAATGTATGTATAAACGTTGAGGTTGTAGTAAAGTGGAATGGTTAAGCCTTTCCATTCTATTACTTAGTAGCTGAGTGACCTTGGGAGAATTACTATGGCAGAACTATTTACTGTGCCCATAGGATGAGATGGCATCACCGACTCGATGGACATGAGTTTGGGTGAACTCCGGGAGTTAGCAGTGGACAGGGAGGCTTGGGCGTGCTGCAATTCATATGACAGCGACTGAACTGAACTGAAATATCCATGTGCTCACTGTTCCCAGCCACCTTGCACTAGTTCAGTAGTCCAGTAGGCTTTAAGCAAATCCAGCCTGGGTCATTTATGAGCTAAAACACATATGGGCTGATGTGGTGGTGTCTACACTCTATTCTGCTCTTGTGAGCTCTGAAGTGACATGATGGGCTCGATGAGACAGCCTGGGTTCCTGAGTGGCCATATGGGGCAGATGCCTTTCTATTTACTATATCCTCTGCCATCTGCCAACCTGTGATGGATATAAAGCCTGTTTGATGAACCATTGTGTTAAGCCACTGAGATTTCCAGATTGATATGTTCTCATAGCATAATTTAGCCTACGTAACTAACTTAGTCATGTAGCCTGCTTCAGTGGTCTGATTTTCCAAGTGGAGAGGACCCTGGTGGCTCAGACAGTAAAGCGTCTATTTGCAATGCAGGAGACCCGGTTAGATCCCTGGGTTGGGAAGGTCCACTGGAGAAGGATATGGCAGCCCACTCCAGCATTCTTGCCTGGAAAATCCCATGGACGGTGGAGCCTGGTAGGCCACCGTCCCTGGGGTCACAAAGAGTTGGACACGACTGAGCAACTTCACTTTCACTTTGATTCTTATTGAATATAGCCTGCTTCATTGGTCTGATTTTCAAAGTGGAGAGAGTCATAATAGCTTTTCCTTTGATTCTTATTGAATATAAGGGCTAAAAAATGAAACAGTACAGATGAGGTGCCTAGTTAAGTGCTGGGGCATAGGAAGTGCTCAATAATGGTTGGCTTTTCTACATTCATAAGTTATTTGATGAATGATCCCCTGATGTGTGTTGGAAGCAGAGCTTTAGGAAAGGCACAGCGAGGGAAGGAATAGGACCTCCAATCTATGAAGGGCTTCTTTTCATTCTGCATAAAACCAAAGAAGGCAAAACATAGGAGGTAGAGAGATGGGGGAATCTAGATTCCTTGAGTATTAACCCAGACTCCTTGAGTTCAGATCCAGCTTCTGCCAAACACTGATTATGGTAGTGGATGTTACCAGACCTACCTGAGTCTGAGTTTATCACCTAAAGAACAGGGGTAATGATGATACCTGCCCCAGACACATGCTGTGAGCATGACATGAGGCCATGCAGCTAAAGCTGGTAGCTCAGTGCCTGGCACAAAAATGCTGCACATGATTTCCTGGTGATATATTGATCTGTGACACTACACAGTCCCTGAGAACAGCCTGTCAATCTGATTTCCTCTTGAGCACTCTGACAGACCTCAGTCTGCTGCTGTACATAGAGTGGCTGCTTCTTTAAGTTTGAAAAATGAGTAAATAGACTATCAATACTACTAAAGGAAGATGTGTCCGTGGGGTCGCAAAGAGTCAGACCCAGCTGAGTGACTGAACCATACCAAACTGTGTCCTGCTGTACAGTAAACTGGTTTTGGCAGATACAGGTAGTCCAGTTGTACATTGCCTGCTAAGGCATCCTTTATAAAAGTTCCAGTGTATGTTAATGGAAGAGAGGGGACTCAAGGAAGGGCTGGCAGATCTCAGCTTCAGTTTTGGTGAACTTAAGACAAAGTTCTTTCAGTTGCAAGCAAGCAAAGCTGCTCCCTGAAATTAAAGAGTGTTCTGGAGAGAGGAGAGTGAGTCAGGACCTAGAGCAGGAAGGAACTCTCATGTATCTCATGATTGACAAGGGGGCTGTGCTTTTGTTTTTCTTTTTCTTCTTGGTTTCTTTCTATATTCCATGGCATTTTTCTTGTCTGTAGATAGACCTTATCTGCTAGGGCACGTGCCTATCAAAAACAGCTATCCCATGCCTATCATACTCATCTATTCATATAACATCTGTGTGAAAAATGAGTTTATATCGTCTCCATTTGAGATTGATTCAGTTCACTCCATTCAGTCAGTAGTGTCCAACTCTTTGACTACTAGCCCCGTGGACTGCAGCACGCCAGGCTTCCTTGTCCATTACCAATACCTGGAATTGCTCAAACTCATGTCCATCGGGTTGCTGATGCCATCCCACAATCTCATCCTCTGCCGTCCGCTTCTCCTCCTGCATTCAATCTTTCCCAGCATCAGGGTCTTTTCCAGTGAGTCAGTTCTTGGCATTAGGTGGCCAGCGTATTGCAGTTTCAGCTTCAGCATCAATCCTTCAAATCAATATTCAGGACTGATCTCCTTTAAGATGGACTGGTTGGATCTCCTTGCAATACAAGGGACTCTTAAGAGTCTTCTCCAACACCACAGTTCAAAAGCATCACTTCTTCGGCGCTCAGCTTTCTTGATACTCTCACATCCATACATGACTAATAGAAAAACCATAGCCTTGACTAGATGGACCTTTGTTGACAAAGTAATGTCTCTGCTCTTTAATAAGCTGTCTAGGTTGGTCATAACTTTTCTTCCAAGGAGCAGTGTCTTTTAATTTCATGGTTGCAGTCACCATTTGGAGTGATTTTGGAGTTCAAAAAAAAATAGTCTCTCACTTTTTTCATTGTTTCCCCATCTATTTGCCATGAAGTGTTGGGACCAGGTGCCACAATCTTAGTTTTCTGAATGTTGAGTTTTAGGCAAACATTTTGACTCTCCTCTTTCACTTTCTTCAAGTGGCTCTTTAGTTCTTCTTTGTTTCCTGCCGTAAGGGTGGTATCATCTGCATATCTGATGTTATTGGTATTTCTTCTGGCAATCTTGACTCCAGCTTGTGCTTCATCCAGCCCAGCATTTTACATAATGTACTCAGCATATAAGTTAAATAAGCAGGGTGACAATATACAGCCTTAACGTACTCCTTTTCCTATTTGGAACCAGTCTGTTGTTCCATGTCTGGTTCTAACTTGCTTCTGGACCTGCTTACAGATTTCTCAGGAGGCAGGTCAGGTGGTCTGGTATTCCCATCTCTTGAAGAATTTTCCACAGTTTATTGTGATCCACACAGTCAAAGGCTTTGGCATAGTCAATGAAGCAGAAGTAGGTGTTTTTTTCTGAAACTCTCTTGCTTTTCCTATGACACAACGGATGTTGGCAATTTGATCTCAGGTTCCTCTGCCTTTTCTAAATCCAGCTTGAACATCTGGAAGTTCACGGTTCATGTACTGTTGAAACCTGGCTTGGAGAATTTTGAGCATTACTTTGCTGACATGTGAGATGAGTGCAATCATGCAGCAGTTTGAGCATTCTTTGGCATTGCCTTTCTTTGGGATTGGAATGAAAACTGACTTTTTCCAGTCCTGTGACCACTGCTGATTTTTCCAAATTTGCTGGCATATTAAGTGCAGCACTTTAACAACATTATCTTTTAGGATTTGAAAAAGTAAAGCTGGAATTCTGTCAACTTCCACTAGCTTTGTTCATAGTGATGCTAACTAAGGGCCAGATGACTTTGGACTCCAGGATGTCTGGCTCTAGGTGAATGATCATACCATCTTGGTTATCTGGGTCATGAAATATTTTTTGCATAGTTCTGCTATGTATTCTTGCCACCTCTTCTTAATATCCTAATTGATTAGCAACTCTAAATTCTGATTTCAGGCCTCCTTCTTTCTCCCCCACCCCCAGAAAATTATGACACCCAGATTAGGCAAGGTCTTCCCCATCCTGAATTGCATAGGCAGAGATAAATTCGCAAAGAAAAAGACTAACAAACATGCTCTACAGGACTCAGCATTGAGGCTAAATGGATCTGGACAGAATATATGTGTATAGCCCAGCAAGTAAACTTCAGCCTCACTTTTCTTTGCTTCAGATTGTCTTTATTTATCTGCTTCTACTTGAAGCAAGTCTCAACTTCCTTATCTAAAAAGTAGAACTCTGCTTGAAAGATTTGAACATTTCCTTGAATCTCTAGAATAACATGTTCAATTATTTTAGTTTATTGGCTAGCCCACCTCACTCAAAGATATTAGTAATTCTGATTGTCTCAGAGTTGACTTCATTTTGAGGGGGGCATATAGAAAGAAAGTAGGCACAGGGAGATGAAGGATGCATGGTTCCTAGATTGCCCCTGAATAAAGAGACCATTGAATAATTTTTGGAACTTTGTTGGCATTTGAATGAGCTACACTTTCCCCATTTTTTGCTTGATTTTGTGGTCTTGAAAAAAAGACTCCTTTCCATTTTTTTTTTTAATTTTTAAAAGTTTTCCTGTTACTTCTGCCACATCAGACTGCAATTCTTCCCATCAGCGAGTATGCATTTAGTCATGGGATATTGTTTTTACCACTGTCTGTGTCCAGCTGATGAAAATTACTGAAGTTGAAGTCTTGTCTTAATCAGCTAATATTACACCATAATTTAGTTTTAGTCGTTGTTTATAAGAATCCTTGAAGAATCCTTTTGAAGACATTCTATTCAGCTCAGAGTATTTCAGGGCCCGGGCCATAGAATATAGATTTGTAAGTTCCGAGTGCCGCACTTGGAAAATCCTAGGAGGTAATAGTAGCTGCTTGTCTGGCCCAGCCGCTTGATTCTGCTGTGATTCTCCTTCTCTTCCTGTCCAAATCCAGTGGTTTCCTTCCCTGCCAGAGTCAGTCCTTTGCAATAGTCCCACCTCCCTACTCTGCTTCTCTTCTAAAGGTCCTTGGGAATAAAATGCCATCGTTTGCCACTTTTCAAAGTAGCAGTTGCCATCAAAATGTCAGGTTCCAGGCATCTGTGCCCATATAAACATCGGCTTTGTGTTGCGTCAGTTACGAGGTTTAGACCACGTAACGTCGGTGAGCAAGTATTCTTCTATAGTCATTAATTAAATCATTGTTTATACTCTCAGATTGTTATAGTATGGAGGCAGCATAACATTTTTCATCTCAAGTGACATGAGGTCCAGGGAGGCTTCTTCCCCACCCACCACATATTTTTGCCCTGACTCAGCCAAGTTCTTCAGTGAAATGAAACATTAGTATTTGGGGACCAGAGCAGATCCAGGGCAGCCCAGAGAGAAGCCTATTGGCTGACTGGCCAGAGTGGCCCTAGGGAGGAGCAGGAGTTGTCACGGCCAGCACAGTGTCCCCGGGCCAGGTCAAGGACCAGCTATGGCACAGAGCTTCCTGCTTGGAAGTCTGGAAGCCACGAGACAGTTCTCAAGTCAATGGACCTCTGGAAATAAGCATCTGGGCATATTCATAGCCCTTAGAGGAGTTCTCTGCCTCCTCCAATGCACTAGCAAAATCCAGAGAGGCTTGGAGCTCATTGGTTTATCTCATTTTAAGCATAAGTAGGTCCTATCTTGAGGGAACCAGCCCTAATGAGGCAAAACAGCAAGCCATTTAAAATACATTAAAACAATCATTGCCACTGTAGAATGGCTTATTGGAATTTAAAATTCTGCATTCACACTATTGGATTAACAAGTGAACTGAGAAAACTGAAAAGAGGGGCCAACTAGCCCAGATACTCCAGAAAGCCTTGATGACCTTCTGTAATGTTCAGTGTGCCAAGATTTTAAATAAGCACTGCCTGATTCTCCTTTAAAACTAATGGTAAATGGAGTGTTTTCCAGCTGTGCAAATAAAGAGGGGTCTCTGTGTTTGGTTCTCAACTTATCCGTCATCATTAGGTCAAATGGAAATGCCATATGAGTCTCTCTTGGTTGTCTGCTTAACCTGTCCCTTTTTAATAAGCTCATGGTCATTCTCTCCTTGTTTGAAAGAATACTGGTGGCCTAAGCCCTCCTTGGAAGTTCAGACCCATAGCATTTTTCCACTAGAAATCTCTTAACCTCACTATACATTTCCAAGTGTTAAATTTATGAAACCAGAATGATAGTTTAGAGTAGGTAAAAATGGCAGTTAAATTTGTTTTGCTATTTCAGAAAAGGTAGAAGAAGACAATTGGCATTTACTCTGATACCTTTGTGTAATTCGTTTTTTTGTACTCTTTGACTAATAGCTCTCCAGCTCCCCAATTCCCAGCCCCTGCTTAACCCTCTTTTGACTCTGTTGATGTGATTTTCACTTTTTAAAAATTCCACATTTAAGTGATAGGATACAGTATTTGTCTTTCTCTATCTCACTTGTCTCATTTAGCAAGATGTACTCAAGGTCCATAGACATTGCGAATAGCAGGATTTCTCTCTTTCTCATTCTTAGCAATATTCTTGTGTGTGTGTGCATTCACTCACAGTACCTTTTTTATTCGTTTATCCATTAACAGAGATATTTTTGTGTACATTCCATAAAACCTGAGAATTGTAGTGGAAAGAGTAAGAGTTGTGAAGATTTAGGTGGTGTTATTGTCGTTAATAACAACTAAGGATGACAACTGCTTAGTAAGTGCCAGGTAAAGTGTAGAGTACTTTTTTGTATATTATCTCTTTTGACTCTTATTAAAGCTATATAGGGAGGAAACTGAGAAAGGAAGGAAACTGAGACTGAGAGAGACTACCATCTTACCCCAGGTTGCCAGCTAGCAGGGGGCAGAGCCAGATTCAGGCCCAGTTGATCTAATGTCTGAGCCTAACTCTTCACCAGGGTGTGAGGTTGCTTCCCTGTAGGGAAAAGAAAGTTGTGGTTCATAGACGAATGCTTCCCATGATTTGAGAGACTCTAGGAAGAGAAATGGAGCTGTTGAGGAAGGAATTTAATGGTCCATAGCTAATAAAGACTGAAGCTGGGACTTATACCCAGCCTTCCAGAAATGGTCCTGCTTCAGCTTGTGTAGGCATGTGGTCCATTTTCTGACATTTTACAAATGGAGACATTAAGGCTCGCTGAGGAGACCAAGAGGGGCTGCAGGCAAGCCAGCATTCCTAGCTCCACAGTGTGATCCTTTAAATTGTTTTCGAACATGAAATTTGAGATTAATTTTCATATTCAGTTCAGTTCAGTCATTCAGTCGTGTCCGACTCTGCGACCCCATGAATCGCAGCACTCCAGGCCTCCCTGTCCATCACCAACTCCNGGATGTTGGCAATTTGATCTCTGGTTCCTCTGCCTTTTCTAAAACCAGCTTGAACATCTGGAAGTTCACGGTTCATGTATTGCTGCAGCCTGGCTTGGACAGTTTTCATATTATTCATACACAAAAATGCTTGCTCCTAAATCAGAGGTTCTGGCCGATGCTGGTAGTTTCACACTTAGGAGCCCTCTCCTTCATGTGCCGCAGGCCCACCGAGGACCCTGGCTCCCACTGTAGTGGTCATTCTTCCTTGGTTTGTCCTTTCCAGTTCATCAGACATGTGCCCTTTACCTCTCACGGCCCTTGGACTGTTCTTTGTCAGATTCCAAGATGATGTGGAGGTAGAAAATTGTTTATTAACTGCGTTTTTTCTATAGAAAAAAAGTGATTTTTCAGTAGTGTATAATGATAAGGAGGATGAAGGTGGGACAGACAATTGTGAGGATCTTCCCAGAACACTGTTGCTCCCTAAGGAGATGCACACCAGGCAACACCAACAACATCACTGCCTACCTTGCTGCCCTGAGAAGACTGGAACTCTGCCATGGTTTTCATCCAGCCTTATGTCAGAGGGGAAACGAGTCTTTGAAAAGACTCGATGGGAGCAATGCTCCTTCACACCAAAGGTAGAACTGGGACCTTACCTGGCGAGGTAGACAGCCATGGTTTCCCGCCAAGGACCAGACTCTGGGGTCCCTCAGATCTGGTGTCATTGCGAAGTGGAGTGTTCAATGATGTGCTTTTGTAGCATCACATGCAGAGGCACCTCTTAGATGTGGAACTCTTAAGAAATCTCTAGGTAAGGGTAGTAAAATATCAGAAGTATAAAGCACCAGGCTACATGTGGTTTATCACACTGAGTAGTTGTAACCCAGAGTTCACAGGAGGCTCTGTAAGAGAATAAGGTAAATAAATTGATGTTATGGAGAAAAATGAGCAGACCATTTGTAATATGTGGCTAATTTCAGCATTAATTACTCCTTGGTAATTACCAAATGATTGCTGATTCTGTTTTCTTACATGATATATGAAGTCCAAAAAGGCACTAAAGAAGAGAATAAACATTCAAGAACCAAGATTTAAAAGAAATAAAAAGAGGTGGAGGAAGGGGAGGAAAAGTGGCCAGTTGAATGCAGAAGGAGAACGAGGGAAGCATCTCTGGTTACAGCCGGAGTCCAGTCCTTAGCGACTTCCTGTTATTCATCACAATGTACATTTGTTAACTAAAACTTCTATGAAAAACATTTGAAAACAAAAGAGACTCTTTCGCAAAAGTTTTGCAGTTTAATGGGTTGAGGGTAGGTGATTAGATTTATGTTAAGCTTTGCAGTATACCTTATTCATATTATTTGTATAGTTTTAGCTTTTCTTATTTTTTCTACATCTGCATCCCTGATCTGTGTACTGAAATGTAAGTTAGAACTTTGGCATTGTTTTGGGTAGACTGCTGGTGCTAACTTCTATTCGTTTGCCAGGAACCTCATAGGGCAATCATACACTTCCCTACCCCATCCTCAACCTGTCCCAGCCACAGAGATATAAACAACCCATTAGGGGTATCTTTCCAAAGGAGGCCCTCGGAGCAGCTGTGATGTCCCTTCCCTTGACAGGAAGAGGCGTGTTCAGTTGTTAAGAGCAAAGATTTCGGAACCAAATAAATCTGGGTTCAGATTGATCCAGGAGAAATAACCGAATCGTTTTGTTTCTGTTTCCTCCTTATACAGTGGGCATGCACCCATGTTGAGCGGTTGTGTTACCCAAATGTAGAGGCAAGTGAGTTACAATAAGACCTTGGTGAGTGTCCTTGCTTCAGTGATGGCTATCACAGACCTGACTGCTGGCTCTGGGACTACTGCTCTGGATAACATGGGCACCAGGTTTTTGTAACATTTTGTGGAGCCAATATTCCAGTGATAGAGAACAAAATAAACAAATAAATCAGAATTCTATATGGATGAATCTTAAGAAGAAAGTAAAGACCAGGTGAAATGAGAGGAAACGAGTTCAGACAGCTGACCCCTGAACGGTCAAAGGAGCCATCCTTAGAAAACAGGATAAATGGTGTGCCAGGCAGAGGGTACAGCAAGTGCAAGTGCCTGGGGAGGGTTAAGTGGATGAGCTTGGTGTGGGATAGTAGATGGGGATGAGGTCATCCAGGTAGGCGGGGGCCTGGTGAGGGAGAGTCTTAGAGGTCAGGTAAGAAATCTGGATTTTATGCTAACTCTAAATAGAAGCTGTTTTAAAATTTTAGGCACTGAGATGATCTGCTTTATACTTTATGAGACTCCTATGGCTGCTGTCAGGAGTCTAGATAACAAGGAAGGGGATTTGTGGGGCCAGGGCCTGTTGCTGTACCCTGGGGGAGAGACAGTGGAGTCTGGAGTAGGGCCAGAGCAGTGGAGACGGGGAATTAGACTTGAGGCATATTTTAGAGATAGGGCCAGAAGAACATGCTGGTGGATTAGCGATGGGGTGGGTTGAGGAAATGATGGCTGTCAAGGATAATTCTTAAGTTTTTGGCCCAGTTGGACAGTGGCGTCATCGGCTGAGATGGGAAAGACCCCATGGGTGAGGAATGGGTTTGGCCAGGGAAATCAGGAGTTGGCTTTGGACGAGTTCAGTCTGAGAATCCTGCTAGTCATCCCTGTGGAGGTGTCAGGTATACAGTTGGCTATGAGTCTGTAGCTCTGGGGAGAAGCCAGCTTTTTGTAACTTTTCAGAACTTTGATTATGATAAGCAAGGCCAAGTGAGGATGATCCCTCAGCTCCATCTCCTTCCAAATGTGTGACTGTTTTTCCTTCTCACTCCCCCTCTATACTGAGAATCTGTCTCTCCCATCCCCCTCTTTCTATTTATTCCCTCTCTTCTCTTGGACCTATTTCGGAAAGCCCAAATCAGGGATTTTTACTGTTGGCTTTGAGGATCAGAATGAAAACACAGACAACTGAGAAAAACTCCTCCCAAGAGAGGCTGTCTTTCCTGCACATTTAGTCCAGGAGCCCAGAGCAGGAAGAGCACTGCACTGTAAACTGCTCACGCGGGTGTCCCCTTGATCCAGAACCATGGAGTTCTCTCCTCTTCCTTTCAGCATGGCTACACGTCTCTTGGTTTGTCCTCTGTGGAGTTTGTCTCTGTAAGACCCTTCATGCAGAGCCAAAGGTTTATCTACTAGAGAAGAGATGAAATGTTTTCTTTCCTGTTCAGACACTGTTTACAGTCATGGTCTCTGGAGGGATGATAACTGTGGATGCTTGTTGTCATCCAGCAATCTTCTTTAAAGCATGTTTTTCCCGCTGTGCCTCCAAGAGGAGCCACCTGGAAGCCTTGCATGAACAGTGATCTGGATGGACCTCCCTGTAGGAGTGCCTGTACTCTGAGGGAGTGCTACGGTGCACATCGGCCCCGCTTCAGAATCCTGAGCTAAAGTACAGTCTCATCGGCCACTGCAGCCGAGTTTCCACTGGGAGGGGCGAGTCTCTGGCCTTGGCCAGGAGGGCGGAGTGGACAGGAGTGACAATGCATGTTAATTAGCACTGTGCAGAACTGTCACCGGGAAGCCAGAAGCCACATGGTCCCAACCTGGTTTGGGGTTGGTACACCAAATTTAAACCAGCTGGCTTTTGTTTGGAAATGCCCTGGGAGGGTCCTGGTCCTTCCTGGATAGCAAAAGGGCTGGCATTTCCTTACCCTGAGCCCTGTATTAAACACTAAGAGGCTCTGTAAACAATATAGCCAGTGCTGTGACAGACCTGGCTTCAGAGGCACATGTATTCTCTCTTGTTTGTTGGCAAGTAGAAGCTGGCATAAACTTAATTATAAGGGTCCTTATTTAGAGGCATGGGGAGGAAGCATGACTCTATGTCCATCCAGTGCCCCCCGGCTTAAAAGGCCTCTGTGACCACTTGCCTGGCGGATAAAGTCTCAACTCCTTCCCAAGATCTTATGTGACCATCCCTCTGCCCATTCTTCTGATCTTACACCACGTTACCTCTCATCACTCTCCCCCAGATTTTTACTCCAGCCATTCTTAACTATTTTCACTTCCTGGAATGGATCTAACTCTGACTTTGAGCCTTTACTTACATTCCTTGCTTTGCCGGACACAGTCTTTAACGCCTCTTTCTCTAGCTAACTGGTCCTCATCCTTCAGGGTTCAGCTGCACTAACCCTTCCTCAGGATAGCCAAGTGATTGACTCTCTCTCTTCTGTGTGCTTTTCTATAATGTTCATTTTGCTACTTTGTAGTTGTGAGCTTCCACAGACCTCACAGGCCCCAGGAAGCAGGGGTCAGGCTTGTGTAGGTGACCTCTGCTCCACCAGTGCTAGGCACCAAGACTGCCTTCCATAAGACGTTTGAGTGAAGGGACCCATCCTGGGATCCAGACCTGTGCTCTGTTCAGCCCTTTTCTTCTAACATTTCCTAACCCTTAGCAAAGCCAACAGGATCCCTAGCTGAACAGGAACATAGCAGTGGCTGAACATAATGGCCTCTTAACCCTCAAGATGATAGCATGTTTAAAACTTTTTATGTTACTGAGAAATCATGTCTACCCAGCATATTCAAAAGGCAGGTCTGGTACCACATGAGGGTTCAGCTGGAGTTTCAACCTCAAACACACAAAAGGAACAAATCTGTAGAAGCAGAAGTCGTAGATTAAGAGACTTAAGCTTGATTCACCTTTAGTATTTGCCACTTGATACCTGTGAGAATATGGGTGAAATACCTATGATTGGTCTGCCTCAGTCATCTTATCGTTAAAGTGGGTACAGTCATCTTCACTTCATCATGTTGTCAAGAATAAATGAGGCTATGCTTATCAAGTGTTTAGCAAATTTTGTGCACCTTAGCAAATTAATTATAGGGGAGAGGGATAAATTGGGAGATTGGGATTGACATATGTATACTTCTATATATGAAATAGATAACTAATAAGGACCTACTATATAGCACAGGGAACTCTACCCTGTACTCTGTTATGATCTGTATGGGAAAAGAATCTAAAAAGGAGTGGAACTATGTGTATGTATAACTGATTCACTTTGCTGTACACCCGAAACTAACACAACATTTTAAACCAACTATACTCCAATAAAAATTTTCAAAAAAGTAAAAATTATTTGTAATTATATTATTATTTATAACTATTTATAACAATATGTAACTATAACAGCCTTTAAGTGTTGTGCTTTGTAGTTTTTCCTGAATTTGTAAGTAATTTATTTGGAAATAAATACACTAAAATGAAATTAGGAAGGGGTTTACAAAATTTTATGTAAAGAGGACTCACTCCGGTTTCTACCAGAGAACGTGTATACGTATATGTATAGACCGAGTGACTAACAGCCTGAGCGACTGTTTAGCGCAGTTTGACTAAACTACAAAAAAAAAAAACATCAGAAAGAAATTCTTCAGTGGATTCATGGGAGATTCTTCTGAGGGATAGAGGCTTCCCTGGTAGCTGGGCTGGTAAAGAATCTGCCTGCAGTGCAGGAGACTGTGGTTCGATTCCTCGGTCAGGAAGATCCCCTGGAGAAGGGATAGGCTACCCACTCCAGTATTCTGGTGGGAGAATTCCATGGACTGTATAGTCCATGGGATCACAAAGAGTTGGGCATAGAGTGACTTTCACTCTGGGAGATGAGTCTGTGATTGCTCTTTANCTTCTAACATTTCCTAACCCTTAGCAAAGCCAACAGGATCCCTAGCTGAACAGGAACATAGCAGTGGCTGAACATAATGGCCTCTTAACCCTCAAGATGATAGCATGTTTAAAACTTTTTATGTTACTGAGAAATCATGTCTACCCAGCATATTCAAAAGGCAGGTCTGGTACCACATGAGGGTTCAGCTGGAGTTTCAACCTCAAACACACAAAAGGAACAAATCTGTAGAAGCAGAAGTCGTAGATTAAGAGACTTAAGCTTGATTCACCTTTAGTATTTGCCACTTGATACCTGTGAGAATATGGGTGAAATACCTATGATTGGTCTGCCTCAGTCATCTTATCGTTAAAGTGGGTACAGTCATCTTCACTTCATCATGTTGTCAAGAATAAATGAGGCTATGCTTATCAAGTGTTTAGCAAATTTTGTGCACCTTAGCAAATTAATTATAGGGGAGAGGGATAAATTGGGAGATTGGGATTGACATATGTATACTTCTATATATGAAATAGATAACTAATAAGGACCTACTATATAGCACAGGGAACTCTACCCTGTACTCTGTTATGATCTGTATGGGAAAAGAATCTAAAAAGGAGTGGAACTATGTGTATGTATAACTGATTCACTTTGCTGTACACCCGAAACTAACACAACATTTTAAACCAACTATACTCCAATAAAAATTTTCAAAAAAGTAAAAATTATTTGTAATTATATTATTATTTATAACTATTTATAACAATATGTAACTATAACAGCCTTTAAGTGTTGTGCTTTGTAGTTTTTCCTGAATTTGTAAGTAATTTATTTGGAAATAAATACACTAAAATGAAATTAGGAAGGGGTTTACAAAATTTTATGTAAAGAGGACTCACTCCGGTTTCTACCAGAGAACGTGTATACGTATATGTATAGACCGAGTGACTAACAGCCTGAGCGACTGTTTAGCGCAGTTTGACTAAACTACAAAAAAAAAAAACATCAGAAAGAAATTCTTCAGTGGATTCATGGGAGATTCTTCTGAGGGATAGAGGCTTCCCTGGTAGCTGGGCTGGTAAAGAATCTGCCTGCAGTGCAGGAGACTGTGGTTCGATTCCTCGGTCAGGAAGATCCCCTGGAGAAGGGATAGGCTACCCACTCCAGTATTCTGGTGGGAGAATTCCATGGACTGTATAGTCCATGGGATCACAAAGAGTTGGGCATAGAGTGACTTTCACTCTGGGAGATGAGTCTGTGATTGCTCTTTATTTTATTATTTTTGCTTGACTGTTCTCTCCCACAGTAAAGCATCTGCCTGCAATGTGGGAGACCCAGGTTCAATTCCTGGGTCGGGAAGGNACTGTATAGTCCATGGGATCACAAAGAGTTGGGCATAGAGTGACTTTCACTCTGGGAGATGAGTCTGTGATTGCTCTTTATTTTATTATTTTTGCTTGACTGTTCTCTCCCACAGTAAAGCATCTGCCTGCAATGTGGGAGACCCAGGTTCAATTCCTGGGTCGGGAAGGTCCTCTGGAGAAGGAAATGGCAATCCACTCCAGCACTCTTGCCTGGAAAATCCCATGGATGGAGGAGCCTGATAGGCTACAGTCCATGGGGTCGCAAAGAGTCGAACACAACAGCGACTTCATTTTCTCTAACGTGAACACAGTGTTTGAAGCAGGCGATGGTAGAGAGGAGACATGATACTGCTATGGAGACGTGGTGTGGGCCTGCTCCTCAGTTGTAGATCTGCCTGTTTTTACTAAAGGTGCTTCTCCATTGGCAGGATTTTTCACCCAGATCTCCACCTTGGCTGACGTGCAGGAAAATGTCATGGAATACCTCCACGTACTCAGCCGGCCCAAAGTCATCGACCAGGAACACGATGTGGTGTGGACTGAAGCGTACATTGACAGCACTGTGAGTTCTTGGGGGCCGCAGGGGACAGCCTGAGGGTGTCTCTTGGCATAGGAGAGTATCCTTGGGTTTATTCTGAAAGTTGGCAGTTGTGTTGTTTCCCTCAATAACAGGTTCAATGACATCTTTCTTTTTGTACAGTTTGCATTTGTCTCTTGGTGAGTGAGGTTGGTAACAAATCTTAATATCTGAGAATGCAGTAGGTTCTTCTGGAAGGTGTCTGCTCAGCACAGAAAACTCACTTTTGGATTTTGTCTTCTCTACTTTGTTTCCTGTCTCACAAGTGTACAAATTCTCTCATTGTGGCAATGATAACAGACATGTTAGATTCAGTTCTCACAATCATCAGAGAAGCTCAGTCCTAGAAATGAATCTTGGGTTTCAACTTGAGAATGTGGAACCAGAGCTCAGTTCTGATAGTGAATTGGAGCCACTGTAGAGACCACAGCTGCCTTTTCTTCCCATGGACAAGTGAGAAGATGCTTCCTTGGTGACTGTATAGGTAGCAATTGTTACTGAAACTGTGGCCATGGGCTCATTCTAAAGCTAAATTCCAAGCAAAAAAGGTTCTAATGTTGAATTAGTTTAAAGGAAGTAGCATTGCCAATCATCAAGTAATGGCTTAATGACTGAGTTTCTTGTGTAATTGCTGTGTGATTTTTCATAGTGATAATGAGTCTGATGGAGTGGCATTTTTCATTTATGGATTGTAAATGTTCTCAGAGGGCCCCTCTCCCATCATTTGTGTCAGGATTAACATCACATTAATCACTATAACCCAGACATAGCCATCCTCAAGAGTGATCTCAATGGTGCTGTGGGCTGGATTTTCTCTCCATGAATTCTCTCATTCCTGCTGCTTTTCTGGCAGCTGCAGGCAAATGCAGGGCAGGAGCAGCATGTGAGAACCCATCCTTGGGGACAGCACAGCAGTCTGTATCCCCGCCCCCAACCAAAGCCTTAAAGCATACAGTGGGACCGTGGAAATACAAACTGGTCAGGAAAGGGTAGCTCTCCCCCAGGAGAAATCACCCTGAGCAGAGATGGGTCTTAAGCTGAAAAATTTAATAGTTCTGGTGTAGGAGAGACCAGGGAGACTGTGGGATTTTATCATGTTCAGAATCTGACCTCAGTTTGGTTTAGAATCATAGAAGTGAAATAACTAGCCACCCCATTTGTGTCAGCATCATACTAGCAGTAATAACAGAATAACAATGGTGACGGTTTCATCTCTTCCTTGTACATGTGGTTGAGTATGGCCAGGGAAGAGGAGAGGAAGAGGGTGGCCAGCCAGGATCAGAGTGATCCAGACACTCAGTGGTTCTTTGTACAAACTCTGAACAGCCAGTTGGGTCTGTCATCTTGTTTCATCCATCTAAAAAATATAGAAGAGAGTCTCTATGGGACCATGACTTGGATACATAGAAAGATCAGTTGAAGTTCCAAAAAAAAAGACCTACCTACATATGGAAATTTTGTCTGTCATAAAAGCAGCATCTCTAACCAGTGGGGCTAGGATGGGCTTAATAACTGCTTTTCGGGAAACTGGATAGCTATTGAGAAAAAGATAGAATTAGTCATTTTCTTCACATCATGCCCGAGAAAGAAATCCAAGGGAAATAGAGGCCTAAACTGTCAAAAATGAAACAATACAAGCAGTAGAACAACAATCTAGTGAGTTATTCTATAATATGAATCCAGAGAAAGGCTTTTAACAATGACTCCAAGATCCAGATGCAACATAAAGAAACATAGGTTTGACCACTAATATAAACAAAACCCAACTTTTGTTAAGTAAAAAAATCACTAGAAGCAAAGTAAAAAATCAAATGGTAAAACAGGGAAAATATATGTAACATATAGCACACATAAAGAATAATTCTAATATGTAAAGAACTTTCAAAAATTAAAGGGAAAATCCCAAAATTGCTATAGAAAAAAAATGAACAAGACAAGAGCAGACAATTCCCACACAAATAATAAAAATGTGTTTTTAAAAATATGAAGTATGTACAACTTTTTTTTTTNAAAAAAACTTTTTCTTAAATTGCAAAAAAAAAGAAATTATTAAAGATGCCTGGAAAATACCTAAATATTTGGAAATTAAACAATTCAATTTTAAATAACCAATAGATCAAATAGAAAATCACAAGGAAAATTTGAAAGTTTTGACCTTAATTATAATGAAACATCAACATATCCAGGTTGCTGTTTGAAATGGCTTAATAGAAAAGTATAGCTGTAAATGATGATATTAGAAAGACAAAAGTTTCAAATCAATAATCTAAATAAACTAGAAAGTATAGAGAAACTGAACATAACATATGCAGAAAGAATTAATGAAGAATAAGTATCAGTTGAATTAAGTTAAGAAAATTAAGGAAAAATATCAATGAAACTGAAAGCTAGCTCTTGATAGATCAATATAATAATAAGTCTCTCATCATACTGACCAAGAAAAAAGTTTATAAATTATGAGTATTAAAAATGAGAGATATGTCATCACTATAGACATTAAAAATAGTAAAAGAATAATATGAATATGTTGAGAACTTTTTGCCAAAAATATAACAAGTTTAATGAATGACGATAAAGAAGGTTGAGCACCAAAGAAATGAAACTCAAATGGTAGTGCTGGAGAAGACTCTTGAGAGTTCATTGAATAGCGAGAAGATCAAATCAGTCCATCCTAAAGGAAATCAATCCTGAATATTCATTAGAATACCTATGCTGAAGCTGAAGCTCCAATACTTTGGCCACCTTATGTGACAAGCCAGCTCATTATAAAAGACCCTGATGCTGGAAAAGATTGAGGGCAGGAGAAGTGGATGACAGAGGCTGAGATGGTTAGATGGCATCATTAACTCAATGGACATGAGTTTGTGCAAACTGCAGGAGATGGTGAAGGATAGGGAAGCCTGGCATGCTACAGTCCATGGTGTTTCAGAATGTTAGACATGACTAAGTCACCGAACAACAAGAGCAAAATGAAACAGCAAATTCCATGAAAAACGAAAACTACCAAAGTTCACTCATGAAGGAAGAGCCCAAACAGCTAGCCTTATATATATTTTAAAAATTGGATTTGTAGAACACAGCAGAGAAAGATGTCTCAACTTATGAACTGTATCAAATATTTAAGGAAGAAATACTAGTTCTCTGAGAAAATTGAGGAGTATCTACTTCCTAACTCATCCTATTCTAATGTCAAGAGCAGATAAAGATTCCCACCTCCCCCAAAAAAAAGAAAGAAGTAAAGGAAAACTGTAGGTTTATATTCATCATGCTGTTGTTTAGTCACTAGGTCATGTCTGACTCTTTGTAACCAGACTCTTCTGTCCATGGGATTTCCCAGGCAAGAATACTGGAGTAGGTTGTCATCTCCTTCTTCAAAGGATCTTCCTGGACCAGAGATGAAACCCATGCCTCCAGCATTGGCAGGTGGGTTCTTTACCACTGAGTAACCAGGGAAGCCTGTATTCATCATGAACAACATACAAAAGTCTCATTAAAATGCTAGCAAATTGAAACTGTTAGTATATGAAAAGGATAATGCATAAACTAAGTGCACTTTATCCCAGGAATGCAGGGTTGGTTCAACATTCAAACATCAATGGAACTCACCATGACAATAGATGAAAGAAAAAAAGAAAAAAAAAAAAAAACATGAACAGAATAGAAAGTCTCTGGCAAAATTCAACATCTATTTATGATAAAATAGAAATCTCTGAAAACTTGGAAAGAAAGAATTTCTTGAACTCCATAAAGGTATCTTTAAAACGTATAGAGAATATCATTCTCATGATGAAAGACTGTCTTCCCACTAAGATCAGAGAAAGCAAAATTCAATTTCCAGAATTTTTAATGTTACAATGAAACAAGACAGAAACTCAGCATGGTCTGTAAGAGAAAATATTGTTTGTTTTAGATCTCATAATCTAAGATTTGTAAATTCAGTTGGGTTAAATTCCAGGAAGAACTTGATTTTGGTACTGCATTTACAGTCTCTGTCTAAATGTTTTGCTCTCTTCTCCTTTGAGTCCTGTATTTCCCACCCTTGAATAATCATGTTCATGTCAGGTCTACAGAGTTGCTCACACTCTGCTGAGCTTACCTGCAGTGGCTGTTATCCACAGTGGTTGTTTCCACCACTTCCTCTTACGCAACAGCTTTGCTGTAAGAATTCTATCTCCTAGGAAAGATTTTCCCCACATATATAATTAAACTAGTTCCAAACTTGAGACCATATGGTAGGGGAAAAGCACTTACACTTATGTACAAACCACATGAATCCTACTTTAGGCCCAGTTAAGCTGTCGCAAAATTACATCCCTGTCTCTTCATGGAATTTAGGATGGTATAGCGAAGTGCTGCTTATAAGTCCAACGTAACTGACAGTTTTAAGCAATTATTTTCCTAATATCTTGTATCAAATTCCCAACTTAGTTGTTTTGATCTTTCTAAAAAATTTTTTTTCTTTTCCAATTCATCAGTGCCTTAAAGGCCTACAAAAACACCTTTCCAATAATCAAAGTATTGCCCTGGAAAAGCCGCAGCAGTGTAGTAAGTTGTATCAATGTGTACCCTGCCTGAGTTAGTTGGAAGCTGCTAAGTCACTTCAGTCGTGTCCGACTCTGTGCGACTCCATAGACAGCAGCCCACCAGGCTCCCCTGTCCCTCGGATTCTCCAGGCAAGAACACTGAAGTGGCTTGCCATTTCCTTCTCCAATGCCAGAAAGTGAAAAGTGAAAGTGAAGTTGCTCAGTCATGTCCGACTCCTAACAACCCCATGGACTGCAGCCTATCAGGCTCTTCCGTCCATGGGATTTTCCAGGCAAGAGTACTGGAGTGGGGTGCCATTGCCTTCTCCGAGGTTGTTCGATACCTATAGTTTAATCCTTGTACCAGTATCTTCTTACTAAGGTCTCTGTGCCTCACCAAATTAATTTCCTAGTCTCCCATTTTCCTCTGATGAGACCACTCATTCAGCTTCCTCCTCACCTACCTGGAATGATGTCTAACCATATAAAACTCAACCAATAAAGCCCCTCAACCAAGCCACCAGAAGCAATAGTTACCAATGCAGGATAAGTTGTCATTGGAGCTGAATTAAAGCCTTTGTTCAAGTCACAGCAGATATGTCAATGGACAGCTTCTCTCCAAGGAGCTGATAGAAGCTTTTACCAACCACTAATATCAAAATGCCCTATATCCACACTGAAGCTCAAAGTCACAAAATTCAGGAGTCTAGATATGTATATTTTGCTCAAGAAATTCCTCTCTTGTTTTATTTCTCCATACTCCTGGTCCATGCACCAAATGTCATTATCAATTAGAAAACCCAGTACAGTGCATCCTTCTTCTCCAAAGAGGTTCTGAACAAATTGAGGAGAGAAGAAGGGAAAGCAGATTGAGACCAACTTATCTTTTCTATTACTGTTGGAGGGTGTGAATTTACATCTGTTAGGCCCTGATATGTGAAGATTTATACTCTGTCCCCCATACTGACATACTAGTCATCAGTCATGCCAGCAGGGCCCAGCACCCCAGGAGAAGACAATGTGCTTTCTGCAAGGACCATGCTCCTAAAAAAAGAGGAAGAGAGCTGGACTATGCATGTCAGCGTAGTTTATTCTTCCTAATGTTACCAGTCAGATAAGGCACTCTTCTCAGGACAGAGTGAATTGCCAAGGGAAGTGAATATGGAGAGGTCAGGAGATCACATCAGTGGAGCAATCTCCATTCCAAAAAGAGATATCAAAAGTGAACATAGGCATCCTTCTCTTCACACAAAACCTTAAGTACATACAAATAGATAAAGAGTAAATATCATCTTTGGAAAGGTGAAGAAATGTTACTATTAGGTTGCTGAATTATTTACTGAATGTGTATAAAAAGGCAAAAATCTACCAAAACAAATGAAAACTTTTAGAATAGTATTTGTTCAGGAGGGAAAAAAAGAACTTTGTAATAAAAAAAAAAATCAAAGCATCCTATTTTAATAGCTACAAATCTCCATAAAATATTTGAGCCAAATAATGGCCAGAGTGGCAAAGCAGTTTCTCTGTTCCCTCTTTGGGAAGTGAGAACTCCAAGTGCTTGATGTCCTTGAGCCTTGTCCTTTAGATTCCTTCTAAGAATCACTCTGCAGATATTTGTCCCCCTCTCACCCCCCGCCTCAACACACATTCTCTTTAACTGTAGAACTTTACAATAAATCAAAATTCAGTTTTCAAGCTCCAACTAACTCTCATTTTTTGCTTTCTTTAGCGTTCTCTTGGTATTCTTGCCAAATAACTCCATACAGTCTTACTCTCTCCTTTGAAAGAACCTAAGTCTTGAGTAAAATTTTATTGTCAAACTTTGACTAGACACTGAAGTGATAAAAAGCACTATCCAGTAGCATTGCCACAAAGATTACCGTGGATATATTCTGTACCTAAAAAATAAGAGTTAAATTTACAGGAAGCTCAACAAATGATGTGAATACTATCCTGCTTTTATGGAATAATGGCAGGCAGAATTTACCAATATACTTTATGCCTAGAAGGAAAGCTAGTTCTAATCTAATCCCAGGGCAGATTTCGGGCTTCCCAGATGACTCAGTGGTAAAGTATCTGCTTGCCAATTCAGTAGACAAGGTTTGATCCCTGGTCCAGGAAGGTTCTCTGGAGAAGGAAAAGGCAACCCACTCCAGGACTCTTGCCTGGGAAAACCCATGGACAGAGGAGCCTGGTGGGCTACAGCCCATGGGGTCACAAAAAGAATGAGACACAACTTAGCGACTAAACAACAGCAACAAGTGTAGATTTCACATTTAGTGACATGACGGGTAGGTGTGGTAGGAAAAGATCACCTTAGAAGAAGAGAGTATTAATTTCCTATGGATTTTGATAAATAGCCAAGAGACATGTCTAACCCAAGGAAGAACTGAGAAAAGAGCACTAGGGCTGTGTTATGCCTTAAACATCATGCCTTTCTCGTCCCATAGCGGAAAGTGTTCTCATGAGATCCTATCCTAGGATTTTTGTGCAGACAGTATAATTTAGTGAAAAGAACCACAACTATTCGAGTTCAGAATGTCTTGTGGTTACTTTCTATTTTCCATGCCAAGAAACCAAATTTTGGCAGATAAACTACCTTTACAATAGAAAGGTAAGTTATAATAATAAGAAGAAGAAGATGTAGGAACCTATAAGTTAATTGTAGATGTCAAGTCTGATTATATATATATTCCCAAATCAGTTAATAATGCTGACAAACAGTAAACAAGGATGCCAATCCTGGCTTAAATTTATCCTTTAGTTTTTCAGCGAGCACAATAAGTGCACCATCCAGACTGGAGTGAAATTCCCAAAAGAGATCCTACGTTGTCATCTCTCATAATGTGCACATTACTGAAATCTAGCCTAAAGGGGTCATTTTATGGAAATACTATAAATATTATTTTTGAGCTGTGTTAATAGAGAAATCTGTCTTCCTTTTTTTTTTAACTTTATTTTACTTTACAATACTCTATTGGCTTTGCCATACATCGACATGAATCCACCACAGGTGTACACGAGCTCTCAATCCTGAATCCCCCTCCCACCTCCCACCCCACAACGTCTCTCTGGATCATCCCCGTGCACCAGCCCCAAGCATCCTGCATCCTGCATCGAACATAGACCGGCACCTCGTTTCTTACATGATAGTATACATGCTTCAATGCCATTCTCCCAAATTCTCCCACCCTCTCCCTNGTCTCTCTGGATCATCCCCGTGTACCAGCCCCAAGCATCCTGCATCCTGCATCAAACATAGACCGGCACCTCGTTTCTTACATGATAGTATATATGCTTCAGTGCCGTTCTCCCAAATCATCCCACCCTCTCCCTCTCCCTTAGAGGCCAAAAGTCCATTCTATATGTCTGTGTTCTCTTTTGTTGTCTCACATATAGGGCCATCATTACTATCTTTCTAAATTCCATATATATGTGTCAGTATACTGTATTGGTGTTTTTCTTTCACAACTTTATATATAGTAAGAAAAAGGCAAATAAAAGTATGGTGAGATACCATGTCTTTCACCTATCAGAGTACGAAAAATGAAAAGCTTAACTTTGTTGGTGCAGCTGTGGGAAAGAGACACTCGTATGTTGCTTGTGGGATGATAGAATGGGGCGTTTGTAGGAAGGAGGATGTACATTCATCCTTTGACCCAGGAATCCTATCTCTAGTAATTAACCCTGAATGTAAACCTCCAACAATCCAAAAACACATATGCACAAGTTTGTTCACTACAGAATTGCTCGTAATTTCAAAATATTGAACCTGTAGAAGGGATTGGCTGCCCATTCCAGTATTCTTGCCTAGAGAATTCCATTGACAGAAGAGCCTGTGGGCTTTATATAGTCCATGAGGTTGTAAAGAGTTGGACACAACTGACTGACTTTCACTTGCAGAAAATTGAAAGTTACTTAAATCCTCAACCAAAGGAGATCAATTGCATAAACTCTGGTACTTGGATATAACAGAGTCTTGCTGTTAAAAATAAAATAGAAAAAAGCCTGCCAGACACTAAAGTCGTGTCAAAAGGCCCAAGAATCAGCATAAGTGGGCTCTCAGTGATCAGCTTTGGGACAATTTGAATCTCAAAATTTAAAAAAGTAGAGTAATGGACTATAATCTGAATAAAACAGAAATCCATGTGTTCTAGATAAACAAACAAGTTTCAGACAGATGAACTACATAGATGATGGAAGTGTGTGTGAAGGAGTGGAGTGTCCACTGGGCAATGGAAGGCTGCCTGCTGGGTGTGGAGGGAGGGAGTCATTAGATTGAAAATCACCAATGGACAGCCATTTTAGTAAAGAATGATTAGGGCAGTAGTCATCCAAGGATGCTAAGCCTAGGGGAAAGTTCGATATTTTCATGGTCTCAAAGTGCTTCTCTAGAGAGTTTTGACTAGTTGGGAGGGGAGGAAAACACTGAGAGAGATTCGAGGAAAATCTTGAGTTGGGTCATCAAATTAGTGTCATCAATGAGAGGCTGATGGACATTGTGCTTTTGGTAAAGGACACATCACACATATAGAGTATCCAGGCTGGGGTTACATAACCTTAAGATCCTGGGGAGGAAGAGGACAGAGCTTTGTCTTAATGTAACATCTAGCTTTCAGTTCAGTTCAGTCGCTCAGTCGTGTCCAACTCTTCACGACCCCATGAATCGCAGCACGCCAGGCC
>SJYV01012286.1:13385-40831 GCA_006410875.1 Neotragus pygmaeus | reverse complement strand
TGGTTGCTGAGTAGGTGCTGGTCTCTGCTCTCAGGAGCCCTTGGTGGGGGTTGGTGGGGGGGGCGGGCCTCAGGGGACAATAGACACGGCAACATGAGGCTTCTGTGGGAAACAAAGAGTCTTCTGGAGGCCCTGAGGGTGAGCTCTGCCTTCTAGCCCCTTGGGGCCACTTACCACTTACTCTAGAAAACAGATAATACGCCGAGCGTTCGATTTTATGAAGATGCAGGTGGGTTGCACGTAGGGGACCCAGTAGAGCAGCTCTGCCTCTGTCTGTCTGTCTGTCGTCCTCCTATAGACTGCTGGTCCTTTGAAGCCTCGTCTGAATCTCATCTATAACGTGCAGCTGGCCCCTCCATAACTAATGAATGACACCTCTCTTTTTTTGAGAATTTTTTTTTTGTTTCTTTTGTTTATTTATTTATTATTTATTTGTTTGGCTGTGTTGGGTCTTAGTTGCATCTTGTTGTGTTTGTGTAGTTGCTGCTAAGTCATGCTTGACTCTTTGAGACCCCATGGACTGCAGCACACCAGGCTTCCCTCTCCTTTACCATCTCTTGGAACCTGCTACAACTTATGTCCATCGAGTCAGTGATGCCATCCAACCATCTCATCCTCTGTTGCCCTTTTGTCCCCTGCCCCCAATCTTTCCCAGCATCAGGGTCTTTTCCAATGAGTTGGCTCTTCACGTCAGGTGGTTTAAGTATTGGAACTTCATCTTCAGCATCAGTCCTTCCAGGAAATATTCAGGGTTGATTTCCTTTAGGATTGATTGGTGTGATCTCCTTGCCCTCAGCATGTGAGATCTTTGTTCCCTGACCAGGAATAGAACTCACATTGCCTGCATTGCAAGGTGGATCCTTAACCACTGGACCACCAGGGAAGTCCCCTGAGTAACATCTTTGACATGTGATCATCATATTGTAAAAGAGTCGTGATTCCCTTACATGAAGCCCTGAGCCCTTCTCAGCGACAGTGCTGACATGAAGACAGCTCTGAAGTGCTTTACTCCCAGAGAGGAAGCAATTAGATTCCCTTCCATCTTGAAAACCCATAGAAAAGGAAACGTGATGGAGAGGAGGGGACAGTGGCCGTGCCTGGGGAGGACCCACTGCCACCCAAGCTCTTCTGTCGCTCTTTCCTACGGGTACCTGGGAAGGCCCAGCAGGGACCTGCCCTAGAGTGATGACCTGGGAGAGGCAGAGACTTGGGATGGAGCTCCCTGGGGCCACAGGGAGGCTCTGAGTTCCTGGGGGCAGGGCCCCTCCTTGTCTGGCCCCTGGTCCCCACCTGGACCCTCCCTTCCCCTGCTGGGGCTGCGGTTCTGAGCCATGAGCTTGAAGAGGCTGCTCAGCGCCTTCCCCTCCCAGTGTGTGTGGCCTCAGCCCTCAGGCAGATGCGCTGGAGCTTTGCCATCATAGCCACCTTCCTTGACCTTGATATTCCAAAACAGTCTCCCCTTCGCTCAGCCACCCTTCCCTCACTCACCCTTCCCTCTGTCATGTATCTGTTCATCATTCAGCCAGGGCTCAGGAGCATCTCTGTGTGAGCACGGCAGATCCAATGATGTGTGAACGCGGTGCACAGGGCCTCCTCACACCCCTTAGAGGCGGCTCCCAGGAAAGAGACTGGAACACGGTGCAGCCACAGCGAAGAACAGGACGGGGCTTCCCCCAAAACTCAAAAAGCAGGATTTCCATATGATCTGGCAACTCCACTTCTGGGTAAACACCCCGAAGGATTAAAAGCAGGATTGGGGAGAGCCGTTTGCACATTTTCACAGCCACCAAGAAGCAGAAGCAGCCTCAGTATCCATGGGTGGATGGATGAATCAATAAACAAAATGTGACTTATCCATACATTGGGTATTATTCAACTCCAACAAGGCCAAATTCCTTCTGGGCACTGAGAATGCAAAAGATAATAAAATCCTACAGTATTTGGGGGGATTTTGTCAGTCAATGACGAAACACCGACATTGGCCACAAACACATAAATATACAACATTGTTCAGGAACAGGTGACTGCTGTGAAGAAAAATACTCTTGAGGAGGGGCCCCTGAAGCCAGATGGTCAGGGAAGACCTTTCGGAGGACACTTTGAACAACACGCTGTGTGAGGGGAGGCCCTGGGGATGGAAAGCCAGTGCAAAGGCCCCAAGGTTCTCCGAGAAACCCACCTTCCTTCTGAGGGCTGGCCTCCATCCTTCATTATACCTTCATTTGGGCTGTAATTGGGTCCTTGACGGACGTGCTGACCCGAAGTATACCACTTTGGCACAAGGATTGTTTTGAGCTGGAGGTGGCTGAGGCAGAAAGTGCTCTCTGCCCTCCCCTTTACTGCCCCAAAGCAAGACAGACGTTGCGTTGTATAGAGGGAGGTGCCTCTCCCCTGCCCCCGGGGAGAAGAGTGATTCTTACTCTGGAGTTCGGATGCACCATCCTTAACCAGTTCCCTTCTTGTGGATGCTGGGTGCTCCTCAGTGTTGTGTTCTCATGAACACATATGGTTCCTATTTCCCCAGACCGGGCAGGAGTTGATGCTTCCCACTTCAGGCAGCACAACTGCCATCTGCCAGTGTTTGGGTTTATTCCACAGTCAGCAAACACTGAAAGCACAGCCAGGCAAGGCACTGAAAACAAAAACCCTTGCAACAGCTTACACGTGACTTATTTTAGAATTTCTAAGTACAGTTAAGTGATGATTCATCCCACTTAAATCTGAGCTGTTTAATGGACCATCTGGTTCATCAGAATATGAAAGACTTTGCCCAGCAACCTGGAAAAGTACCCAAGAGGAAAACAGAAGTGGTTTTTAACCACTGAGAGGGAGTCCCAAGAAACATCAACTGAATGTCAGCTCCTTGAAGACAGGAATGTTGGTGAATAAATAAACTGCATGATGTCTGGGCCTATTTTTCTAAAAAATATTTTTCATTAGTTTATTGGTTATGCGAAGTCTTCGTTGCTTCATGCGTGCATTCTCTAGTTGCAGCAATCGGGGGATCCTCTCTAGTTGCAGTACACAGGCTTCTCATTGCGGTGACTTCTGTTGTGGAGCACGGGCTCCAGGGCACACGGGCTGCAGGAGCTGTGCACGTGGGCTCAGTAGTTGCAGTTTCCTCACTCTAGAGCACAGGGTCAGTAGTTGCGGTGCACAGGCTTAGTTGCTCCACAGCATGTGGACCAGGGATAGGACCCATGTCTCCTGCCTTGGCAAACAGATTCTTTACCGCTGAGCCACAGGGAGATGCCTAAAAACTATTTTCTTTTTTTCTGATTACAAAAGCAATGCAACTCAAAGCACAAGAAACCAAAGAATAACGAGTAAGTGAGACTTCATAGAAATTAAAAGCTTTTGCACTCCAAAATTGGAGAAGGCGATGGCACCCCACTCCAGTGCTCTTGCCTGGAAAATCCCGTGGACGGAGGAGCCTGGTGGGCTGCAGTCCATGGGGTCGCTAAGAGTTGGACGCGACTGAGCGACTTCACTTTCACTTTTCACTTCCATGCTTTGGAGAAGGAAATGGCAACCCATTCCAGTATTCTTCCCTGGAGAATCCCAGGGACAGCGGAGCCTGGTGGGCTGCCGTCTTTGGGGTCGCACAGAGTCGGACATGACTGAAGCGACTCAGCAGCAGCAGCAGCAGCAGCACTCCAAAAGGAAACTATAAGAAAGTGAAAAGACACCTCAGAGAATGGGAGCAAATATTTGAATATCATATATCTGACAAGGATCTAGTATTAAGAATATATGAAAAACTCACAACTCAATAAAAACCAACTGAAAATGTGCAAAAGGGCTTAAATAGATATTTCTTCAAAGAAGATGCACAAATGGCCAATAAGCACATAAAAAGACGCTCATCATTACTCATCAGGAAATGCAAATCAAAACAACCATGAGACACCATTTGATACCCACCAAGATGGCTGTCATCAAAAAGACCGACAATAGCAAGGGTTGGTGAGGAGGCAGAGAAATTGGAACCCTCACACACTGCTGGCAGAAACGTAAAATCAGGCAGTTACTTTCAAAAAAGTCTGGCAGTTCCTCAAAGGGTTAAACATACAGAGTCACAGTGCGACCCAGCCATTCTATTCCTAGGTGTCAACACCTGCCCCAAATGAAAACATATGTCCCGTATAAAACTTGTACATGAGGCTTCCCTGGTGGCTCAGGGGTATAAAGAATCTGCATGCCAAGGCCGGAGACACAGACTCGATCACTTGTCTGAGAAGACACCACATGCCAGGGAGCAACTGAGCCCGTGAGCCCCAGCTACTGAAGCTGGCATGCCCTAGAGTTCACGTTCTGCAGCAACAGGAGCCAGCACACTGCAACTAGAGAGTAGCCCCCTCACAGCAACTGCAGAAAGCCCGGGTGAAGCAATGAAGACCCAGGGCAGCCGTAAATAAACAAACAAAAATAACTCTTATAAAAGGCTCTCACACGAACGTCCATAGTAACATTCATAATAGCCAGAAGTGGCAACAGCTCAAATGTCCATCATCTGATAAATGGAGTAATAAAGTGTGGACTAGTCATAGACTAGAATATTATTCAGCTATGAAAAGGAATGAAGGGACTTCCTGGTGGTCTGGGGGTTAAGAATCTTCCTTGCAATGCGTGCTGTGCAGTGCAGCCTTAAAAAAAATGGTACAAAAAATAAACCCCGTACCTTTAACACTCACTTTCCAGCCTTACCCCAGCCCCTGGCAACCACTCATCTACTTTCTGTTTCTGTGGATTTGCCTCTTCTGGGCATTTCTCATAAACTGCATCAGCTACGTGCAGCCTTTTGTGTATTCTGTTCTTTCTCATGGCTGAATACCATCCCATTGCAGGGATGGACCACATTTTGTCGATCTATTTGTCCATCAACGGACATTTAGGTTGTTTCTGTCTTTGGGCTGCTTATCTCTCTCACTCTTTTTTTTTGAAACTAATTTTTAAGTAATATAACAGTCTAATTTTATTTTGTCTGTTTTGTTTTTAATTTTTTTGGCCGTGCCACGTAGCCTGTGGAACCTTAGTTCCCTGATCAGCGATCAAACCCACATTCCCTGCGTTGGAAACTCGGAGCCTTAACCACTTGGACTGCCTGGAAAGTCCCATCTCCCTCCCTCTTAATCATATCCCCTTACTTCCTTCATAGTCATTACGCCATCATCCAGCTTATCTACCCTTATCTGTTGGTTTTCCTCCCCTCCTCCTGCACTGGAAGCTCCAAGCAGGCACAGAGTTCTGTGTGAGTCACTGCTGTGTGCCTGGCCCACGAGGATGAAAGAGAAATTGGAAGTGGATCTGCTCCCACTGAGTCAGGCCTCTGGGAAGTGAGGGCTCAGGAGCTGACACACGAGCAAGTCTTATAATTTCCAGGCATGGCCAGGAGCCGCTGCTTTCCTCTCGGCCACAGCGACCTCTGCTCTGAGGGTCTGCACCATCGACTTTGGCTTCCCTGGTGGCTCAGTGGTAAAGAATCCACCTGCCAATGCAGGAGCCGAGAGTTTGATCCCTGGGTTGGGAAGATTCCCTCAAGTAGGAAGTGGCAACCCCACTTCCATACTCTTGCCTGGAGAATTCCATGGACAGAGGAGCCTGGTGGGCTGTCCATGGGTTCACAAAGAGTCGGACATGACTGAGTGACTGGGCGCACAGACATATCATGGAATTCATCTTCCTCTGAACCATTCTCTTAAAGGAGAGGTGTTGGGACAAGTAGGAAGATGGGTGCGTTGGGCGGGCAGGGGTTGTGGCCGTGGGAGAAGCTGCCATCTTCTGGGATCCAATTCCTGAAACTTGCTGGTTCCACCGAGATACCAACTGTGTGGTGGTTTCAACAGTTACCCCATGGAGGAGGTTCCCCTCTGTGACCCACTCTCCTAGCCTAGAAAAGGATGCCCACAGTCCCCTCTATTTAGCTTTTTATTTTTGCAGTTTGGGGAAAATTTGCCAAATACACCCTCTTTCTTGGCAAAGGAAATTTCCATCTACCCATCTGAGTCAGGACTCTATTTGTTCTTTCAAGATTTATGTAATTCCACCGTGCATTAGCTTCTCAGGGTTCTCATAACAATGTTGAGAGTCCCTTGGACTGCAAGGAGATCAGATCAGTCAATCCTAAAGGAAATCAACCCTGAATATTCATTGGAGGGACTGATGCTGAAGCTGAAGCTCTAATACCTTGGCCACCTGATGCAAAGAGCTGACTTATTAGAAAAGACCCTGATGCTGGGAAAGATTGAGGGCAGGAAGAGAAGTGGATGACAAAGGGTGAGATGGTTGGATGGCATCACAGCCTCAATGCACATGAGTTTGAGCAGGCTCTGAGAGATGGCAAAGGACAGGGAAGCCTGGCATGCTGCAGTCCATGGAGTCCCAAAGAGTTGGACATGACTGAGGGATTGAATGAGACAAAACACTTGGGGTGGCTTTAACACAACAGACATTTATTCTCTCACAGTTCTGGAGGCTAGGAGTCCAAAACCAAGGGCTAGGAGGGCCATGTTCTCTCCAAAGGCTCGGAAGAGTCTGGCTCAGGTCTTTCTCGGGGCCTCTGGCTGGACATCCTTGGAGGTACTGGCTGGACGTCCTGGGGGTGTTTGGCTTGTAGGTGCATCCCTCCTCTGGGCCTCTGTGGTCACACGATTTCTCCTCTGTCTGTGTGAGGGCCTCCACGTGACCTCTCCTCCCTCAGTCTCTCTCTCCTTTTCCTATAAGGACATCAGTTGTATAGGATTAAGAGCCCACCCTTCTCCAGCATGACCTCAGCTTAACTTTCATTATAATTACATCCGCCAGGACCCTGTTCCCAAATCAGGTCAGATTTACAAGTCCTGGTGCTTAGATGGTTAAGAATCTGCCTGCAATGAGGGAGACCTGGGTTTGATCCCTGGGTCGGGAATATTCTTGCCTGGAAAATCCCATGGACAGAGGAGCCTGGTCTATGGGATCGCAAAGAGTCAGACACAACTGAGCTACTAACATATTCATATCATAATTTTTATCTTTTCTTACTCAAGGACATGGAATGTCCCTTCCTTTGTTCCTATTCTGTGTGTTGTCATCCAGTAAGATTTTTTTTTTAATTTTTCCTCATAAAGAACCATGCCTTTGTTGCTAAATTTATTTCTGAGTATTTCATCATTTCTCTCTATATTGTGAATGCATTAAAAAAAAAATTATGTTTATGTGTCTATTGCCAGAGTGTAGGAAAGCTGTTGTTTTTGTGTATTTATCTTGGACCCAGACAGCTAACCAAAGTCTCTTATTTATTCTAGGTATTTAAAAAAAAATAATCGCGTTTGTTTACTTACTGGCTGTGCTGGGTGTTCACTGCTGTGAGGATTTTTCTCTGGTTGTGTGTGGGCCTCTCGCTTCAGTGGCTTCTCTTGCCGCAGAGCACAGACTCTAGCGCAGTTGGGCCTCAGTAATTGCAGCTCCTGGGCCCTAGAGCTCAGCCTCAGCAGTTGTGGAGCACGGGTTAAGTTGCTCCGTGGGATCTTCCCAGACCAGGGATACAACCTGTGTCTCCTGCATTGGAAGGCAGATTCGTATCCACCAAGCCACCAGGAAAGCCCCTAGGGATTTTGTTGTCATTTTTTCACTAACTAGCATACTGGGGGTTTTCCAGGTATGCAATCCTATAAGTAAGGAAATAATAGAATGTTCCATCTTGGAATGTTGTGCAGCAGAGAGGAAGAATGAACTGGAGTTATCAGTTAGCATTAAGCTTTTCCACGTGGTAGTGTTCAGTGAGGAAAAGAGTTGGCATGCTGCAACTACAAGACCCCGCCTGTTGCAGCAAATATCCATCCTGTGTGCCGCAGCTAACAGCCGGTATAGCCACATACAGAAATAAAAGCATGGGGGAAGCTGTGGATTGGGAGCAGGGGCATGGAGGGCATNTATATATATATATATATATATTCCCCACCACCAGAACTTCTCTCAGCTTTACCATAAGATTTCAGCTTTGTTTACTGTCTTCCCGTAGAGTCTACCATTTCTCAGGGGAGCATTCCTAGTTCCCATTCCCAGCATCCCACATTTTATAACTCTGCCTCCCACTTCTTTACCATCAGCTCTGTTTATTTTTGCAGTTTGGGGAAAATTTGCCAAATACACCCTCTTTCTTGGCAAAGGAAATTTCCATCTACCCATCTGAGTCAGGACTCTATTTGTTCTTTCAAGATTTATGTAATTCCACCGTGCATTAGCTTCTCAGGGTTCTCATAACAATGTTGAGAGTCCCTTGGACTGCAAGGAGATCAGATCAGTCAATCCTAAAGGAAATCAACCCTGAATATTCATTGGAGGGACTGATGCTGAAGCTGAAGCTCTAATACCTTGGCCACCTGATGCAAAGAGCTGACTTATTAGAAAAGACCCTGATGCTGGGAAAGATTGAGGGCAGGAAGAGAAGTGGATGACAAAGGGTGAGATGGTTGGATGGCATCACAGCCTCAATGCACATGAGTTTGAGCAGGCTCTGAGAGATGGCAAAGGACAGGGAAGCCTGGCATGCTGCAGTCCATGGAGTCCCAAAGAGTTGGACATGACTGAGGGATTGAATGAGACAAAACACTTGGGGTGGCTTTAACACAACAGACATTTATTCTCTCACAGTTCTGGAGGCTAGGAGTCCAAAACCAAGGGCTAGGAGGGCCATGTTCTCTCCAAAGGCTCGGAAGAGTCTGGCTCAGGTCTTTCTCGGGGCCTCTGGCTGGACATCCTTGGAGGTACTGGCTGGACGTCCTGGGGGTGTTTGGCTTGTAGGTGCATCCCTCCTCTGGGCCTCTGTGGTCACACGATTTCTCCTCTGTCTGTCTGTGTGAGGACCTCCACGTGACCTCTCCTCCCTCAGTCTCTCTCTCCTTTTCCTATAAGGACATCAGTTGTATAGGATTAAGAGCCCACCCTTCTCCAGCATGACCTCAGCTTAACTTTCATTATAATTACATCCGCCAGGACCCTGTTCCCAAATCAGGTCAGATTTACAAGTCCTGGTGCTTAGATGGTTAAGAATCTGCCTGCAATGAGGGAGACCTGGGTTTGATCCCTGGGTCGGGAATATTCTTGCCTAGAAAATCCCATGGACAGAGGAGCCTGGTCTATGGGATCGCAAAGAGTCAGACACGACTGAGCTACTAACATATTCATATCATAATTTTTATCTTTTCTTACTCAAGGACATGGAATGTCCCTTCCTTTGTTCCTATTCTGTGTGTTGTCATCCAGTAAGATTTTTTTTTTAATTTTTCCTCATAAAGAACCATGCCTTTGTTGCTAAATTTATTTCTGAGTATTTCATCATTTCTCTCTATATTGTGAATGCATTAAAAAAAAAATTATGTTTATGTGTCTATTGCCAGAGTGTAGGAAAGCTGTTGTTTTTGTGTATTTATCTTGGACCCAGACAGCTAACCAAAGTCTCTTATTTATTCTAGGTATTTAAAAAAAAATAATCGCGTTTGTTTACTTACTGGCTGTGCTGGGTGTTCACTGCTGTGAGGATTTTTCTCTGGTTGTGTGTGGGCCTCTCGCTTCAGTGGCTTCTCTTGCCGCAGAGCACAGACTCTAGCGCAGTTGGGCCTCAGTAATTGCAGCTCCTGGGCCCTAGAGCTCAGCCTCAGCAGTTGTGGAGCACGGGTTAAGTTGCTCCGTGGGATCTTCCCAGACCAGGGATACAACCTGTGTCTCCTGCATTGGAAGGCAGATTCGTATCCACCAAGCCACCAGGAAAGCCCCTAGGGATTTTGTTGTCATTTTTTCACTAACTAGCATACTGGGGGTTTTCCAGGTATGCAATCCTATAAGTAAGGAAATAATAGAATGTTCCATCTTGGAATGTTGTGCAGCAGAGAGGAAGAATGAACTGGAGTTATCAGTTAGCATTAAGCTTTTCCACGTGGTAGTGTTCAGTGAGGAAAAGAGTTGGCATGCTGCAACTACAAGACCCCGCCTGTTGCAGCAAATATCCATCCTGTGTGCCGCAGCTAACAGCCGGTACAGCCACATACAGAAATAAAAGCATGGGGGAAGCTGTGGATTGGGAGCAGGGGCATGGAGGGCATGTGTTTCTCCCACTGAAGGACAGAGGAAAAGTGGCAAGGGACAGCAAATACCATCTCCATGGGAATGTAAAGTGAAAGCCTGGAGCAGTGGGGCTCAAGCTCAGGGGTAGGTGGGGCCAGACTGGGGAGCCAAAGGCAAGTACTTGCAGCTTAGATGCAGCTGGGGGATATGAGTCAGCATCCCACAGAGAGCAAGTCACAGCCATGGGCCGCCTGGCTCAGGTGGTGGTGGCACCTTTGAGTCAATTCTCTCACCTCGACAATGATGAGAGAGTAGCAACGCTGCTTCTCCTGGTTCCTTCCTTCCTTGGCTTGTAACCCATCCAGTACACTCGGAGGCCCACACGCTTTTTCTGTAATTGGCCGGAAACAGTAAATATTTGGGGCTCTGAGGGCCAGCTGGTCTGTGTCCCATCTGCTTAACGCCTCTGTTGTCGTGACAGCAGCCATATTATTCACACACGGCCTGAGGCTGCTTTAAGACCATATGCACCTAAAATTCCTATCAAGCCCTTTATAGAAATCGTTTACCAGCCCTGTCACAGACTACGAATGTCTTCCAAGTCAGTGAACACCCTTCCTCACCACCACTTTCAGTCACTGCATTTTGCTTGCCTTCCATTTGCTGTTGCTTAGTCAGTCACGTCTGACTCTGCAGCCCCACAGACGGTAGCCGCCCAGGCTCCTCTGTCCATGAGATTTCCCAAGCAAGGATACTGAAGTGGATTGCCATTCCCTTCTCCAGGGGACCTTCCAGACCCAGGGGCGGAACCTGAGTCCGTCTGCTAGATTGGCAGGCGGACCCTTTGCCACTGAGCCACCTCGCAAGCCCTTCCCTTCCATAGACATTTCCAAAGTTGTTCTGCTGAGAAGGTTAATTTCCCTGGGAAATGCTCTCAAAACTGAGTTTGCTGGAACTTCTGGTGGTCCAGTGGTTGGGGCTTTGTGTTCCCAATGCAGGGGGGCCGGGTTTGATTTCTGATCAGGGAGCTGGGATCCCGCATACCACACAGCGTGGTCTTAAGAAGTTTGGCAGCAATGGAAGACGCCTTTTGAATTTGAAAAGCAACGGGAAAAGGGTTCCCCAAGCCCTGCCTGACTTCTCACCCAGCCCAGTCCTGGTCTCTAAGCTCTGAAGGCTGAAAAATGGACAGTTTCTAAGTCATGCCTGAGGACCCAAGATCTTGCAACTTTGCAAACCCCTGAATTAAGGCCACCTCTTTAGGAATCACACTGGCCCTGTACTGATAATCCAGGACAGTCCCTGTTGGTTCCTGCAACCTGGTCCCAACCACACCGAACTGTTTGAAAGGAGCTCTTTGAAAAGTTTCCTCCTTAATTACAGTGTAAGCTTTGCTAAAGAATCCCTTGCTTGCCTGGGGTCATGATACATTAAGCTTAGCTGGTGGGGGTGGGAGGGGGGACTTGTTGGATTCAGGAGGAGGATTCAAGAGGGAAGCTTGAACCAGTTTTTCTAGTTCCCAGGCACTCTCAAGATTCTTCTCTGGGTTTACTTAAGTAGAAACACAACCTGGATTTGCAGAGGACCTGGGGCTTTTTGTCACCTGGGACCCTTCAGGGCCAATGGGGAAAGCGAATTGTTTGAAAAGTGTTGCCTCTTAGACTTTTTTTTTTTTTTTTTTCATAAAAAAGACATCTTTGGACCCTATAACCTTGGACTTTTGTCAAGTTTCCTCATACCATTTTCACTTGAAAAATATAAGCCTTTCTCCTCCTGAGCCAATAGAGTATTTCTTGAACGAACAGTGGTGTTTGAAAAGCCGAAGCTCTCAAGCTTGGCTCTACACCTGTATTTATCATGTCAAACACCCCACATGCACATGTCACCTTGCAACCGACTTTTAGCTGGATTGATTGTAAAAGCCAGAAAGAAATAAGAAGCAATCATTATAATCATTTTTCAGGTTATTAGCACTGCCTTAAAAAAAAATGGGCGGGGGAACTTTAGAGTTGGTTTAACATTTATTCTCAACTTTTTTTCCCCCTGGGTTTATACAATGATTCATGGTCATTATAGAATTAGGAAATCTTCATTAATTTTTTAAAATAGCTTTAGGCCATAGCCTAAGGCATGTGGGATCTCAGTTACCCAGCCAGGGATTGAACCCATGCTCCTTGCAGTGGAAGCTTAGCCACTGGATTGCTAGGGAAGAGCAGCTTCATTATTGTTAACTGAACTTTTGGCAGAACTCTAATACAGACTGGTGATAAACAAGGCAGTACCTCTTGGCTTAGATGTGAAGATGGAGAAAAAGGATAACTTTTCATCTCCTGCCACCTGCCAATCAACATTTTCCTGGTCACAGGGGTGGGGGGTGGAGGGTATGAATCCTGCCAAGAGATGAGAAAGCAAGGGTGTAGAAGTTGAAGAATAGAACTGCTGGGGTCAGGAGCTTCTGTTTTAGGTGACAGTGACCTGGCCTGTTAGTGAATCGTACTCAAGTGTCTTAGAGTTTAAAGATAATAATAATAATAAAAAGATGCTGTGGCATAATAAGAAATATGTATTTGGCCTCTCCTCCCATCCATTTCTAGGCACAAAACTCCTAAACCTCTTGGAATCTCTGGAGCAAAAAAGGTCTTTCTCTATGCTAACGAGATGGTTGATGACTGGGGCTCCCGAGTAGCCTCAGGATAGGGGTTGGTTGCCATGGGAACCACCACCTGCTTAGAAGGCTGGAACTTCCAGCCCTACCTCCTGACCTTTGGGGAAGCGAGAGGGGCTGGAAGTTGAGTTAATCGTAGGTTCCCAAAGACTTACTCAAGGGTGCCTGCCTAATGGAAGATCCATAAAAATACCTGGACAATGGATTCCAAGAGCTTCCGGGTTGTTGAACACCTAGAGGTGGGAGAGGGCCTGACGACTCAGGGCCCCGCCCCCAAACTTCTCTCTTTCTTCTACCTGGGTGTGCCTGAATCACATCCTTTATAATAAACCGGCAATCTAGCAAGTGCACAGTTTTTCACGAGTTCTTTGAGCCTTCTGGCATGATATCAAACCTGAAGAGGTGTTCATGGGAACCCCTGATTTATAGCCAGTTGGTCAGAAGTGCTGGAGGCCTGGGTTTGTGATTGGCATCTAAAGTGGGGTCAGTCTCTCTCTCTCTTTTAATTGGAGGATAATTGCTTTATAATACTGCGTTGGTTTCTGCCATATATCAACATGAATCGGCCATATGTCCCCTCCTTCTTGAACCTCCTTCCCACCTCCCAGCCTGTCTCACCCCTCTGGTCTGTCACAGAGCATCAGGTTTGAGCTCCCTGTGTCATATAGCAAATTCCCACTGGTTGTCTATATTGCATTTGTAATGTATATGTTTCAGTGCTGCTGTCTCCATTCATCCCACTCCCCCCTTTCTCCCCTCTGCCTGTGGCCGTAAGTCTGTTCTCTATGTCTGTGTCTCCGTTGCTGCCTTGCAGATAGGTTCATCAGTACCATCCTTCTAGATTCATATATATGGGTCAGTCTTATGAGGCTGAGGAGTTAGTATCCTAATGAATTAATTTGTGGGAAAACCCTCCCCCCCATACATCTCGCATGAGCGGTGAGTAGTAGAGAAAAAAACCTGCTTCTCCCTTTAGATGCTCCTCATTTCTCCTCCACGAAGCATCTTAAATCTTTAACATAAAAAAAATTCTTTCAAAGCGTCTTGCCATTTGGACTGGAAGGAGAGCTGAGCCCACAGACAGCCAAGAGAATGCGATTCTACTGAACCTGACACACTTCTCTTAGCTCTGATGCTCACAGAATTCACGCGCTGGCTAAAAAGACAGTTTATGGTTGTCTGCTGAAATTTCCAGAGTGGTAATGTAGAAATGTGGCTAATTTTTTTTTTTCTCTCTTAGGGAAGTTGAAAATTTCTCCAAGGAATATCTTCAAATAGCTCTTGCTTTGACCCCAGGTGATTTTAATTAAAATCGTAGTAGAGAATTCCCTGGTGGTCCAGTGCTTGGGACTCTGAGCTTTCATTGCCAAGGGCCCGGGGTTCCATCCTTGGTCAGGAAACTAAGATTCCCACAAGCCGAGAGGCGCAGCCAAAAAAATTTAAAAATAAAATAAATAAATAAAATAATGATAATAGTTAAAAAGAAAAAAAAAAAAGACTGATGGTTCCTGAAATGCTAGTTCCCGAGAAGGAGGGTTTAGGCATGGCAAAGTACTTTAAATGTTGGGGGTTGGTCTTGAAGTGGGATCTTCTTAGAAAGCCCAGACTTTACTTGAATTGTACCCTTATTTGAGTTGTCTTGCTACAGGGGTGCTGATGGAAATGGGAGGGGGGAGATAGCCCTCTATGTGCACGCGTGCTGAGTCACTTCAGTCATGTGACCCTATGGACTGTAGCTCGCCAGGCTCCTCTGTCCATGGGATTCTCCAGGCAAGAATACCGGAGTGGGTTGCCATGCCCTCCTGTAGGGGATCTTCCCGACCTAGGGATCGAACCTCAAGTCTCTTATGTGTTCTGCATTGGCAGGCAGGTTCTTTACCACTAGCGCCACCTGGGAAGCTCCATAGCCCCCTATAATAATAGCCAAACATCACATAGCACCTAGGATGCTTTCTATGTGCTTCCCAAGTAGAAACTCATTTAAACCTCAAAACGACCTTTTGAGGTAGGTCCTTTGCAACCTCTCTAAGACCTCACAACCAGCAAGAGTCACAGGACCTTGACGCATCCTGCCTCCTGCCCTTCAGAAAGGCTTGGTTTCTGGCTCTGCAGCTGCCTAGCCAGGCAGGCTTGGACGCTTACGTTCTCGGAGCCTCGTTCCCCAGCTGCAGAACAAGGGTGACTCTGGAGTTGTTGGGCAGCCTTGAAAGCACCCGATGTGGGTGCTGCCCAGAGGAAGGTTGTGCTCATTGTGCTGACCTAGACCTGGGGCAAGCCTGGTACCAGGATTTGGATTGTGCTGCATCTCCAGACTGAGCTGAGGGTCTGTGCAGGGAGCAGCTGCCAGTGCCCTTGACTGTGTACCACCCCACTGCACGTGGAAGAATGGGCTAGGCCACTCTGGAAGCTTCTCCCCATAAACCCCTGACATTATAGACTCTTCCTCATTTGCTGTTTCTCCTCCCCACTTCCCTTCCTTTCTGCCCCCAACCCCTTTCAAAAATATACTTATTTATTTATTTGGCTGTGCTGAGTCTTAGTTGCGGTATGTGAGATCTAGTTCCACTGACCAGGGATGGAACACAGGCTCCCTGCATTGGGAGTTCAGTCTTAGCCGCTGGACCATAAAGGAAGTCCTCTCCCCAAGACAGTTGATCCCTTTCTTTTTTTAAGAACCAAACAAGCAGGACAGACAGTGTGAGCGCAGGACAGACAGTGTGAGCGCAGGGCAGGTGCTAGGCAGGATAAGGGAAGGATTAAGCCCTTTGTTGATTGCTCATGCTCTCTCTGCAGAGACAAGCCCTGCAGTATTGCTGAAACATCCTCTTGGAAGCCACGTTCTCTGGGGCCCCCTCTGGATGGCCTCTGGCTGGGTGGAGCTCCCACGGGCCCAGCCTTCTCGGGGAGCCTTCTCGGGGAGGCTGCCAAACTCAGAGCGGGTGAACTAGGGCATTCACTTTGGGTTGGTCTCCATTCTAGGGCCAAGTCGACTCATCTCTGGGGCCAGTTGCTTCAGACCTCAGAGACAAGCCGCGTCCTGCCAAGAGGCGTCTGTCTCCCAAATGCAGGGCCCAGGGGTGTGGTCCTTCAAGCATCCCCACCTGGGTCCCCTTTCTCCTCCCATTTCTCCTGGTTTATGGGAAAAACATACAACCTCCTCTTCCAACCTCAGTCCTGTCCCTCCCCTTGCTCCAGGTCCCACCCTTTGTGAGCTTCTCCAGGATTTCAAGTATTTTAATTATTCTCTGTATCTCCCAAGTCTTCCATCTCTTTCTTTGCATCTTGTAAGCCTCCAGAACTACTTCCTTTTGTTTTTTTTTCTTTTCCCTTTTTTTTAGTTGCGCTGCAGAGTTTGGAGAATCTTAGTTCCCCAACCCAGAATTGAACCTGTGCCCTCTGCAGTGGGAGCTCGGAGTCCTAACCCCTGGATTATAGAAACTAAGTTTTTTCCTTCCAAATGGACGGTCAGTTCCTTCCAAATGATAGATTAAAGAATCGGCTTCTGCCTTTCACATATTTAATCATAACACCATCTTCTAGAATTGTAAATACATCCTCGGCTAGTTCTGTTTATTCATATTATACTTATCATTACTGTCACTTGAAGAACGGAGGAAGAGGTTGGTTATAGCGTCTTTGGACACCTCTTGGCTTCCTTATGAGTTGTGTTCCAAGTGCTTGGCACCTAGTAAGGGCTGGATCCAGCAGACTTCCCCAATGGCTCAGCAGGTAAAGCATCTGCCTGCAGTGCAAAAGACGTAGGAGACACGGGTTCGATTCCTGGGTCAGGAAGATCCCCTGGAGGAGGAAAGGCAACCCACTCCAGTATTTCTTGCCTGAAAAATCTCCTAGACAGAGGATCCTTATGAGCTACAGCCCAAAAGGGGGTAAAGAATTGGACAAGACTGAGCATGAACACACGCTCGCTCACACACACACACACACTGGATCAGTGCTGGTGAATGAATGAAATCACTCTCAAACCAGAGTTCCATGTGTCCAGCAGTTGATTTCAGCACACCCACAAGACCAAACATGGCTTTCACTCTCCAGATCACAGAACCATAGAATGCCAGCATGGCAGGGTTCCCCAAAGGCCCACTGCCCTTCTCTGAATGCATCAGGTGAGCTGCCTGAACCATCGCATTGCACTCAGTAGGTGGGCTGCAGGCTGGTCAGGGGCAGGGCACAGGGGCCAGACATACCTGGGCTTGTGGATTTTATTTGCAGAGTGGTGAGAAGCCCTTGGGGAACTAAACATGTCACTTGATCTGATTTCCTTTTTGTTTGCTTTACTTTTTTAAAGATCACTGCAAACCTCTGGAAAACCAGATCCAGGACCGGAGAAAGAAGGCAAAGAGAAGTTTGCACAACTGTGACCCCAAAGGAGCCCCTCCCCACCCTTACTGGCAGTGACTGAAGTCAGCTCGCCACCGTGTGGTTAGACATAGGAACTGCACCCTCTCATCCTCGTTCCCAGTGCTCCACTCAGGGGTGGAATCAGGATTTGAACCCCACTGACGGGTGTTACCAGACTTGTCTGGGATCTAGAGGCCTACGTTCAAGTCCTGACTTGACCACCCTGGCTGTACGACCCAGGAGGATTCATGTTTCTTACCCAAATCATGGAGACTGAAATGCTGTCATCTCAAGGGCAAATGATGTCGCTGTCACTGGCTTTTGCAAACTCTCCTGAGTCCGGTTGAGGGGATTGCCCGTCAGAGGTTACAGGAAGAGCATCTTCCTTCAGTGTTACCTTAAAACAAGGACATAAAAGGCCCGGATGGCTTGGATGTTTAGCACTGAAAGGGATTCGGGGGTCATTATGTGTGTGTTAGTTGCTCAGTTGTGTCTGACTCCTTGCGACCCCAAGGACTGTATGTAGCCAGCCAGGCTCCTCTGTCCATGGAATTCTCCAGGCAGGAATACTGGAGTGGGTAACCATTTCCTTCTCCAGGGGATCTTCCTGACCTGGGGATCAAACCTGGGTCTTCTGCATTGCAAGCGGATTCTTTACCACTGAATCAACAGGGAGTGGCCTCCTTATTTAACAGAGAAGGAAGCTGAGGCTCTGGAGAAAAGAAAGCAGAACCCGAGACTTTTCAAGACTCATACTGTTGGATTCGGCCTTGCTGCTTCTCAGTTTAGCAGTGAGGTGAAAGCTCTGGGTACTGGCAAGGACCCTCGTGGACAGAAGGTCCCAGGAGGGCATTGGAGAAGGGGGTGCAGTGAGGTCAGAAGCTGCATCTTCAGTGTGAGGAAAAGGAGGTGCCCAGGGAAACTGGGAGTGGTACTGGGTGCTCCGGGAAGCACCCCGCTGTGTGGGACTAGGGGCATTTAATGAAGATCTTGCCCCAAACCCCATCACTTTACAGAAGAGGAAGCTGTGACGCAGGAAGAAGAGGTGGGGGGGGGTNCTGCTCCCCACCCCCACCTGCTTGAGAATCCAGATGAATGAAACCTCCAGGGATGGGAAGGAGGGGAGCATGAATGACTCCAGAGGTTCTTCCCACCCTGTAACGGCACACCCGTGGGAAGAGGGGCAGGGACATCCCTCGCTGGAAATACCCCTGCTCGCTGAGGGCGATGGCAACCCCATCGTCTCTGGTGAAGAACAAAATCCGCCCCAGGATTTCGGGGGGGGGGTGAGGGGCAGACGCCATCTGAGACTCCTCCGGCCTGAACCCCCAAAAGGAGCACATCAGATCCCACACCTGAGCCGCTTCGTGGGTCGATCCTCCTGGGGTGCCTGGATGCCATGTACCTGGCGTCCGCTGGCAGGCTTGGGTCATCCTTTCCAGAGTGTCCTCAATGCCGTGGACAGGAAAGTCCCGGTCTGGCTCTGCTGTTGTTTCTGAGTTTCTTTTGGAGCATTTCTAACTAAGACTGGGGATCAGAATCAGCCGGAGCCCTTTCACAGACTGCAGACCGACCAAGGGATGGACAAATGAGGGGGTGAAAGACGATGAATTCAGGTGCTCCCTTTCCCACCCCACTCTTTGGTCCTGGGGATCATCTTTTATCTCCCACAGTGCCTCGTGTCTGTATTAGACTGGTTGCACATTTCTGGGGTCCAGTTGAAGGTCTTTGTACAGCCAATATTAAAACTGTACTTTGTGCAACCCCATAAGCTAGAGATCACTTTAAAATGCACCCTCTGGGGACTTCCCTGGCAGTCCAAAGATTTAGACTGCACTTCCACTGTGGAAGGCGTGGGCTCGATCCCTGGTGGGGGAACTAAGATCCCGCAAGCAGCAAAGCCACACAAACAAAGGAAACTCACAAAAAATCCACTGAATGAAATAGGAATCCTTGAGTTCACACTGACATAAATTTTAAACTCAATAAGTAAATGAGGAAAAAAGAAGTCTTTCTTAACACTGCAATGCAAACTAATTAAATGTAAAGATAATGATGGAATTAGAAAATTACTCTTTGGCAGTCATCATAAGAATAATTCAGACAAGAAACATCCATGGATGCTAAAATTAGTGAGTGAAAGTAGAATAGGGATGGAAAATTAAGTATCTCACCTTGAAACACTTATTAAATACAGACAAGGAAAAGTAACATTACTGTGGAGAAACTTGAGCAAAACACCTAAATCTAGAGATCAGTGCTCACATCAGCAGTCACAGGACAAGTTGAAATCATGTGCTACCTGATAGGAGACAAGAAGAACAAAACACCCCTTCTGTGAAATTCCAGGCAAACATGTAGCTGGAGTCTCATCCCAGGAAACACGTGCATACGTGCTCAGTTATGTCCGACTCTTGTGACCCCAAGGAACTATAGCCTGCCAGCCTCCTCTGTCCTTTGGATTCTCCAGGCAAGAATACCAGAGTGGGCTGCCATTTCCTCCTCCAGGGATCTTCCTGACCCAGGGTTCAAGCCCTCTGTCTCCTGCGTCTCCTGCATTGGCAGGCGGGCTCTTCACCAGTAGCACCACGTAGGACGCCTCATTCAGCAAATACTTCTGTAATCTTCAAAGACGTCAAGGTCATGAGGGCTGAGAAAAGACGGAGGAAAGTCTCCGAATGGAAAAGACAGAAAAGACACCTAGGGGCAAAGTGTGACTGAGATTGGATTCTTTTTTAAATTTTTTCTATTTTTTATTTTGAAGATTTCAAACATATAGAAAAGTTGAAAAACTGATAGACTATATTAAGATTTTGCCACATAAACTTTACATGTATACGCATCAACGTATTGCTGTCTGTCAAATATATATGTCTAAATACCATTATCATATCTCAACCAAATGATGACCATTTCCTAGAGATTGAATCCTTTTAATATAAAGAAAGTATTACTAGGATGATTGGCAAAACTCTTAACAAAAAGTATACTCAAGCTAAATCTAGCAAAAGATGTATAAAATCTCTACAAAGAAAGTGTAAAACTTGACCACAGGGCATAAACTTAGGCTTAAGTTAGTGGGAAGATATGATCATGTCAGCTTGGTAACCAGTGAAATTGCCTTGACTGGACTTCATTTCCCTGTGGGTTTGTGGTTAGGATGAATCTAGAGATTCTGGTTTAAGGCTTGGTAGACAGCGGCACCCTTATGGTTTTTTATGTCACACTGTTGGACCATGGTCACCAGGCGCTTCTGCAGGTCACACACCTGGTCGGTTACCTGCTAGTGTTCACTTCCCCTTCCCTCCCCCTAGCCCGCCTTACTTAGTGTGGGGCCAGCTCCCACTGCCTATGTTGGGCTCAAGTATGGGTTCCTTTTCTTATAGGTGCTATTCCTGACTTCCCAGAGGCCACGAACATCCTTGATTTTCCTCCAGGTGTTCAGCAGCAGGGCCCTCGGTCTTGGGCAGAGACCCTCACACAGTGGGCTTTTAAGACTGTCAATTGAATGTGCACTGAGCACCCAGCATTGGCTGGCTTGTGATGACTATGTCAGGCATAGTGCCCCAAGCCCTCACATCCCCAGTTCTAGACCAGCAGTCCTCAAAGTGTGGTCCCAGACCAGCAGAATCAGCGCCAGCAAACCCCTGCCCACCCCTCCTTCCACCAAGACCAACTGAATCAGAATCAGAGCTGTGCTTAGTTGCTCAGTCATGTCCAACTCTTTGTGACCCTATGGACTGTAGCCCACCAGGCTCTTCTGCCCATGGGGATTCTCCAGGCAAGAATACTGGAGTGGGTTGCTATGCCCTCCTCCAGAGGTTCTTTCCAACCCAGGCATCAAACCTAGGTCTCCTGCAGTGAAGGTGGATTCTTTACCATCTGAGCTACCAGGAAAGCCTGGAGTGGGTAGCCTATCCCTTCTCCAGGGGACCTTCCTGACCCAGGAATCGAACTGGGATCTCCTGCATTGCAGGTGGATTCTTCAGCAGCTGAGCCATCAAGGAAGCATAGAATCAGAGAAAAACTAGAGGGTTATGCCCAGCAGTCTACCATTTAACAATCCCTTCAGGGACTCTGATGCACATTAACAATGGAGAATGACATTGAGAACACTTGAATTCTAGGGTTTTGGAAGATGGCTAATTATAAGGCAAATGGGTTAATTCCCAGCAAGAAGATGGAAGAGACTTCTCAGAGGTCCATTGTTCATTCCCACAGGGATCTGCATTTCCAGCTGCCCACCTGGGGAGCTGACCCCCAAAGGTGGCATGCTTAAGGCTCAAGTTAGATTTTCCCATTTTAAATCTCTGCTTTCACTGTTTATAATAGCCAGGACATGGAAGCAACCTAGATGTCCATCAGCAGACAAATGGATAAGAAAGCTGTGGTACATATACACAATGGAATATTACTCAGCCATTAAAAAGAATCCATTTGAATCAGTTCTAATGAGGTGGATGAAACCGAAGCCTATTATACAGAGTGAAGTGAGTCAGAAAGAAAAACACCAATACAGTATACTAACACATATATATGGAATTTAGAAAGATGGTAATGATAACCTTATATGCGAGACAGCAAAAGAGACACAGATGTATAAAAGAGTCTTTTGGACTCTGTGGGAGAAGGCGAGGGTGGGGTGATTTGAGAGAATAGCATTGAAACATCTATATTATCATATGTGAAACAGATCGCCTGTCCAGGTTCAATGCATGAGACAGGGTGCTCAGGGCTGGTGCACTGGGATGACCCAGAGGGATGGGATGGGGAGTGAGGTGGGAGGGGGGTGCAGAATGGGGAACCATGTACACCCATGGCTGATTCATGTCAATGTATGGCAAAAACCACTACAATATTGTAAAGTAATTAGCCTCCGATTAAAACAAATAAATGAAAAAGAAAATCTCTGCTTTATACATTTTTAATTTTTCCAAATGGGACTTATATGGTTTATTGGATAACAATTTCTTCTTTCACTGAAAGGAAAAGTATACCCTTTATCATATACCAAATCTATGTGTATATTTGAAAGTGAAAGTGAAGTCATTCAGTTGTGTCTGACTCTTCGCAACCCCATGGAGTGTAGCCTACCAGGTTCCTCCGTCCATGGGATTTTCCAGGCAAGAGTACTGGAGTGGGTTGCCATTTCCTTCTCAAATGTGTATATTTAGGTGTCCTTTATTTAAATTTTTAAATCTTTGAAGCTATTGAATTTTTTATCTGTGAACTAGAATCATAGTATTTGCTTCATGAAACAAAGTCTTTTGTTTGCAGAAAAAAATCTTTTTTTGGAATAATGCTAAAAATGAGTAGCCTATTTCAAAAGTATTTGAAAATGTCAAATGTGTCTTAATAAAACTAGAAGAAAAAAGTGTTTGACAGCCTTGAAATAACAGCCAGTAATCTCCCATCCCTTCACCCACTGGATCTCAGGCCTGAGGCAGATGGCAGAGTTAGGGAAGGAGAGCCCAGTGGAGGGGTCAGCCTGGAGACCAGAAATGGGAATATTTGCACCTTCTCCCTCAACTTCTGGGGAGTCCTGACCCTGGCTACCTTGGTAGGGTAGAACCTCCCGGGTCTGAAAGGGCTCTTCCATCCTCTCCTAGCCCTTCCGGGGCTAGTGTCGCTCCAGGGACGGGCACCGACTTGGTGGCACTCACACTGCAGTATCTACCTCCATGGTGTTTGGGAAGGTCACCTATCACCGATTTGGAAATCAGCATTGATATCTAAACCAAATAAGAGACATGTCCGGAGCCTAAGAGGAAACAGCGACCGTGGGGAAGGAAGGTCAGGCCCAAGGGTCTTCAGCTCCCTCAAGACCTGCCAGATCACAGACAAACCTGCAACGTATCCTTGGAAATCATGTTTGCAAGATATACAACTGGCTGTGTGAATTAGGAAATGAAGTGTGGGAAAGACACTGGTGACTGGCAGTAGCAGCGTGGCTGAGGTTCACTTGGTTATCCCAGTAACTCCCGCTATTGGCTCTGCTCCATCCAGAGAAAACAAATGAGGAGCGATTCCCCAGTTCCTCCATTTCTGACCTCAGTGCTGAGACGCACTAACCCCAGCTCTGTGCCAGGCACTGAGCTAGGTCCATCCCACAATAGCTTTTGTTTTATCAGCACAGTAACTTTCCCAGGCTGTTACTTGTATCATCCTTGTTCTGGAAAGACTAACGCTCAGAGAGTTAGTAACTCAGTCAACATAGCCCAGCCTGGAAGTGGCAGGGGAGGGATATGAAGCCCAGGGAGTTTAGCTCTAGCCTGTATTCTACCTTCTCTGCTGTTCTCTGCTGACAATTATCACATAGCTTCTCTCTCTTGAATGTTTGGTGTATTTGTTTCTCATGACTCTTGTAACAAATAACTCCTGTAAACTCAGTAACCTAAAACAACGCATTTTTATTGTCTTACAGTTCTGGAGGGCAGAAGTCTAAAATGGGTTGGCAGAGCTGTGTTTCTTCTCGAGGTTTTAAGTGAAAATCCATTCTTTTACCCTTGCTTGCAGAGACTACCTGCCTTCCTTGATCCGGGAAGGTTTTTAAGCCATCATTCCAGCCTCTGCGTCTATCATTACATGTCTACCTCTGATCTCCTGCCCTCTCTGGTAAGGATCTTACCAGATGATGATGCTGGGTCGACCCAGACAATCCAGGATAATTCCCCACTCCGAGATACTTCATCATGTCTGCAAAGCCCCTTTTGCCGAATAAGGTGTCCTATTCCCAGGTTCTGGTCCTAGGCTTATGGGTAGCTTTTGGAGACCACTGTTGTGTCTAGCACACATGGTTGTTTCCATTTTGTTGAGTTCAGTTCAGTTCAGTCGCTCAGTCGTGTCCCACTCTTTGCGACCCCATGAACCACAGCACGCCAGGCCTCCCTGTCCATCACCAACTCCCAGAGTCACCCAATGTGTCAGTGATGCCATCCAACCATCTCATCCTCTGTCGTCCCCTTCTCCTCCTGCCCTCAATCTTTCCCAGCATCAGGGTCTTTTCAAATGAGTCAGCTCTTTACATGAGGTGGCCAAAGTACTGGAGTTTCAGCTTTAGCATCATTCCTTCCAAAGAAACCCCAGGACTGATCTCCTTCAGAATGGACTGGTTGGATCTCCTTGCAGTCCAAGGGACTCTCAAGACTCTTCTCCAACAGCACAGTTCAAAAGCATCAATTTTTCCGCGCTCAGCTTTCTTCACAGTCCAACTCTCACATCCATACGTGACTACTGGAAAAACCATAGCCTTGACTAGACAGAAGTTTGTTGGCAAAATAATGTCTCTGCTTTTTAATATGCTGTCTAGGTTGGTCATAACTTTTCTTCCAAGAAGTAAGCGTCTTTTAAATTCATGGCTGCAGTCACTATCCACAGTGATTTTGGAGCCCCAAACGATAAAGTCTGACACTGTTTCCACTGTTACCCCATCTATTTCCCATGAAGTGATGGGACCAGATGCCATGATCTTAGTTTTCTGAATGTTGAGCTTTAAGCCAACTTTTTCACTCTCCTCTTTCACTTTTATCAAGAGGCTCTTTAGTTCTTCCTTACTTTCTGCCATAAGGGTGGTGTCATCTGCATATGTGAGGTTATTGATATTCATCCCGGCAATCTTGATTCCAGCTTGTGCTTCTTCCAGCCCAGCATTTCTCATGATGTACTCTGCATAGAAGTTAAATAAGCAGGGTGACAATATACAGCCTTGATGTACTGTATTTTGCAGAATAATAACCAAAAAAAGCATTTTTAATGTCTTCCTAGACCTTAACTCTGCTGGAAAAACCTGTCGATCAAGCAAAGCTGGGTTTATTAGTCCTCCTGCAATAAAGAACACCACTTCAACAGAGTCTCGAGAATTAGGAAAATTAGGGAATGGTATTTATAGGGTTTTAGGGCCCTGGTTGGGGGAGTTTACAGCAGTTTTGAAAGGCAAGGGGCTGGCTGTTTCTGACACAGCAGCTTTGGAATGGTGGGCCCAAGTGGTAGAGTTTTGAAAGTAGAGCTGAGGCATAATCTTATCTTCCAGAAGCAGATATGTCTTGGAGCAGACACAAGTGATTTTTACCTGATCCCAGTATTGCTTAACACTGGGATGATTTGAGTTTTTGTTCTCACTAATTACAAGAAGAATAGTTCTCATTTATCAAAGCTGTCCTCCTATAGCCAGACAACTTGAATACATTTTGGCAATGACAACTATCGATTCAGTTCAGTTCAGTCACTCAGTCGTGTCCGACTCTCTTTGCGACCCCATGAATCGCAGCACGCCAGGCCTCCCTGTTCATCACCATCTCCCGGAGTTCACTCAGACTCACATCCATTGAGTCCGTGATGCCATCCAGCCATCTCACCCTTGGTCGTCCCCTTCTCCTCCTGTCCCCAATCCCTCCCAGCATCAGGGTCTTTTCCAATGAGTCAACTCTTCGCATGAGGTGGCCAAAGTACTGGAGTTTCAGCTTCAACATCAGTCCTTCCAAAGAACACCCAGGACCCTCTGCCTGGAGTACTGCCCCACCCCAAGTCCAACCCGGTGCTACACTTTGTGATGGTATGTCTGTCTGCTTTTAAAAATTAAATCCATCTCCCCCCGTAGATCAGGAGCCCCATGGGAGCCAAATCGAGGTCAGTGTCATGTGTGACTGTACTGCAGTGCCCAGAATGTCAGGGAGCACAGCGGGTCCTCCCATTTGTCCTTGGCATGCAAATGACCAGCCTGCTACCTCGTCAGTGTTCCAGGAAGGGCGTGACTGTGAGCAAGGCATCTTTTCTCTTCCCGAGACCCACTGGGGCAGAAAGAGGGCACTCCGCAGCAGAGGAGATCATCCTCGCACTGTTCACTGGGGACCTCCCTATAGATCCCTGAGAACTGGTGGATATCAGAGTTTTCATTGTATTTCCACCTGAAATGGTTCTGAATCATCCATTGTCAGCAGTCCAGTAAGACCCAGGAAATGGGGGAAAATGGGTCCATGCACTGGGCTTTCTCAGGTGTGGTTTGTATGCGGGGCTGATCCCAAATGTCCCCAGTGAAAAAGACTTTTTCCCTGTAATTACCATACTGGGGATGGTAAATAAACTCATATATGTGTGTTAATCATTCATTTCTTCCCCTCTATGGAAGACTAAGGTATAAAGCATTCCTTGACATCTGTTACTATTGGGACGAGACCCTGTTTTATCAGAAAGGCTTCCCAGCTGGCTCAGTGGTAAAGAATCCGCCTGCCAACGCAGGAGACATAAGAGACTTGGGTTTGATCCCTGGGCTGGGAAGATCCCCTGGAGGAGGAAATGGCAATCCACTCCTGTATTCTTGCCTGGAAAATCCCATGAACAGAGGAGCCTGGTGGGCTACAGCCCATGGGTTGCAAAGAGTCAGACACGACTGTTTTATCAGAGCCTAGAAATCATATCTGATTGAATGCAGTATCTTGGTGAGGGCCAAACCCAAAGAATGGTCATTACAGGAAAAAAAGTCCTTTTCGCAGGGGACATTTGGGGCCAGCCCAGCATGTATTTGTTTAGATTCAGGGAATATATGATCATGGCATTAAAATTTGAATCCCTATAGAAGAGTTTTAACAAAACTTAAATCAGAGATGACCCCGTGACTCAGCAGTTTCCATCCCAGCAACCTCATCTTCAGAAGTCCACGTCAGGATGTGCTTTTTATCTCTCTTTGTTACGCCAGGAAAAACTGGAATAACCTCAGGGTCCGTTTAGCGGGGGGAAGGGGTTCAGCAGGGTGCATCCATACAATGGAATGCCTCCCAGGTGCTTCAAATAATGAGGCAGAAGCCAAAGATGACATCAGGGACTGAGGAGAGAACAAAGCCTGCCTTAAGTTATATGTGCTTGCGAATTGACACTCAGAGAGCCTAGAAATGCAAATGAGTTCAGTCTGTTTCCTCTTCAGAATTAAAAAAAAATATTGTATTCCGATATTACCCAGGTCATTTAAAACCAACTCACAGCACTGACACTAACAAGGAAAGAGCAAGTTGCAACAGCGGACATTAACCAGCAGAACCCCACACAGGTGAGCGGATGCTGGTGTTCACTGCTCAGATGCTTCCTCAGTCAAGTTAGACGGTTGTGCCATCTAGGAGTACTAAATTAAAGTGACAGTTTCACCCAGACCCCTTCAAAAAAGGCTGAAAAGTCAACCCTAACCCCATTCTGCATCAGATGAAAAGTCGGACTCCATCAGGGGCCCCCGTTCTGAGCTTTGCTGACTTTGCGGGCCGTTTACCTCTCAGTGAGGGGAGAGGGGTGGCATCCTATATTCTGCAGGATGCTTAGCCGTATCCCTGACCTCTAAGCACTAGACATCGGTAGTAAACACCACCCCGCAACACACACACACACACACACACACACA
>SJYV01012286.1:0-12796 GCA_006410875.1 Neotragus pygmaeus | reverse complement strand
TTCATCAAGAGGCTCTCTAGCTCTTCTTCACTTTCTGCCATAAAGGTGGTGTCATCTGCATGTCTGAGGTTATCGATATTTCTCCTGGCCCCCCTGACTAAGGGTGATCTGTTTTCGGGTTTCCTTGAGATGGTCCTGAAGGGTGTCTCCTGAGCTGGGGGAATTCCTATTATCAAACCCTTTCACTCTCAAAATCGCCCTGTCTGATAAATCATACGGTCACGCTGGCTCTGACTCTTCCCGCCAAAAAAGCACCTGTTTGTGCCATTACCATCCAGATGTTTAGCCCCCAGGCCCTTTGGGTGTTAGAGGAATTAATACTTCCTCATAGCCAACAATTACTGTGAACCTCAATCACATTTATCTTCCATTAGATGGCCACCTCGCTCTTATTTCATGGTCCACTTGTAGTTTTCAAATTTTCCTTAAGGCCAAAGGAAAACTGGGAAACTGAGCAATGTGCAAAGTGTGGTTAAGGTACTTGAATGAAGTTCTTTGAGGATTTCAGCCAATCCAAGCTTTTCCCACCTTAACGTGCATGCTCAGTTGCATCACTCATGCCCGACTCTTTGCGACCCTGTGAACTGTAGCCCACCAGGGTCCTCTTCCCGTGGGATTCTGCAGGAAAGAATACTGGAGTGGGTTACCACGCCCTTCTCCAGGGGATCTTCCCGATGCAGGGATCGAACCTGTGTGTCTTGTGTCTCCTGCACCAGCAGGTGGGTTCTTTACCACTTGTGCCACCTGGGAAGCCCCAACCTTAATATATTTTTGTTGTTGTTGTTGAGATCTCAGCACTGCTTGAGGATGGGTGTTCCTCTTGTGATTCTGTGAATACTCAGTGATTGGATGCGTCAGGGACAGAGGCAACCCCTATGGATACAGCAGTGGATAAAGGATAGGTGCCCCATGTCCTTAGAGTCAGGGCAGTGAGGGGTTGATTGACCAACAAGTAATAAATAAGAAAATGCCAGATACGTGAAGCACTGCAAATTGTCATAATTAAAATACCCCGTGGGAAGTCCCCCCGCTTGTCCCACTTGCCTAATTCTCTTCTCTGGTCCTTGGTGTCGATTAAAAAAAAAAAAAAAGTCACAACCTAAAAGTGGAGAGTTATGTTTTCTTTGGTGGGAATTTTTAGGACTTCAAGCCCAGGAGACAGCATCTCAAGTGACCCTGAGCGAACTGCTCCAGGAGGTGGAGGGAGTAGTCAGGTTATAGATAGAAGTTTGTAACCCAGGGCAGGTAGTCCAAACATCAAAAGTACTTTTGTGAATACTTTTAAAGAAAACCAGATATCTCGAGTTACAGAATTTAATGCTAAAACAACTCAGCTTGTAGGTTGTGACTTTTTTTTAAGTCAGCATTGGCATCTTCTGACGTTCTCTGTGTTTGACGTTAGTTTATTAGGTCCTTTCAGTGGAAAAAGCCCCAGAGGACAGGGTTTTTAGTCTCTTTTGAACCCTGCTCTATCTCTATTGCCCAGAATAGTGCTGGGAGCATGGCACATGCTCCGTCTATATTTGCGAAATGAAAGATGGGGAAGAGATGGTTCGGAGCAGTGCTGGGAATCACAGGGCGGAGGGACATTGTGGACCCCAGGTGACAGGGGAGGAAGGGGGTGCAGTTTGAGAAGGTGACATGTCTCACTCAACCCTGATCTGAGAGGGGACCTGTCAGCCTGGGCTTCTCAGGGGCTGATGCTATAGAACCATACATGCTGAACACACCACAAAACAAGTCCCTTTTTAAAAAGTCAAGGCTCCCACTTTGGACACTCATTAAGCACTTTGAAGATATTACCTCTCAATCCTTCCTCCCCCAAACTCCAACAGGCTGAGAAAGTCATTTCCATTTTCGTTAGTTATTTATTATATTTATTTGGCTGTAGCATGCGGGATCTTTAGTTGCATGTGAACTCTTAGTTATGACACGTGGGATCTAGTTCCCTGACCAAGGATGGAACCTGGGACCCCTGCATTGGGAGCATGGAGCCTTAGCTCCTAGGCTACCAAGGAAGTCCCTCATTTCCATTTTAGATGTGTGAAAACTGAGGTTCGGAGAGGTTAGGGAACTCGCTAGTGAGCCATGAAGATGGGACCCCGCCAGGCCGACTTCCCTGCACTATTGAGCGGACCCGGGCCGTGGCTGATCCAGTCTCTCTCAACCTCTTGCTGACGCTGACGCTGACGCTGACTCTGACACTGACCACACTCTGGCCGGCAGAGCAGAGCTGGGGAAGGAGGAGGTGAGGCCCTTAAATTGGCAGACACAGCCAGCTGGATTGTCCTCATTTCCATTGAAAGGGTCAGGACCGCCCAGAAGCTCCACAGACCTGTGGGTACCCCAGGCTGCGCACGGCTGCCTGTATGAGACGCTGGCGCTCAGGTTGGTTGCCTCGTTACCTAACCCTGCTGGAACCCTACCCCAGACCTCTGGGAGGTAGGGTTAGAGAGGGATGGGAAATTGTACCCGTTATCTGTTGTTTTAATTTCATTTACCATAAACATAAATGCTTTCTTTTATAATACTGATTATTCCTACTTTTGACCAAAAAGTCAAATAATGTAGTACTGGGAAGGCTTACCTGGTGGTTCAGTGGTAAAGAACCCGCCTGCCAATGTGTGATCCGTGGGTTGGGAAGATCCCTAGAGGAGGGCATGGCAACACACTCCAGTATTTTTGCAGGGAAAATCCCATAGACAGAGGAGCCTGGCTGGCTACAGTACATGAAGTATCTTTAACTTAGTCCTTCTCTTTTCTGTAAACTGGAAGTTGCGTTTACAGGCTTAATTAGATTCAGGTTAAACTTTCTGTCAAGCATTCTTTCTAGGCAGGGTTGACAGAAATAGTAAAAATATAATCAGCTCTACACTTGAATTTGGGTGAACAACTAATAATTTTTATTTTTATTTTTATTTTGCCACACTGTGCAGCCTATAGGATCTTAGTTCTCTGACCAAGGATCAAACCTGTGCCCTAGCATTGGAAGTGAAAGTTTTAGCTGCTCAGTTATGTCCAACTCTTTGCAACCCCACAGACTATAACCCTCCAGGGTCCTCCAAGCATGGAATTCTCCAGGTGAGAATACTGGAGTGGGTAGCTATTCCCTTCTCCAGGGGATCTTCCTGACCCAGGGATCGAACTTGTGTCTCCTGCATTGGCAGACAGATATTTTACCACTGAGCCACCAGGGATGCCCATTTGTAGAACTATTAATACTTATACTTAAAAAAAAAGTATTATTTATCCACAATTCAAAATTAACGAGGAATCCTCTATTTTTTCCAGCAATCCTGTTAAACCTTGTTAAGTCATGTGCCATTGTACGCTTTGTAGGGCCTCTCTGAATACCCGTTACTGAAGGTAGATGTGGTCACCAGGTAACCGTGGTGACTGTCAGATCTCTTGACTACTTGGAATTGACCGTGTCAGGCACTGGCACCTTGAGGCTCCCATTTGATAGATGAAGTGATTGAGGCCATGAAGCTAATCTGGAGAATCCTTTTGCCCCAGGGAGCCAGCCTCCAAGAGTGTCTCTGGCTGTTTTCAATATTCCTCTCTCCATCCTGCACAAACTTGGAGCTCCACTAACGCCCAGGTTTTTTTTGACTTTCCCGGGGGCCACCTAGAGGGTTAGCAAAAAAGATCATAGGCTCTAAAGATCAACAGATCTGCTTACTGTTCTGAAATTGATGTCACCCGGTGGCGTGGCCTCTCTGCATCTCATCTGCCCACTTCATAGATGAGGAAGCCAACACCCAACGCACTGAGTTGTTTTGAAGATGGAAACAATGCATTCGATGAATATTTTTAGGCTCCTTGATTACATCAGTGGATGTGTAATAGACATTTGATAAAATTCCATATACTTTCAAGTTTAAACAAATCAACAACCTCTTTCTATAAGAGCAATTGAATTTGATAGAGTATCCACCACAAGTCTATAGAAAACATTCTTAATGATGAAAATATTTCACCAAAGTTAGGAAGAAGACAAAAATCTCCCTATTACTACTTGTATTCAACACTATACCCAGGGTCCTGCCCAGAGACCCGAGACTATCTTCCTGTGCTCTTGTACACTGATTTATTTGGGTCACGGGCATCTCTCTCTTTTTTAATTGAAATAGAGTTGATTTAGGGCTTTCCTGGTGGCTCAGTGGTAAAGAATCCGCCTGCAATACAGGAGATGCAGGTTCGGTCCCTGAGTTAGGAAGATCCCCTAGAGAAGGAAATGGCAACACACCCCTGTATCCTTGTCTGGGAAATTCCATGGACAGAGGAGCCCGGTGGGCTGCAGTCCTTGGGTCATAAGAGTCAGACATGACTTAGTGACTAAACCACCACCACCACCACCATAGTTGATTTGTAATGTGTTAATTTTTGCTGTACAGTAATGTGATTCAGTTATGCATTTATATACATTTTAAAATATTCTTTTCCAAGCCAAGCCATCCTCTGCTGAGAAAAAAAAAAGAAACAAGAAGGAAGAGACTGTAAGGATTAAAAGGAGAGAAACAAATATGTCATTTTTCAATGATAACATGGCTGACTCTGTAAAAAAAAATCCAGGAAATTCAACAAACCTCTACAATAAATAAAAGAGTTGAGTGAGATTGCTAGAAAAATGATTAATATTTTAAAAATCAATACAGTTCATAGATAAAAGGAAAGAAGAACTAGACATATAGTTAAAATACTGATATACAACAGCAACAAAAAATGATTAGGAATAAATCTAATAAAACATACCTAAAATTTTTGGAGAAATTTATTATGCTTTGCTACAAAACTTAGAAGTTTTACACAAAGGTCAGTTTTCCTCAAATAATCTCTAAATTCAAGGGAAGCCAATAAAAATATGCTAATGAATTAGTCTCAGAACTTGGCAAGGGTGATTTTAAAAGCACATGTTTTCTATGGATTTTAGATTTTGGAATTTTGTTACTTTGGAAATGGCCAGGAAGAATCAAGGCCATTTTTCAAAATAAAACAATAAGGAACACATCTTAAAAGATGTTAAGCTTCCTTAGAAGCAATGTGATATGTACAACAGGTGTATCAGACTAATGTGCTAGAATGGAACTCAGAGAAGGGCAGCTTTCTGTTGAGTGTGTTAGTTATTCAGTAGTGTCTGCCTCTTTGCAGCCTGCCAGGCTCCTCTGTCCATGGGATTTCCCAGACAAAAATATTGGAGGGGATTGCCATTCCCTTCTCCAGGGGATCTTCCCGACACAGGGATTGAACACTGGGCTCCCTCACTGAGGGCAGATTCTTTACCGTCTGAGCCACTAGGAAAACCCCCTTCTGTGGGGATGTGTATGTGACAACTTGGTAGAGAGGAAATGAATTAGTTGGCAAATGATTCTGTGTAACTGGCTATTAAAAGAAGATAAATTAGATTCCTGTTATTAGATCATTCACAAAATAAAATTCAGATAGATTAGATAACTCAATATGAAAATGCAGCACTGAAAACTTTTAGAAGAAAGCAGAAAATACCATGATATCAGGGTAAGGGAGGATTCTTCATCAAGATAAAAATAACAAAACTTTAAAAGAAAATATTGGGATTTCCCTGAGGGTCGAGTGGTTTAGACTCTGTGCTTCCAATGCAGGGTATATAGGTTTTGGTTAGGGAATTAAGATTCTACCTGCTGCACGATGTGGTAATAACAAAAAAAAAGAGAATAAAATTAAGTAAAATTAAGAAAAAAGAAAATGTTGATGCAGTCAATTGCATTAAAGAGGATTTCAAGTGGCAAAAAATAAGATACTCGATGTGAAAAGGCCATAATATGTGCAGGGCTTCAGAATATAGGAAAGAAACCCTAGAAATCAAAAAGAAAAAAGTCAAGCAAAACAGCAGTAAAGGTAGAAAAATAGACAAAAGATGTGAACAAGCAATTCACAGAAAACCCTGAAGAGTGGGCCTTTTGTTTTACAAATGAACAAAAATGTTTCAGAATTTAAAAACAATATGTGAAAATTAGAAGGTGAATGGCTAAGGGAATAGAGAGATTAACCTTTATATTCTGCCCTTCTGTCCTATTTATTTGTTTTCTGAGACATGCATATGTTTCATTTTAATCATTAGAAAGGACTTCACTTCAAAGATAACTATCAGACACCTTGACCAGGGATATACACATAATAAGTGCTCAATAAATATTTGGATTAAAAAAAGCTACTTATTTCAGTATGCCTAAGTGTGAATATATTAGCACTGGCATTTCAGACCAGAGGGACATAAAAATCTGTGGTCTCCCACTGGATACGGGGTTCTGTATGCAACCCCACATCTTCTGCCCTAGACCCCAGTTGGACTCAGTGAGCGTCAAAGTCCTTGTTCTGAACTGGGCTCCTGAATGGGCTTCTTGGCTTACGGGTTCCCCCACTGGACCCCCACCTCCAGGGTCAAAGGAGCCCCACGCACAGACCCCAGCACAGGGTGAACATTTAGGAAATGTTTGTTAAGGACTCATTAGCAGTAGTCATGTATGGATGTGAGAGCTGGACCATAAGGAAGGCTGAATGCTGAAGAACTGATGCCTTTGAATTGTGGTGTCGGAGAAGACTCTTTTGAGATTCCCTTGGACAGCAAGATCAAACCAGTCAGTTGAAAAGAAATCAACCCTGAATATTCACTGGAAGGACTGATGTTGAAGCGCTAATACTTTGGCCACCTGATGCGGAGAGCCAGCTCACTGAAAAAGACCCTGATGCTGGGAAGTATTGAGGGCAGGAGGAGAAGGGGGCAAGAGAGGATGAGATAGTTGGATGGCATCACTGACTCAATGGACATGGGTTTGAGCAAACTTGGGGAGATAGTGAAGGACAAGGAAGCCTGGTGTGCTCCAGTCCATGAGGTTGCAAAGAGCTAGACACAATTTAGCGAGCGAACACCACCACTAGCAGTACTTGCTGAGCACCTGTGCTGGCTCATCTCATGACTGATTTTTATTAAGAGTCCATGAAGCTCACTCACAGCTGAACCAAGGCTAAAAGGGAACCTGGTCTCACACTCCAGACAGAGGTCTGTGACCTTGACCTCACATCAGCACCTGCTGGGGGATCCCTGGGACCACCTCCAGTTTCCATTCAGGAGTTCTGGGGTGGGGTCCAGGAATTTGCATTTCTAATTTGATCTGAGGTCCTACAGGTGCTGCCTGTGGGGGAACCAGGCTTTGAGAACCGTGGTTCTAGAGTTTAGGAAGTTGGCAATTGGGGCAAATGGGCTGAATTACAGCAGGACGGGGGAGGGACCATTCCAGAGACACAGCTGCATCTCAGCTCTGTCCTGGGCTGCAGTGGCCACCGTCATCCCCACAGGGACCAGCACTTTCAGCTGCTCCCTGGGGAGCCCGCGCTGCTGAGGACAGGGTGTGGGCCAGGGGGCATGGAGGACCTCTTCCTGTGGGCCCTCCAGAGTCCCTCTGACTAGACCCTGGCCTCAGTTACCACCTCTGTTAAATGGGAATAAACTGAACTCCCAGCAAGGGTAACACTGAAGGGAACACACCCCAGAGCTGGGCATGAAACATGCAACCATCCTCAGCTACTGTTGCAGTTTTGCATTTTCCTGCAGCTGAGCTTCCTGTATCAACACAGGTAGAGCTCCCAGATATACCCTTGTGAGGAAAAATACAGGTTGCAAAAGGATACAGAGTTTTATACCTAGATTTGGTCCATAGGTGTCTATATGGGAAATTCAAGAATAAAAGCAGGCAAAGAAGGAAATACTCCAACTTCTGTTTTCCTGGGGTGGTAACTACTATATTGTTTTCCTTCCTATACTGGGAAGTGAGCACACAGGAATTTTGCTTCCATTTGTTAGTCTCTAAAATACATCACTTGAAATTTTTAGGTGATAAGTTTCATCAGTGTTTTTTCTTTACGTCTTGGTATTAAATTCACATCCATTACTAAACTTTTTCCTGCCCCTTCAACACTTTGTACATTTAATTATTTGCTATGAGTGTACTCATTTTTAAAACAAGAAATTAAAAATTTCTCCCCAAATGCCTCTGCTTAATGTCACTATTGGATAACAGGTTCTTTTTCCACTGATGTGAAATGACACCTTTTACTGTTTACCAAATTCCCGTATGGTGGCTCAGAGGTAAAGAATCTGCCTGCCAAGCAGGAGACTCAGGTTCAATCTTTGGGTCGCGAAGATCCCCTGGAAAAGGAAATGACTACCCACTCCAGTATTCTTGCCTGGAGAATTTCATGGACAAAGGAGCTTGGTGGGCTACAGTCCATGGGACTGCAGAGTCTAAACGACTAAACAACAATAAAAACAAAGCCCCATATATATGTGAATAGGGTATTAAGGGCTTTATTCAATTCCATTAGCTTTTCTGATTGCCCTTGTACCAATACTAGATCATTTAATACAAAATTAAATTGGTATTTTTGTCAGAAGAGCACATGTTCATGGTCAATGATGTTGGCACAACACAGGAAGAGGGTAATTTCCCAACACCCCTGACCCCACCTCCACCTGGGTTAGGGTTCCTGGCAGGATTAGGGACCAGAGCCCAGACAGGGTGCCTGCACTTCAAAGGCAGCCCTTCCCAGCCCCTGATCAGCAGGTGGGCGTGGGGCTCCAGCCATTCACCAAGACTCTCAGGGGTCCTATGTATGAATGGAAATGGTGCCCCTCTGGGGCTAGTGTGATGATCTGTGACTACTGCACTTTTGCTTCCCGGGTGGCTCATATGGTAAAGAATCCGCCTGCAATGCAGGAGACCTGGGTTCAATCGCTGGGTCAGGAAGATTCCCCTGTAATTTACTGAGGATGAAAATGTCTTAAGCCATTAACTGTCTTTTCCAAAGTCAGGCAGCCAATTGATAGGTGAACATTTTCAGGGTAGAGCTGCATAGCAGGACATGGGCTATTTCTTTTGCCTGGAATGTCTCTCCTCGTCAGGCTTTCACACTTCGTGATTCTGTGTGTTGGACTGAGACCACAAGCCGTGGAGGCAGACACAAGGTCCGTTGGGTTCACTGCTCTATGACCAATGCCTGTAATCCTGGGAGATGCATAGTAGGTGGTCAGTGGTTATTTGTGGATCTGCAAGGTAATGCTTAGCCTACTGCCTGGAGCCTAGGAAAGGCTTAAGACATGCTAATATCTTAAAATGTCTTGAAAATGCTGGAGGGCATTTGCCTGCTAATAGGCACTATCTCCAAGTGGCCAGAGCAGAGTCTTCTCAGGCTGCTCAGAATTCCAGCATTTCAGTAACAGACAAGCCTATTATTCCACTACCCATCTGTGCGGTGCATCAGTGCTGTTTCTTCGAGTAACACAGCCTGTGAGCGAGCAGATCCTGTGTCATTTTGGCTGCTTTTATCTAAACTTTGATAACAAACCATCTTTCACAGTCGGCTGAACCTGGGAAGTGCAGAGAAATCATGGTCCCCTCTGGGCTGCCTCAGACCACCGCGTTCCTGTGCCGAGGCCATTTGGTTCTGTCTCCCCCTGGGCCATCCAGGCCTTCCCTTCATCACCACGCTACGCGGAGGGGGGTGTCTCATAGATTCACTGCCCTCTGATATGATGAGAGTTCTAGATTCTTCTACATATTTTCTCAGTTACTAAATAACAAACCCTTCAAGTTCAGGTCATCCAGCAGGACTCCTCTACCCTAAGGAGAGAAATATTGGTTGTTTTTATTGATTAATTTGAAATCCATTTTTTTGGCAGATATTTTAAAAAATGAAACATGTCGATAGCTAATAATGCAGAAGCATGGCCAGCTGTATTGCTGGGTGGTAAATTTGTGTAAAATAGCAAAGAATAAACTCTTTATAAAAGCTACTCGCAGAGAGATATACTTCAATATACAGAAAAAGGGATTCCCTGGGTCTCAGGGGTAAAGAATCCATCTGCCAATGCAAGAGACTCAGGTTCCACCCCTGGATCAGGAAGATCCCCAGCAGAAGGAAATGGCAACCCACCCCAGTCTTCTTGCCTGGGAAATTCGATGGACAGAGGAGCCTGGGAGACAGAGCCTGGCAGACTACAGTCCACGGGGTCGCAGGAGAGTCGGACACAACTGGGCGACTAAACAACAACCACATAAAGAAAAAGGATTCCAAGGATATATCAGTTATCTGGGGATTAAACTCAGGAGTAAGCTTGACTTCTAGGAGAAAGCCAAGGAGATGGACATTCATATGTTCTGTAGCTGTACATTTATATATATTTCATGAATGTTTTATAACCAAAATATATTCATGCATTAGTGGGTAACTTAAAAAAAATACTTTAAAGCAAACAAAAAGTGGGAATACAAATCCGTGTTCCCACCCATTCACGTGCCCTCGCCCTCCCAGGTAGCCAGCATAAACAGTGGTTCCTTAGATCTGTAATAGTTCCTTTGTGAGTGAATAATTTGTGTTAAAAGAAAATGTTAATAGCAGTTTTCATGAAGTTGGATCGTTATGCATTGGGTGTGGCCCCAGGAAGAGAAAGGAATTAGACCACACCTCCCACAAAAAGGAAAAGAAGAATCCACAGGTGAAACACTTCTTTCTGAATGTGACCTGTTATGCAGGTTACTGAGATACTGACTTTGTGGAACTCAGTCTTTTAAATAAGAATGATGTTAATTAGATTTGTACTAGCAGCTATTGTGTGCACGACCCTGTTTCAACTCTAGCTCAGCTGCCTTCTCTTGAAAATGGAGCTCACATCTTATTTCCATTGTATTTGTTATTATTGGAGAACTTTTCAAACCCATCCCAAAGTAAAGAGAATTGTACAGCGACCCACCCCTCCCTCAGACTCACCGCTGTTTCGATCACCACTACTTCCTGCCACTTGCTTTCCGTCCATCACCTCCACTCCCCCATCATAATTTAAGACGAACCAAGACTTTGCATCATTTCACCTAAAAATAAACAGATAAAGGTTGTTTGCTTGTTTATTGTTATTCTAGTCATCTAACCTAACATGGTTATTATTCCCGATAGAAATTAATAATCATTTCTTGCCATCTAATAACCAGTCCCTCTTAAAAAAAAATAACAAAAAACCAGTCCCTCTTTCATATTGTGTTTTTTAGTCAGGCCAGGGGAAGACCTAAAGTTGCCCAACACCATAAGGCATTTAAACATACAGTGAGTGATATCTGAGAATTAGGGCCACCACATCCCCAGGATCTTGTTAGAAATGCAAAATCCCAGATCCAGACCTACAGAAACCAAACCTCCATTTGAAGGAAAACCACAAGTTATTGCATGTATACTGCGCTAACATATCCAGCCCACTCTAGATTAATCCACTTTCTCCTTGAGACCTGGATCTTGCTTAGCTACACACCTCCTTCAAGGATTACACCCACAGTGAGAATCTGACATGCCACAGGCATCAACCAGGATCTTGGGGACAGAGAAGACTCCACTATTCTAAAGCTCCCACTCTTGTGGAAAAGATGGATGGCAAATTTATAATTAAACAAAATAATTGCAAGTTGTGATTATTTATATATATAAGCTGGGTCAAGTCTCTTCTGAGACTCTGTTTTATTTATTAAAAATTTTTTTCTTTTGTTTTGGGGTATAGCAGAACAACAAACAGTGTTGTGATAGTTTCAGCTGAACAGCAAAGGGACTTAGCCTTACATATAAAGGTACGCATTCTCTCCCTTTGTTTTATGACTTACTTTTTATTGAAGTATGTAATTGATTTACAATGTTGTATTAATTCCTGCTACACAGCAAAGTGACTCAGTTACACATACACACGGTCTTTTTTATCCTCTTTTCCATTATGACACCCTGTTTAAATTGCACTGGCTCCTGAGGCCTTGTCCCCACCACTTCAGCATCCCACCTGCCTCTCTCTGCTTTCTTCATTTCGCTCAGTGGTCCTCACCTCCAGATGTTGGATGTGTTCAAAGCTTTTTTCTTTGGCTAGGGCATGAGATATAAAATAAATATTTATTGAATGAAAGTCTACTCAAAGTTTTTGAACAATGAAAGAAAGCACTTATTAGTGATCAATATGAAAGTGAAAGTTACTCAGTCATGTCCGGCTCTTTGTGACCCCATGGACTATATAGTCCGTGGAATTCTCCAGGCCAGAATTCTGGAGTGAGCAGCGTTTCCCTTTTCCAGGGGATCTTCCCAACCCAGGGACTGAACCCAGATCTCCTGCATTACAGACAGATTCTTCACCAGCTGAGCCACAAAGCCCAAGAATACTGGAGTGGGTAGCTCATCCCTTCTCCAGCAGGTCTTCCTGACCCAGGAACGAAACCAGGTTCTCCTGAATTGCAGGTGGATTCTTTATCAACTGAGCTATCAGGGAAGCCCTGAACCCAAGTGATCAGTATATGAATCAGCTATTTAAAAAAAAAATCTATTTCATCTCTACCCACAGAAAGAGTTCCTATGAGGATAGAGGTTGATACAAACAATGGCTACTGAAAATAATTTGCACGGGACCCTGCTGTGGGTGGGTCCCCTCAGGGCTGGGAGCCCTGCCGGCACACCCTTGCCCGGGGTTGTGTCCTTTGGAAGAAATCCAGGAAGCCCGCCAGAGGCCAGACCACAGGTGAGTCACTGAGGACTCTATGCCCTTGTGGCCAGCCTCTGGGTCACCCATCCAGATTATTATTTTTCTCACCCGAGGGCTCTGCATCAGGAGGTTAGTGTTTTATTGTCCTTCCTAGACATAAAAGGGACCTAATCTCAGCTTCATCGGTATAAAGATCTCAGGTGTCTCAAGACCTGTCTGTACATTTAGAGCAATTCTACTTAAAGCAAGATTTTTGGAAGG
>SJYV01012273.1:16680-27544 GCA_006410875.1 Neotragus pygmaeus | reverse complement strand
CTGGACCTGAAGCCCGTCCGGCCCCACAGGTGGGCCCCTTTGTGCAGCTAACAGGCCTCGGGCTCTCATTTCTAGCCACGTCTTAGACCTGGGACAACAATGCCCCCAGCTTTCAGGGGCCACTGGACTGTCTGCCAAGCCTCAGCAACCCAATGAGCCCCCAGCTTTCCTCACGCAATGACCATCAGCCCTTCTCCACAATGTGCTGGGCAGGCTCTTTCACAGCCGTTTCAGTAGTTATTAATCCCACGACCCAGGGAGAAGTGTTAAAAATAAAGCAACTAAGAACTGAAATTAAATCTTTGGAAGCAAGTCAGAGTTCCACGTGGGACGGTATTTCAGCCCCATGTCGTGGCCAGTGGGTAGAACACAGCCTCTCCTTTGCCTTCACACAACAGGATCCACCTCCCACCCTGGAGACGGCATCCGCCCTCCATCATCCCCTAGGGTTCGGCCTGGGGAATCTTAAGCCAGACAAAAGCCAACTCCATCTCGCTGTTTTAATTTTTTCCAACTGTGCCTTCCACTTAATTTTCTATTTTTTCACGACACACGTGGCAACCAAAACCTGTCACCTTGCAAGCTCTCACTACGGAGTCAAAAAGAAAACCGAATGAAAGAATTCAGGTATGGAATCCATATTCAGTGCTTGTGAAAAGCATCAGTGGCAAATTCCACACTTGCCTTTGCATCTTTTGTCCGTCTTCACTTAGGTTCCAAGCTCCTCTTTCTTTTGCATCTCTTATGGCGGCAGAACACAGTCCTCTCCCGGCCTGTGATGCTCTTAATGGCAACTCTGCAGCTTTCACGCTAAAAGGCACTCAGGGAATCCGTGGGAAGGAATCATTAAGTGGAAGACACTGGTTATAATTCTTTGTAATGTGCCTTCCATAATTAAGTTATTACTGGACCAATTAACCTTAATGCCAGGGCCTATTGTGTGAAAAGACTCGTGGAGGGAGCGCATTAATCATTCGTAATGAAGCAGGCTTGGGAGGACCTCTGGGTGGTCCAAGGGTCGAGCTGAAACCCCTATTTGTTCTCTGAGGGTTAGGAAGGCCATCTGCGTTCCTTGCTCACTCCTCCAGTCAACACGGGGAGGCCCCCTACAGAATCCGAACTGGGCCCATTTCACTTCTACCAGACTCCATGCAGCAGTCAAGGGGGCTCCCCCAGAGGAGGTCCAATGCGTTCCTGCGGGGAGACTGACCAGGCTCCAGAGGGATGTGCCCTGGTAGACCCTACACCTCCAGGAGGCACCAGGCAGACGGTCTTTAGTCCAGTGAATGAATGGCAACATGAACACTTTCCACCAGGGCGGGCACAGCCATGCACTGTCTTTCAGACAGAATCCAGGGTGAAACGGGCCTGTGTGAGGTGGGCAGCCAGCTATACTCACTGCAGACGAGAAGGAAGCACCCGGCATGATCGTTCAGCAGCCATTGAGAAAGACCACGGCTCCCAGAACATGAGACCGTGGCTTCCTGGGGCTGGGAGAACAGAGGGAACTGCAGTCAACATCCTGAGATAAACTGTAAAGGAAAAGAATATGAAAAGGAACACGTATGTGTATAACTGAATCACTCTGGTGTAAGCAGAAATTACAACACTGTCAATCAACCATCACTGTTGTTCAGCCACTGGGTGGGCAGACCCAGTTCTGCTCGGCAGAGACCTTGGCAAGAAGTATAAGGGGAGATGTTACTACTGTTTAAAAAAGTCATTTACTTAAAACACTTTTTCTTTTATTTTTTGGAATTGAAAAAAATTTCACTGAAATATAGTTGACTGATAAAGCAGAAGCTCCAATCCTTTGGCCACCTGATGCTAAGAGCTGACTCAGTGGCAAAGACCCGACTCATTGGCAAAGACCCTGATGCCGGGAAAGACTGAGGGCTGGAGGACAAGGGTTGACAGAGGATGAGATGGTTGGATGGCATCACTGACTCAATGGGCATGAGTTTGAGCAAACTCTGGGAGNCTAAGAGCTGACTCAGTGGCAAAGACCCGACTCATTGGCAAAGACCCTGATGCCGGGAAAGACTGAGGGCTGGAGGACAAGGGTTGACAGAGGATGAGATGGTTGGATGGCATCACTGACTCAATGGGCATGAGTTTGAGCAAACTCTGGGAGATAGCGATGGACAGAGAAGCCTGGCGTGCTGCAGTCCATGGGGTTGCAAAGAGTCAGACACGACTGAGTGCCTGTATTGCTATACAATATGACCTTGCTGTTTATCCACCCTACATAAGGTAGTTTCTGATCTGCGAACCTCAACCTCCCACTCCTTCCCTTAATTTTAATTGAAATGTAATTTAGGCGTCCATTCATTTTACCATTATTAGCACACCAAATCTGTGTTTTCAGAATTCTGAAACATGCTTCCCAATCAGGCCTCAACGTCCCCGTATGTTCCACCCCAGATTCTTGAGTTTGAAAGTGAACCCTGAAGGCAATGCCACAGGGACTCTTGACCTGATGTCAAGGAAAGTTCTTTGTGTTGAACCCAAATTACAAGAGTGAGACAAAGCCTAATTCTACTTCCACCAGCCATCTCCTCAGTGACTCGATGGCGGCCCTAGCGCTTCCTTCCACTTCTAGATCAAATATCTTTAAATTCTCTCCAATGGTCTTCATAACGACACCAGCTAGCATTGAAAGAGCTCTGTCTTTGTGGCAGGCTCTGTCTTAGCCACCTCCTGTGCACAGTTTCATTTACCCTCATAAAATGCAGCGAAACACACACTGACACCTACCGCGGTTGACACAGGGCTGTGGGGCTCAGCAAGCGTGAGTCCCCACTCCAGGCCGCCCCGCCCACCAGGCACCCCCTCTCTCAAAGGGGGCTTCTGCTCGCCATCTCCAAGACTCCTGAAATGTATGCTTCCACCGATCCTTCTCTGATTTGCATTGTGAACAGTAGCAGCTGNAGGTCACCATTAGCACCAGCTGCTACTGTTCACAATGCAAATCAGAGAAGTTCTGGTATCAGGGAAGTTTGTGTACCCCATCTTCCTCCCCACCCCAGCTTCTCCTCCCCAGCTCTGCTGCCCCCACGCCCCCCTCCCTGGCTCCTATTTCTCTTCTTCCTTCCTCTTCCGTGACTCCTCCTCTCAAACTCAGGCCTCCCCCATGCTCAGAGATGCTCCTGGACCAGAGAGTTGGGGGACATATTTATATATAACTATATACATTATACATATTATAGTTTATAATATGTATAATTTATATTTAATATAAATATATAATTTATATAGAAATTTTATAATTGTAATATTATTATAATACATATTTATATATAATACATGACAAGGCGAGATGGTTTCCATCTGAGAGGTACTTTGTATCTTTCTTGTCTGCCTTGACAAAAATCTGCTGTTCTATTACTCTATCATTTTAATCGTTGCTGTTGAGTTGCTAAGTCATGTCTGACTCTGTGACCCCATGGACGGCAGCACGCCACTGTCTTTCATTATCTCCCCGAGTTTGCTCAAACTCATGTCCATTGAGTCAGTGATGCTATCTAACCATCGCATCCTTTGTCGCCCTCTTCTCCTCCTGCCTTCAGTCTTTCCCGGCATCAGGGTCTTTGCCAATGAGTCAGTTCTTTGCAACAGGTGGCCAAAGTTTTGGAGCTACAGCTTTAGCATCAGTTCTTCCAATAAATATTCAAGGTTGATTTCCTTTAGGATTGATTGGTTTGATTATTTTAATAATTAACAATAATAACGGCAATGCATCAACGTTTGAAACAGTGTAAAAACAACATAACAAAGATAACAATGCAACAATAATGATAGTTACATGATCACTAATGCAAATATAAGTTTGACTCTGTGGCACCCTGTTCGCAGCCCTGTACAGCTCCACGTTTCCACCTCCCTGGGGAACATGAGGTCAATGCTGGAGCAGTGCAGTGGGGTAAGGGCATGTATTTCCTTTCAGGCTCCCTCCAGCTTCCAAGCTTCCGCCGTTTCTCCATTCCCACCTTGAAGGTCAGATTTTGGAGACTGAAAGTGTTGGTCACTGTCGTGTCCAGCTCTTTGCGATCCTGTGGACCGTAGCCGGCCAGGTTCCTCTGTCCATGGGATTCTCCAGGCAAGAATACTGGAATGGGTTGTCATTCCCTTCTCCAGGGGATATTCCTGACCCAGGGGTCAAACCTGGGTCTCCAGCATTGAAGGCAGGTTTTTTCCTGTCTGAGCCATTATAACCCATGTTTTTGGAGGACTTTGACAATCTAAGAAATGAGGTCTCAGAGCCCACCACGGAGCAGTGTCCCCCAGAGGAGAGGCTCCCCTGGAGGGTGTGAGACGATTCCTGGGGTGCCCAGACTCCCTGGTTGCCCCTGATACCCAGTCATGAGCACTGCAGTGCCCAGGCTTGTCCGGCACAGCGGATTGCTGTGGTGGGGGCCTGCCCTGAGTTGGGGGGTGTGTGGTTTCCAGTCCCCTGGGCAGCAGACCAGCAGGAGGAACTCAGACCCCTCAAGCAGGGACTCTGGGGCTCCCCTGACTCCAGCCTGTGAGCCCCGGACATGGGCCCCAGTCGGAGGCCCCCACACCCAGCTCCTGCCAAGCAGGTGAGATGAGGGTCGAGGAGCTGGCATCTTGTTTTCCTAAAACCCTGCAGATCCTACCCACACTGTCCTGTGTGAAGGCAGCAGTCCAGAGAAAGAAAGTTCAATCACGTTAATAAAATGGTTCCGTATTCTGCTTCCTTTGTCCTAAGGGTGGACCCTGGGAGGAATTAGAACATCCCGATCCTCCAATCCAGGCTGTCAGCGGAGACAGCATCCATCTCCCACGCAGAAAGTCAAATAATTCACCGCTGACATTTTCTTTTGACTTTCATGTTACCTCTTCCCTCTAGAATTAATTTCTTTGACTCTGACCCGGGAAGGGCGGAGGGAGAAGGTTTGTTACGAGCGGGAAATCTACCAAGTGACTCCGGCTACTGCCCAGGCAGTGGCAGCAGGCCAGACTCCTCGCCGAAGCCATCACTCACTTATCTGAAATGAAAATGTTTTACTCTTTTAAATATGATTGCCTTCAAGTACTGGATGCCTGGAAGTGATCCATCAGCTCTGCACACTTGTGAAACTTCAACTGTCATGGGATTTGCTTTCTGGACACAAGAACCCCAACGGTGCAGTCAATAGGAACACTTCCAGGATGGCCCCACCCATCTGGAGTCCCTGAGCCAAGGTGGCCTGTCCTCTTTGTCGGGGCATGTCCCCTCTCCGTGATGGATCGGGATTCGGAGATGTTTGTGCTGGAATGGGTGTAGGGGAGCCCTCTCACCTACAGCACCTCAAACACTGGTCCCTCGTAACAGCTCCGTCACGCTTCTTACATTAAATGACTTCAGAGACCCGGTGGTAGAGGAGGTCACCCAGAGGACGTGGCCACTGGTTGACCCGTGAGCTAGCCCCAGGCAGTTGGCTGTCCCTTACCCACCCCTTGTCCCTGAATGTGTCCTTTGCCCACCTGGGTCCGCAGTGGGAGCCACATTCAAGGGCGCGGTCTTGAGAGATGAGGGTGGTGTTGAGACCACTGGCCAGGGCACGTGACTGAGCCCTGAGCTCCATACAAACCTCAGGATCTGGCAGGTGGTCATGGAGACACACGGGTTTCGCGGACACATCTGTGTGTAAGTTTCCTGCTGATGCCACCTGCCTGTCCAGAGCGGCTGCCTCTTCCTTTCGTCTCTCCTGGCCCTCCGTGCAGGGCCCAGGGTGTGAACCAACCCCTAGCCACAAACTCCAACCCCCCTCCCCAAAAACATGAAGGGTGCCCTGGGGACAGGAAACGCCTCGCACCCCCAGGATTTCTAGCCCAGGGAGGGACCTAGAGTCTGTTTGCCATCAAGGTTGTCTGAAGGGAGGGGCCTGAGAGCCAGGCTCTGGAGGAGATGGGGACAGAGGCTTAGGTCTCTGAGAACCTCACGAGGCGCCTAGAGCTGACCCAGGGGGTCTGGGAGCCTATAGGAGTTACAGCAGGGGAGCGATCCCATCAGCCCTCGGCAGCGAGGGAGGGGCAGGGCTGGAGGAGGCTCAGAGCCAGCAGCAGCGACTGAGGGCAGGCTTCAGGCACCTGCTGAGCTGGGGGGCACGCTGCATGCAGGGCAGGGGAAGGAGAATGTGAGGGACTTGGAGATGTGAGGGGCTGGGGTGGGGGACCAGGGCTCCCCCGGGCCTCCAGGTCCGCTGCCTGGAGCGCTAAACCTGCTGCCAACATCCATACAGTAACATTCTCCATTTCCGTTGGGTAAATTCGTGCTGTTCAATCACTAAGTTGTGTCAGACACGTGAGACCCCGTGGACTGCAGCACACCAGGCTTCCCTGTCCTTCACTGTTGAGTCGGTGATGCCATCCAACCATCTCATCCTGTCATCCTCTTCTCCTCCTGCCTTCAATCTTTCCCAGCATCAGGGTCTTTTCAAATGAGTCAGTTGTTCGCATCAGGTGGCCTAGGTATTGGAGCTTCAGCTTCAGCATCAGTCCTTCCAATGAATATTCAGGACTGATTTCCTTTAGGAGTGACTGGTTTGAGCTCCTTGAGGTCCAAGGGACTCTTAAGGCTTCTCCAGCCTTAAGCATCAGTTTGAAAACATCAGTTCTTTGGCGTTCAGCCTTCTTTATGGTCCAACTCTCATATCCATACACGACCACTGGAAAATCCACAGCTTCAACTATACGGACCTGGACCGAATGTATTAAGTATAAGTTTAATTTCAGGAGGAGTTGCCCAACTATTGTCCAAAGAGCTTGTCTGCTTTTATGTAGCCATCAGCAACGTGTGAAAGTTCCACCCATTCCGTTTCTTCAGCACTATTTTCTTTTTATCCATTGTAATAGGTGTGTAGTTTAAATCTGTCTTTCTGTAATGATTAATGAGATTGAGCATCTTTTCGTGGGCTCACTTGCCCTCTGAATATCCTCTTTGCTGAACACGTTGTCCTCATCTTTTGCCCATGTTTTCCTTAGGCAGCCTGTTTGATTATTTCTGAGATTTTCAAGCTCTTACTTCAAGTATTCCGGGTCCAAATCCTTTGGCACCTCTGCGACTTTCAGGACTTTTCTCCCAGTCAATGTCTTGCTTTTCATTCTCTTTATAGCATATTTTTTTCAAAGAGCAAAATGTAAAACCTTTGATGAAGTCCAGTGTGTCCATTTTCTTTTCTTTTCTGGATCATGCCCTTGTTGTCATAAGTAAAAACCCTTTGCCTAAGTCAAGACAGAATAAACTTTCTCTTAGCTTTTCCTCTAAAAGTTGTTTAGTTTTATCTTGTATATTGAGCTCTACTCAATTCTGAGGTCATTTGTATAAGGTGTGAGGTTCACTTTCTCCCCAGATAGATGTTCAGCTATTTCAGCACTATTTGTTGAAAAGACCTGTCCTTTTCTGTCATTTATCCATTTTTCAATGAGTGTTTTTAAAGATTTCAATTCGTTTCTAAACAGACCTTCAGTCTGTAAAGAATCTGCATTTATAGTCTGTAGACAGGACGGGAAACGTGGCCATGCATGTTTGTGCTCGTGTCTGACTCTTTGTGACCCCTGGACGGCAGCCCACCAGGCTCCTCTGTCCATGGAATTCTCCAGGCGAGAACGCTGGAGTGGGTTGCCATTTTCTTTTCCAGAGGATCTGNATTTATAGTCTGTAGACAGGACGGGAAACGTGGCCATGCATGTTTGTGCTCGTGTCTGACTCTTTGTGACCCCTGGACGGCAGCCCACCAGGCTCCTCTGTCCATGGAATTCTCCAGGCGAGAACGCTGGAGTGGGTTGCCATTTTCTTTTCCAGAGGATCTGCCCAACCCAGAGACTGAATCTGTGTCTCTTGTATCTCCTGCAATGGCAGGCAGATTCCTTACCACTAATGCCATCTGGGAAGCCAGGAGACAAGGCTAAGTCCACCCAGTTAGTAACTGTGGAGTTTGGTCTGGTTTAACAGTCCCTGTTCTTAACCACAATCCTGTACCTGCCCTTTATTTATTCTAGTTTTTCTTTTTCCATTCTCTTCAGACAATTTTTTGTTTTCCACCCTCTGAGTCTCTCAAAATTCTCATTATATTTGTCTTGGTACTTATTTTTCCCTTTAGTTCTGTTGATTCCAAGAATGTCATTGGTTTCTATTTCCAACTGCTTCTTGTTCATAAACACAAAAGTTACTCATTACCTATCGTCCCCTTACTGACTTCTTTCATGAGCCTTCAGTTTATTTCCTTAGATTTTTCATCTAGAAAATCATAGCACCTCCCCAAATGGCAAGTTTCCCTCCCTTTTCAAACAGGTATATTTGTTATTTCACTCCCTTACCCCATTGCACTGGCCAGCACTCCTAGAGAAATACTAAATGCTGGTCATGTTGGCAAGCTTGCGTATCTTATTCCTGAATCAAATGAAAGTGATTCAGTGTTTAACACTGAACGTCACCCTGGCTCTAGCTGGATATTCAAAACAGAACAATATCAAAGCAGTCTCAAACAATTCATTTTTGTTTAGTAAGAAGTTTTGTTTGATCAGACGTATCTCCTAATAGGTTTCCTTAGAGTGAAAACTTCCAGCTGTATGGGATAAACCTCACTTAGTTATACTGTGTTGTTTCTCCAGAACCCTGCTGTATTCCACCTGTAGATAATTTAAAAGGCTTTGCCTAAGTTGCCTGCTTGCCAAGCAAACCCCAAGAGCCTCTGAGCTGGTTACAAAGGGGACCTTCCGACAGGCTTCATTTCCCAGTAACAGCCTCCGGCAGCTCCTGCCAGCATGCATGGGGCCGGTTTTCTCCCTCCTTCAAGGGACCTTCCCTGGTCTCAGGTCATGCTGCCTCCAGGCTGATCTCAACTGTCCCTTTGGGCTTCACCTTCAGGGACACCTCACAGGATCACAGACAGCGTTTGCTTTATCTGGGGTTTCCCCAGAAAGCTTTGTCTAGGAGAAGGACTCAGATGAGAGATGCTGTATTTGAGAGTGGGCACCTGGAATCCGTAGTGAGGGAGTCAAGACAGGGAGACACAGAAGAAGAAACCCCCAGATAAAGGGGTTTTGTTGAGGTCTCTGCTGTAAGCATGGGAGGCCCCAACAGCACCTTTTAGACACCTCAGCATCCCCAGCAAGACTGGCCACTCTCCGGGGAAGGCAGAGACTCTCCATCTCCAGTCTCCCAGGATGCTTCGGGGAAGGCTGAGCACTGCCCCTGCCACCCCCGGGGCTGTAACTCCTGCAAGCTTCAGACTGCACCGGTGCCCGCAGGAGGCCCTGCACATGTGCTACAGCAGAAAGCAGGAAGACGTGGGCCTGGAGGAAAGCCTTCGTCCCCTTGCCCATGGCTGCCCCACCCTCCAGTCCAGCAGGAAAAGCTTCTGACCAACCTCTCTCACCATCACATGTTCCAAGGGGAGCCAGCTCCCCCTGGGTGCTTGCCACGGGAGCAGCCCCGACTCTCTGTTCAGACATCAGTCCCAGGAGGCTTTTCAAAACAAGTCCATGGAAAATAACTTCGTGGAAAATTAAAGGAGAGTAATGAAACTCCTAGTTGAGATACAGAGGGTTGCACAGGAGGCATGTTGGCGGGGAGTTAAAGGATGTGCAAGATCTGAATATATTCTCATAGCATCAGGTTGTGGGACCTGGCTAGAAACTGTCATGAAATTACAAAGAAGTGGACGAGTGGTCCAATATTTGATGTGGGGGAACATGAGGGAAGTAGATCTCTTGTTGTTGTGGAAAACACAGGGGAAAAAAATTGCAGAAGTGTGGGAGTCTGGCAAGGATGGAGGAATGGGGAAAACTTGCTGGCTGGAGCATCTGCCTTTACCTGGCCCTGACTTCGTCTTCTCCGGTGAGTCCCATAACTTCTTGACTCCCAGTTTAAGCTAGAGGGCTCAGCTAGTTACTTCTCACCTGGGCAGCCTAAGACCTCTTCTCTGAAGAAGGATGCTGACCTGTAACAATCCAAAGCCAGGAACTTCTCCAAGCAAGGGACAGACCCGGCCTGCCACTGAATGCAATGAGCAGCTGGGTTAATCAAAGCCACAAAATATTTATGATGTTTTTCTCCGGACAGAGGAGCTGGGTGATTTCGCATCTCTTCACGGTAAGATGCCCCAGTTTCTAGTTCTCTGTAAAGCAGTTACTCTTTCTGGGAAATCCTGGCCTGCCTCGTGCTCAGGGGTACAACATAGAAATACAGTGACTGATAACCAGATGCTTCATGTTTTACAGGGAAAAAAGAAATGCTCAGAGGTGGAAAATGTCACATCTTCCATCACACATCATCAGACTTGTTGGCGGTGGGGGTGGGGTCCAGGAAAAGGCAGCTTCCAGAAACAAAAACAGGCAGTCCTGACAGCAAGAAGAAAAAGAACGACTTCTCTTTTCCTACCCTGAGATGGAGCTAAGGTGCTCTGAGATGTGACAACTCTGGGTCCACCAGGAAGAAGACCGCTTTCATCTGGGATGTCTGGGGGGCAGACCACTGGCAGGCCCTGGCTCTCCAGGGCTGACGGTGCCCCCTACGTGTTCCTGGGGTACTGAGGAGTGAGGAAAGACACCACTGCATGGGTTTCGGATCCCCAGTCTTCTCACAAGAGAAGTTTGGAAGGACGTTGTCTCATCCGTGCAGGGCTGAACTGGATACTGAGAAACTGGGACGAAAGCAGGGTATTGTCCTTAAAATGCCAAAAGATGCGGCTCACACAGAGCCCTGTTGTCAAGCAACAAACAGATCAGAGGGGCTGGAGGGGATGGCTGACAGGTGTCCAGTGGGGTGGACAGGCTGGTGGGGGCCTGGGCCCCCAGGGAAGTGTTTCTTAAACACAGACGGGTTCTGGCATTGGCCCCCTCTGTGATAACAGCC
>SJYV01012273.1:0-15639 GCA_006410875.1 Neotragus pygmaeus | reverse complement strand
CGGGGCGCTGCGGCTGCAGGGTGGGGGTGGCACCGCGTGTGGCCGGGAAGGACAGCGGCTGGTCCCTTGGGAGCCCGGCCGTGCGGACCAGCCGCCCTGTGGGTGCTTCTGGCTTCCGGGAGCACCAACCGCTGGGTAGGCGCCGTCCTGGACGCCCAGAGGCTGAGGGTGGGGGGTTGGGAAAGCGTCCTTCGAGTCCTGGTGGGACTCACTTCGCTGTAGAGACATCCCCACCAGCCGCCCCCACCGTTTCGTGCGGGACTAGGGGTCGATTTAAACGGCTTTGGAAGCGGCGTGGGGCAGAGCGCTGGGGAACCCTCTTCGTCCCCCGCGGCCATGAATCCCCTTCGCCTCTAGCGCCTCCCTTTGGGACACCGCCGATGGACCTACCTCCGCCTCTTGCCCGGGGTCTCCTTGCCCGAGGTCGCCGCCCACCGGCGCGGGTACCTGGGCCCGCATGCCCAGCAGTGGAACTGGCACGGGGCCGCCAGAGGGCGCGCGGGGGGCGGGGACCCGTGCCGCGGTCGCAAGGCCCCCGGAGACCCTGCGTCGGCTACCCCGGCCCCGCACCGGCTCCCAGAGCCCCCGTCCAGGTGCGCGCGGCCGGAGCAGCGGGCTCGGCGAGGCCGGGGCCGGCGCACCTGGCGCAGGCCCGAGAGTCGTGGATGGACCCCCGGGTCCCTGGGGTCGAGCAGAGCCCCCGCCAGATGCCCGGCCTCTGCCCGCCGCGCGCCCCAGCCGGGTTGGGGGGCCCGACTGAGGCAGGTGAGTGGCCCCCGTTGTCCCGCAGCCGCCGCCCGTGAATTATGCAGGAGACTGGCACCGGCGCGCTCGAGTTGCTCAAGTTTCCCTGGCAACTTTCGCCCGGGCATCCCTCCCCGGCTGCTGGGCAGCTCCGCCCGCGCAGCGCCGTGGCCCTGGCGCCTCCGCAAGGTGTCCGGGGCGCGGGGGGCGCCTGGAGGCCGCGACCGCGCACTCGCCGCCTGGGTTGGGGCCGCTGGATTGTGCGAGCAGGTATGACCCCGGTGGAGGGCCTCGCCGCCTCTGATCGGAGGGTGGGGGGCCGAGGTGGACCTGGTTGGGAAGGTGCCGGGAACGGGGTGGACCTCGTCGCCGGAATTCGGAGGGTGCTGTACCGCGGCGCGCCTCCTCCCGCGCGCAGGTGCCCCCACACGGCACGGGGAGGGAGGGTGGGCGCGTTGGCGGGGTCAGTGTTTCCGCGGGGCTGGGGGTGTCCGAAGGGGGCGAGGTCGCTGCAGGTGACAGTGGGCTTTCCAGGCGGAGCTTTTAAGGCGACCCTGGGCGGCTGGATCTGAGAAGTCGCTTGGGCCCCCAGATGGGCGCTCAGCCCGGGGTATCTGGGGGTCCCGGTGGGCGGCAGCTCTGGGCACGGTCCTCCGAGATCTTCCGAAAATAAAGCGGTTCCCGTGTGGAAGTTCGAGGTAGTAAATTGGATAGTTTCATGACCTCTTTTTGTTTGAAACTCAAGTTCCAACGTTAATGAGGTCAACCCGCTAATTAAATTAAGCTCCAAGAAGCAGGGAGGTAATTTCGGAAGTCGTCCGCGGAGGGATGGCGGCTCGGTCTCTGCCCGGAACTTGCCCTCCGCTCGGCCGACCCGGCCGCAGGGAGAGCCCGTGGGTGCTGGGTCCGGCCTCCTCCAGTGTCGTGCTGGCCGCGGTCAGAAGTCCTCGGTGACCACCTGTGCCGCGCCTGGGGGCTTCGGGGTGTCCTGAAGAGCCCCCGGAGGTGGCTGCTTTTGGAGACCCGAGTTTTCAAACTACTTGTGCGCGATAACAAGGGTGCTATTTGAGAAAAAGGTTGAATGTCTGTGTGCCTGGAAGTTTGTACCCACTGAGGGCTGGGCGGTGATTAAATGGGGAAGGTCAACGTGGCTGTTCAGTCACTAAATCCTGTCTGACTCTGTGACCCCATGGCCTGCAGCACACCAGGCTTCTCTGTCCACTCTCTTGGGGGGTGGAGTGTTTGTGTGTGTTTGTGTGTGTGTGTGTGTGTGTGTGTGTGCAGGTGGAGGGTGTGTGTGTGTGCTGGTGTGTGTGTGTGTGGCTTAGTCATGTCTGACTCTTTGCGACCCCATGGCTTTAGCCCACCAGGATCCTCTGTTCATGAGGATTCTCCAGGCAAGAATACTATCTTCTGGAGTTTGCTCAAATTCCTGTCCCATTGAGTCGGTGATGATATCTAACCATCTCATCCTCTGCCGCTGCCTTGCCCTAAGGGGGATTTATAAGTGGTAGGGTGGACCTTTGCCCAGGAAGTCACAGTATCTTTAAGGACGACCCTATCTTAATAGGAATTAGGCCGCTTTGCCAAGTGGCGGATGTAAAACTCCTGGGGCGCAGGCTTCTCCTGGAAGCCGGTTCCATTATTGTGCTGGGGAGTTTCTGCTTTTCCAAAAATAAAGAATTGAGTGGAAAACTGGTGCTTCTTTGGAAGAGGCTGTAATTCTTCTGGAATCAAAAGGAGTCCTTGAGGAATAAAGTGATTTTGCCTATAAAGGTGCTTCCCTGCGGGCACTGTCAACAGCGCTTGGCCGTTCCGAACGAATTCGATCCCTTAGGGGGGTGGGGGAGGGGAGGGGATCTTTCTGCCTCCTGGCTCCCAACACAATTGCTTTAGAAAGCCCTATTCAAATGCAGGTGTGTTTCCCAGAGGTTTTCCCTCTTTAGTTTTTCTGAGGTGCTTGGGGCTGTGGGCACAGCCCCTTACTGGCATCTAGGGGTCACCTTGGGGAGGCGATTTGGTTCAGGCCTCTGGGGGACCCCTCTGTGGGTGAANATGCAGGTGTGTTTCCCAGAGGTTTTCCCTCTTTAGTTTTTCTGAGGTGCTTGGGGCTGTGGGCACAGCCCCTTACTGGCATCTAGGGGTCACCTTGGGGAGGCGATTTGGTTCAGGCCTCTGGGGGACCCCTCTGTGGGTGAAGCCCTGGACCGTGGGGTCAGGTGTGAGGCATGCCACCAGGAGGAGGAGGAAGGCATTCCAAGGTAGCACTGCATTTTGTGTTTCATCAGTGATGGGGAAAAGGAGGGAAGAAAAAGCTTGAGATAAGAAAAAGGTGCAGGAAGTGAACCAGTGTGCAGGGAAACAGTAGTCACACTAATTTTTACAGAAAAATAATACTTTATCTTACGCCCTCTGTTTCCAAATGGTGGAGTCCTGGTGTCTTTGTCACCTCGGTGAGTGCAGGAGGCTTTCCCAAAGTGGGGCTCAGTTTGGGAGGTGCTGAGGGAATTGTGGGGTGTCTTCACTGTGGATCTCAGCCCCTGGTTGCTGAACTCAGCTCCCCAGGCTTCCTGCTTCTGCCCGGTAAACCCAAGGCCCAGCTTGGCAACAGGCTTTCAGACCTGGAGTCGGTAGCTGCTCCTGGAGTCAGGGGTGGGGGAGTGTGTGGCTGGAAAAGCCTGGAGAACAAAGTACAAGCACGGCCTCCCTGCGCCTCCCCAAGCCCCGGGGAGGGAGCATTTAGGATCTTCCAAGTCACCCCCAGGGCCAGTTTATTGAATCCTCTGCTTTGTGGAAAGGGCTAGATTGAGGAGGAAATCAGCCCAAACAAAGGCCCGATCGTTTTTTGCCTTGGAAGCCCCCTCGCCCTCGCCTGGGACTGACTGGGTGAAGGGTTCAGAGCCAGACCAGGGGACCTTTGTGACCCGGCCTTGACCCGCCCACTTGAATAAGGGACTGGGCATTCATTCAGAGGTGATCTAGGTTACACTGGATTTTCTCGGTGTCTTGCAAACATGAGCCCATCAAATAGTCATCTGGTGGCCCAGAGCTGGGTGCAGGGGGCCGCTCTGGAGGTCCCAGGCTGGAGGGGAGATGTGAGGCGTCAGACAGTGCTGGTGGCACAGGAGCTGTGGTGCAGGTGGCCGTAGGCACAGAGAGCGTCCCCAGCCCAGTCTGGGAAAGGAAGAAACCTAAGAACACCTGGCCGAGGCCTGGGGTGTCACATCATGTCGCTGTGATGCCTTGGGAGCTATCAGGAATGTTCTGGTTCTTGTTCTGGCCGCTGTACGTTTCTCCCCTTCTGCCCAGCATGGCGCTGTACCTTGCTGTAGATGACCTCATCCAAGTTTCCTGAAACTCCAGGAACAGAAGGACTTCCCTGGTGGACTGATGGATAAGACTCTGCTCTGCATTGAAGGGGATGCGGGTTCAGTCCTTGTTCGGGGAGCTAAGATCCTGCATGCCTCGGGGCCAAAAATCCGAAACATAAAGCAGGAACAATGCTGTTGTTCAGTCGATCAGTCATGTCCCACCCCTTGGACCACAGCACGCCAGGCTTCCCTGTCCTGCACTGTCTCCCAGAGTCTGCCCAAAGTCATGTCCGTCGAGATGGCCATCCAACCATCTCATCCTCTGTTGCCCCCTTCTCCTCCTGCCCTCAATCTTGCCCAGCCTCAGGGTCTTTTCCAGTGAGCTGGCTCTTCCCATCAGGTGGCCTAAGTATTAGAGCTTCAGCATTGTAACCAATTCAATAAAGTTTTTAAAAAATGGTCCACATTAAAAAAAAAAACCCTCTATAAAGAGATTGGTGCAATTGGTTATTCCCATTTTACAGATCAGGAGCCTGAAGCCCAGAGGAGTGAAGCCACTTGCCCCAGACCACACAGCAAGGGAATATGGGAGCTGGGGTTGAGCCCAGCCCTGAGCCCCAACTCCGCACACGTCGCCCAGCGGGAAAATCCTCCCGTTAGGAGTTTATTTCTCTTGTTACCATGGTGTGAGAAAAACTGTAGCCAGCAAGTGAAAACCAGTTTCTGATCACACTTCCTGATGTGATAGACCTTTTCTTTTTTTCTTTGAAGGCAGATGCAAGAAATGCTTTGAAGGGGCTCCATATGTTACTGTCACTGGCTCCCGTGGTCACTCTGAAATGGGTCTCTGGGCGTCGAGGATGCATCCAGCACACTCCTGGCCGCCACTGAAGGGGCTTCCAGTCTTGGTGGAAGGGAAGGGGAGCCTGCGTCCCCACCGGGCCGACCTGAGCCGGCCTGGGGCTCGGGGCCAGTGCGCTGGGTCAGAGCTGACGGATGTGCCCCAGGATGGGCCAGCTGAGGCCCCTGTCACCTCCTGGGGGGGTAGTGGCAGAAGCCAGTGCAGGGAGGGGCGGGACAGGGCTTGACAACAGTCCTGGGGAGGTTTCCAGAGTGCTTCCTTTGACTCGGGACTGAATGGAGCCACGGGCTCCAGAGGGCAAAGCTGCCGAGTTCCTCCGTTCCTTCCTCCTCTCCCTCCCACCTCTCTCTCCCTTCCTACCATCCAGCCTTCCTCCCCCGTCCCCCCACTTTCTCTCCTTCTTTCTTGTCTTTTGTCTTAGGTATANATGGAGCCACGGGCTCCAGAGGGCAAAGCTGCCGAGTTCCTCCGTTCCTTCCTCCTCTCCCTCCCACCTCTCTCTCCCTTCCTACCATCCAGCCTTCCTCCCCCGTCCCCCCACTTTCTCTCCTTCTTTCTTGTCTTTTGTCTTAGGTATATAGTCATCTTTGTTATGATTCATGAGTCTGTTAGAAGCCGACACACACAGATCCCTTCATTAAGCCATCGAGATTCTCACGGGCTTCTGCCTTCCACTCATTGAGAATCCACGCTTTCCCTGAGGATGCGGCGTGGCTGGGGGAAAGGCCAGCGGCGAATGTCCCTGTGACGCGTCCCGGCCCCGTTGGGGGCCTGAAAGGGTCTCAGGGCCTCCCAGGTCGCCACGCTACGATGTCGCCACACACTTGCCCACACTCAGGTGTCTTCTGGAATTTCTCACCAGTGGGCACCTGGTGATAGGACATTCTGTTTCTCTGTAGGCTCTTGCTGGGCAAGTCCAGGGTTATATGTTGTACCCAAACTTAACGCCGCTGAATTGTCCAGACTTAGCTTCCAGAAAGAGTGTGTTACTCTCTTTTGCCAACTCTCCCTGCCAAATAAAGGGCCCCAGAGCATTAAGCGTTTTTTTTGTTTTTGAAGATTTTTTGATGGGGACCGTTTTTAAAGTCTTTATTGAATGTGATGCTCTCTTTTTTGTGTGTTGGTGTTTTGGCCCAGAGGCATGTGGGATCTTAGCTTCCCGCCCAGAGATCTAGCTCGCACCCACTGTACTGGAAGGCGAAGTCTTAGCCACTGATCCACCAGGGAAATGCCCCCGCTGCATTTTCAAGTCAGCTTCTAGAGCTGTGCTTTGTAGGTTTGAATATTTGCTAAGGATGTAGAGCTTGGTCTGGGGAGTAAACAGTGACGTTTGGGAAGGAACTGTTCCTAACTTTAACCATATCTACCGCAGCCTAAAGTGTGACTTGATAGCCACCTTTTCTTGACAGATAACTGAGGGCCTATAGGGGGTGTTCTTTGCTCCTCTCCTTTCCTGGGTTTATACACCCTGCTTCCCTAAGGCATTTTAGCCTGATGTCATAGACTTTTATCTTTGTTGTTCATTCGCTAACTTGTGTCCAACACTCTGCAACCCCATGGACTCAGCATGCCAGGCTTCCCTGTCCTTCACCATTCCCCAGAGTTTGCTTATATTCATGTCCATTGAGTAAAGGACACTATCTGACTATCTCATCCTATGCCACCCTCTTCTCCTTTTGCCTTCAATCTTCCCAGCATCAGGATCTTTTCCAATGAGTTGGGTCTTTGCATCAGGAGGCCAAAGTATTGGAGCTTCAGCTTCAGCATCCATCCTTCCAATGAATATTCAAGGTTGACTTCCTTTAGGACTGACTGGTTTGATCTCCCTGTTGTCCAAGGGACTCCCAAGAGTCCTCTCCAGCTTATGGATCTTTATACTTGTTGGTCACTTATTAACTGATCAAGCGTAGTTTTCTGCAAGGAAAATATTCATGCGTTGACTTTAAAATTCTCCTGTGACCTCAAGCTGCTAAGTATAAAAAAAAAAAAAATCCCTTTTGGATTAAGAAAACCCTGTGATCAAGCAGTGTAAGTACATTACAGATTTTTAGAAATGGAAAATATTCCTGGAAATGCCTCTCTTAGCGATCAGGACGTGGGTGTTTCAGGTGTTTGAATTAAAGCCTTTGTTTAGGGTTCGGGAGTCTACTCCCCGCAAGATTCAGAGAGGGCTGGAAGGCTTTTGGTAGGTAAAAGATGGGAGGGGCTGCTGGGGAAATGGGGGTGTCCCAGGTCCTTCTGTGACAGTGATTTCGGGGAAGACTGATCCTCTTTAGACTGGACTCCTTGAAAGGGGCTCCACTTTGGAGCCCCCACAGTGGGAGAGAGGAGGGTGGGTAGGATTCAGCCCAGCCCTTCCGGTTCTGGCAGATGGATCCCCGCTGTGGACAGGGTGTCTCGCCCCAAACTGTGCTCACTCAGGGCTCCTCCCAGGGCTGCGCAGGAGAGAGAGGCAGGGCCTGTCGTCCTGGCCGGGTAGGGGGCGGCTCTCAGGGGCCTGTGTGTGGCTTGGGCCTGGTGAAGGGCAGGACGGAGCCGCTGGACCGTGGCTCTTCAGACTGGGTCCCGGGAGGGGCCCAGGAAGAGGGTCACACCTGCTGGGGCCTGGCTTAGAGGAGGGAAATGAGCCCTGGAATCTTCCTGGAAATTCTGGGCCCCCTGCCCTGCAGAGGAGGCAGGCTGGGTGAGTGGTGGAGGGGTGCTTCTGCCCGCTTGACCGCGCCCCTCAAAGCCCAGGGCACAGAGGCTCATTTCTCAGGATTTTCTTGATCCCCGCCCCCATCACCCTGGGCGGGGGTCTGGCATTGGCCTGTGCTGCGTGGGGGACCCATCACCAGGCAGTCAGGTCACCAGGAAAGGACCAGGTCTTGCTTCTCTGTTGCCCCGGGTTGGGAGGGCACCGGTTCAGAGTAGCCCTTGTCACATGGCTGGATGGCGTCAGTGGGTCCAGACTTGCCATCCCACAGGGGTGTCCAGCTCCCAGGCAGGCCGCTGGCCCGCTCTTTCTTGGCTTCACCCTGAGGGCTCAGACCCGGGGACAGTCTGGCCGCTCCCTGCCACCCGCCTCCAGGATGCTGGGTTGTGGCAGGTGGCACGTGGGTTTGCACCCACCCAGACGACCGCCGAGGTGTTCACACAGCTGGCGCCTGGGGAGGGGGGGCGGGGCAAGCCTTCAGCCCTGGTTAAATGGTTTTGTTGTTGAACGTGGAGTCCAGGTGAAGCTGGGGGTGGAATTCCTGAAGACGGCTGTGGCGAGCCTGGCATGTGTGGTTAATGATTCTCCAGACACGGGGTGGTAATTGGCACGCTCTGGGTTTCCAAGGGTTTCAAGGCTTCTTGGCTTTCCTGCAGGAAAATGGTCCAAAACTGCATGGGGGGCCGCCTGGTGTGGGTGTGTCCTGATTCTTCGGGGTCCTTCTGGGTGTGTCCCGGGCCGGTGAGTGACGGCAGGCATGTCTGGATTTGGCTGTCTCTCCATCAGCCTGTTTCTGATGAGAGTCTTGGGTTGAGGGGGGCGGACACCCACTCAGACCAGGGTCGGGGGTCTGTTAGGGGGTCCAGCCTGTCACTGCCACTGCAGGGCCAGATGGGCTCCCAGAATCGTCTTTCCCTCTGTCTCTCTTTCTTGGTGACCCATCTTGATGACTTTACATCGTGAAAATTAGGGATATATGTGTACCTGTGGCTGGTTCACATTGAGGTTTGACAGAAAACAACAAAATTCTGTAAAGAAATTATCCTTGAATAAAAAAAATAAATTAAAAAAATCAGGGTGACAGCGAGCGTGTGGGCCCGCGGGGTTCCACATGTGGATGCGCCCCGTCCATGATACAGTCCTGAGAAGTGGGCACTTGTTTCTTCACACCCACTCTCCAGAGGAGTAAACCAAGGCGGAGGGAGCCAGCCTGGCTGCCGTCCACCCTACGGTGCAGAATTAGGGACCCTCCCTTCCCTCGACTCTGCACATGGACATCACCAGATGGTCAGTACTGGAATCAGATTGATAATATTTTTTGTAGCCAAAGATGGAGAAGCTCTATACAGTCAGCAAAAACAAGACCTGGAGCTGACTGTGAGTCAGATCATCAGCTCTTTATTGTAAAGTTCAGGCTCCAATTGAAAAAAGTGAAGAAAACCCAAGGCCATTCAGCTGTGACCTAAATCAAATTCCTTGTGATTATACAGTGCAGGTGATGGATAGATTCAAGGGACTAGATCTGGTAGACAGAGTGCCTGAAGAACTATGGATAGAGGCTTGTAACACTGTACAGGAGGTAATGACCAAAACCATCCCCAAGAAAAAGAAATGCAAGAAGGCAAAGTGGTTGTCTGAGGTCGTCTTCAAATAGCCAAGAAAAGACGAGCATTGAAAAAGCAAAAGATAAAGGGAAAGATATACCCAAGTGAGTGCAGAGTTCCAGAGAAGAGCAAGGAGAGATAAGAAAGCCTTCTTAAGTGACCAGTGCAAAGAAATAGAGGAAAGCAATAGGATGAGGAAGACTAGAGACTTCTTTAAGAAAACTGGAGATACCAAGGGAACATTTCATGCAAAGATGGGCACAATAAAGGACAGAAATGGTATGGACCTAACAGAAGCAGAAGATATTAAGAAGAGGTGGCAAGAATACACAGAAGAGCTATACAAAAAAGCTTTTAATGACTCAGATAACCATAACGGTGTGGTCACTCACCTAGAGTGAGACATCCTGGAGTGTGAAGTCACGTGGGCCTTAGGAAGCATCACTGTGAACAAAAAGCTAGTGGAGGTGATGGAATTCCAGCTGAGCTATTTCACATCTTAAAAAATGATGCTGTGAAAGTGCTGCACTCATTATACCAGTNTAGAGTGAGACATCCTGGAGTGTGAAGTCACGTGGGCCTTAGGAAGCATCACTGTGAACAAAAAGCTAGTGGAGGTGATGGAATTCCAGCTGAGCTATTTCACATCTTAAAAAATGATGCTGTGAAAGTGCTGCATTCATTATACCAGTGAATTTGGAAAACTCAGCAGTGGCCACAGGACTGGAAAAGGTCAGTTTTCATTCCAGTCCCAAAGAAAGGCAATGCCCAAGAATGCTCAAACTACCGCACAATTGTGCTCATTTCACATACTGGCAAAGTGATGCTCAAAATCTTACAAACGAGGCTTCAACAGCATGTGAACTGAGAACTTCTCGATGTACAAGCTGGATTTAGAAAAGACAGAGGAACCAGAGATCAAATTGCCAACATATGCTAAATCATAGAAAAAGCAAGGGAATTAAAAAAAAATCTACTTCTGTTTCATTGACTATGTTAAAGCCTTTGACTGTGGATCACAAAAAACTGTGAAATATTCTTAATGAAATGAGAATATCAGACCACTTTACCTGCTTCCTGAGAAATCTGTAGGCAGGACAAGAAGCAACAATTAAAACTGGACATGGAGCAACAGACTGGTTTCAAATTGGGAAAGGAGTACGTCAGGCTATATATTGTCACCCTGCTTGTTTAACTTATATATAGAGTACATCATGCAAAATGCTGGGATGGATGAATCACAAGCTGGAATCAGGTTGCCAGGAGAAATATCAATAACCTCAAATATGCAGATGATACCACTTTAATAGCAGCAAATGAAGAGGAACTAAAGAGCCTCTTGATGAAGGTGAAAGGACAGTAAAAAAGCTGGTTTAAAACTCAACATTCAAAAACCTATGTTCATGGCATCTAGTCCCATCACTTCATGGCAAGCAGACAGGGAAAATTGCTGGAAAATGATGGAAACTGTCAGATTTCATTTTTCTTGGGCTCCAAAATCAATGTGGACAATGATTGCAACTATGAAATTAAAAGATGCTTTGCTCCTTGGAAGAAAAGCTGTGACAAACCTAGACAGTGTATTAAAAAGCAGAGACATCACTTCCTGACAAAGGTCTGTGTAGTCAGGGCTACGGTTCTTCCAGGAGTCATGTATGGATGTGAGAGTCGGACCATGAAGAAGGCTGAGCACTGAAAAATCGATGCTTTAGAACTGTGGTGCTGTAGAAGACTCTTGAGAGTCCCTTGGACTGCAAGGAGATCCAACCAGTCAATCTTAAAGGAGATCAGTCCTGAATGGTCATTGGAAGGTCTGATGCCGAAGCTGAAGTTGCAGTCCTTTGGCCACCTGATGTGAAGAGCTTACTCTTTGGAAAAGACCCCGATGCTGGGAACGATTGAGGACAAGAGGAGAAGGGGCAGCAGGGGATGAAGTGGCTGGATGGCTTCACTGACTCAGTGGACATGAGGTTGAGCCAGCTCCGGGAGATAAGGAAGGACAGAGAAGCCTGGCGTGCTGCTGTCCATGGGGTCGCAAAGAGACACGACTGAGCGGCTGGACGACAACAACAGCCCTTCCCACCCCCTGTCGTCTTAGGGATGACACCCAAGCTTCCCTTTCTGCTCCTTGCAGGGTGAGTGCAGCAGTGTAGCAGAGGGCTCCTCAAACTTCTGGTCTGAGGCTCCTCCTCCCCTCTCTGAAGAGTCTTAGGCACCGCTGAGAGCTTGTCGTTTATGTGGCTTTTATCTATGGATGTGTGTCCGATTAGAAGGGCTTCCCAGGTGGTGCGAGTGGTCAGGAGCCTGCCTGCCGGTGCAGGAGATGTAAAAGATGCAGGTTCATTCCCTGGGTCGGGAAGATCTCCCGGAGGAGGGTATGTCAGCCCTGTCCAGTATTCTTGCCTGGAGAATCCCATGGACAGAGGAGCTTGGTGGACTACAGTCTATAGAGTCACAAGGAGTTGGACATGACTGAAGCGACTTACATGCACACACACATACTGTTACAAATTTAAAAGATAATTTGAAAACATTCAGCAGTGCATTTAAGAGTGACAGTAGCTAAACCCATATATGTTGACGTAATTAATGTCTTTTTATGAAAACCAAAACCAAGCAACAGCTATTTTCCCAAACGAGGTAAGACAGTGGCAAGTGGGGCATCGGTCCAGGTCCTCAGGTGGGCCCCGCCCCGTGGGGTGGGCCTGCTGGTGGCGGGACGTGGGCTCAGCCAGGCCAGAGCTGGTTCGATCCACAGCTGGGGTTGTGTCTGACTCTTTTTCGACCCTGTGGATAGCCTCATGCTAGACTCCTCTGTCCATGGGATTCTCCAGGCAAGAATACTGCAGTGGGTTGCCATTTCCTCCTCCCAGGGATCTTCCCGACCCAGGGATCGAACCCATGTCTCCTGCATTGGCAGGCAGGTTCCTTACCTCTGAGCCACCAGGAAAGCTAGACCGTGTGGCTGGGACATTTGGGAGCCAGGCAGTTCTTTAGGTGAGAAGACTGTGTCTTCATCCCGGAGGGAGAACACGTGCAGAGGGATGGGGGGACAGAGGTGGCTGGGGGCCAGGCAGCCCCCGGGAGGGAGGCGGACTTCACCTGGGAGGAGAGGTCTTCCCACACTTCTACCTTTCCAGCCTGGGTGCTTCTGTCTCAATGTCTTGACCAGGCGCCCTGGCTGGAACCCTCGGTTCACCGTTGAATGAAGGTGGTGAGAAGGTGCGCTGGGTCTGGCTCCCGATCTCAGGAAGCCTCCAGCCGTTCTCCATCACTTGTGATGGCGGTGGTGGGTGCCGTGCGGATACCCTCTGTCAGGCCGAAGAGGTTCTCTTTTCTTTTCTGAAAGTTTATGTCATGAAGTGAGGCTGTGTTTGTCAAGTGCCTTTTCTGTATCTCTTGGGACGATCAGCTGCATTTTGTCCTTTATTCTATTAATATGGTGTCTTACATTAATTGATTTTTCGATGTTAAACCAATTTTGCATTGTTGGGATAAATCCCACTTAGTCAGGGTTTATAATCCTTTTTATAAGCTGCCAGATTCAGTTTTCTAGAATTTTGCTGAGCTTTTTTCTGTGTATGTGCATAAGAGCTATGGGTCTGTAGTTGTCTTGGGATGGTGCCACGGGAATATCGGCCTCATAAAATTATTGGGGTGTATTCTCTTCTATTTTTTGAAAGAATTTGCAGTGAGTTGGTATTAATTCTTTTTATAAAATTGAAATGTAGTTGGTTTCCGACGTCATAAATTTAATTTTTGCTCTACCACAAAGTGATTCAGTTATACATATGTATAAATCCTTTTTTGGGTATTTTTTCCATATATAAATATATATAGTTTATCACAGGAGATTGAATATAGTTCCCTGTGCTATACAGTATATATGTAGATGTATCATGCTCAGTTGTGTCTCTTTGTGACCCCATGGACTGTAGCCCGACGGGTTCCTCTGTCCATGGGATTTCCCAGGCAAGAATACTGGAACAGGTTGCCATTTCCTCCTCTAGGGAATCTTCCCGACCCAGGGATCAAACCCGACTCTTTTGTGTCTCCTGCATTGGCCGATGGATTCTTCACTGCTGAGCCACCTGGGAGGACCTTGTTTTTTATCCATTCTATATATGATAGTCTGCGTCTGCTAACCCAAGCTCCGAGTTCCATCCCCCTTCCTCTACACGCCCCCGGCCACCACAAGTCTGTTGTTTGTGTCTGTGAGTCTGATTTTGTTTCATAGACAAGTTCATTCGTGCCGTATTTGCCATTCCACAAGTAAGTGGTACCATGTGATATTTGTCTTTCTCTGGCTTCACTTGCTGTGATAACCTCCAGGCCCCTCCACGTTGCTGCACGTGGCGTTACTTCATGCTTTTCAATGGCTGAGCAATATTCTGTCGTATTTAGGTACCTCATCTTCCATCTATTCCTCTGTCGATGGACACTTAGGTTGCATCCATGTCTTGGCTGTTAAGAATAGTGCTGCTGTGATAGGAGGACCTGTGTGTTTTTGAGAAATTAACTCTTTAAATGTTTGGTAGAATTCACCAGTGAGGCTGCCTGGGCCGGAGCCTCTCTACGTGTGAAGGTTTGAATTTGTTAACTGGCTCCTACCTGGTCTGTGTGTGCCCAGGTCTTCTGTTCCTTCTTGAGTCCCGGTGGCTGGTTTGCATTTCACTGAAATCTGTCCGATTCCTCTCAGCATCTAACTCATTGTCCCTCTGTCCTTCGTAGCATTCCCCGGTCTTCCTCTGTGTTCCCACGAGGCTGGTAAAAGTGTCCCCCCTTCTTTTCTGAGTTTGGTGATTTGAGCGTTTCCCCCTCCTGACCATTCTAAATGAACAGTTTGTCAACTCTATTGACTTTTTCAAAGAACCGAGTTTGGTCTCATTTTTTGCTCTGTTTTTCTATATTTGTTTCCACCCTCACGTTTATGATTGCCTCCTTTCTGCTCGCTCAGTGTTAGCTGAGGAGGAGACAGATGATGAGAGGAGGGTTGGCAGAGAGGCACCTCCGTGGCCCAGTGGGAAGGAGAGCCTGGTGCGGGGGCTGGGATGGAGGGTGGGTGGGGTGAGCCTCCCTGAGAAGCCGCACTTGAGCCTGACTTGAAGGCAGGGAGGGAAGCTATAAGTGAGAAGTAAGGAATTGGGTGGAAATCGATGTGGGAAGCACTTTTTTGCACTGAACATTTTTAAGTTGTGTTAAGATGTATGTAACATACAATTTACCATCTAAACTATGTTAAGACGCTCACTCACCTCTCCTCCCCCAGCCCCTGGACCCCGCCATCCTGTGGTGCTGGAGAAGACTCTCGAGAGTCCCTTGGACTGCAAGGAGATCAATCCAGTCCATCCTAAAGGAAATCAGTCNCTGTCTCTTATACACATCTCCTGGACCCCGCCATCCTGTGGTGCTGGAGAAGACTCTCGAGAGTCCCTTGGACTGCAAGGAGATCAATCCAGTCCATCCTAAAGGAAATCAGTCCTGAAAAGTCATTGGAAGCTGAAACTCCAATACTCTGGCCACCTGATGTGAAGAGCCACCTCATTGGAAAAGACCCTGATGCTGGGAAAGATTGAAGGCAGAAGGAGAAGGGAGCAACAGAGGATGAGATGGTTGGATGACATCACTGACTCAATGGACATGAGTTTGAGAAGCTCCGGGAGATGGTGAAGGACGGGAAAGCCTGGTGTACTGCAGTCCATGGGGTCACAAAGAGTCAGACATGACTGAGCGACTGAATTGACTAAACTGACTGAACCACGTTAGGCCCACAGCTCAGTGGCATTACGAGCATTCACATCGTCATACGACCATCACACCATCCATCTCCAGAGCCTTCCATCATCCCAGACTGATGCTTTGTCCCCATAAAAACTCCCTGCCCATCTCCTCCCCAAGCCCCTGGCCCCCACCATCCTGCTCTGATGACTGTAGACTTCATATAAGTAAAAATACACATTCATTACCTCTCCTTCTGTGTCTGGCTTATTTCACTGGGCATAGTGTCCTCCAGGTTCATTCACGCTGTGGCTTGTGTCTGAATTTCCTTCCTTTTTAAGGCTCAGTAATCCCTGGTGGCTTAGTGGAGAAGAATCCACTTGCCGAGGAGACTCAAGTTTGATGCATGGGTGGGAAAGATCCCTGGATGAAGGGAATAGCCACCCACTCCAGTATTCCTGCCTGGGAAATCCCATGGACAGAAGAGCTACAGTCCATGGGGTTGCAAGAGTCGGATGGGACAAGCGACTGGACAGTCGTCACCTTCCACTGTGTGGCTGGACCACACTGTGTATCTGTTCATCCGTCCGTGGAGACTTGGTTGCGTCTGCCTTTTGGCTGTTGGGAGTGATGCTGCCGGGAATGCGGGTATTCAAGCCCCTCCTTTCAGAAGGCGCATTTTAAAGTGGTGAGCAGCCCGAGGCC